>JAVLUX010000004.1:11140986-11490986 GCA_032164185.1 Moxostoma hubbsi | reverse complement strand
TTTTTGACTAGGTGTTTTTTTTTTAAAACTGACTTGAGCTGATGCACCTCATTTTTGAGTGAAAAAGCATACTTTATGGGTTATTTTGACTAAATTAAATACCATAAGAAAACATCTGTGCTATAAAAATTACATTCTAGTTGTTTAATGTTTCACAGGGAAGTTTGTTTTGAAGCAGTTTTACTTTGTAAAAAATCACATTTGTGGTGTTCCCGGTCAAAAATTAATGGGGAAAGATCACAAAAAAACAAGACTTTTATTTTAAAATGAACCAGGGCAAGTGGTCTAATGTCACGATCAAGGATGTGATCAAGAGCCTCATGCACAGAGAACCGATTGGCCATTGTTCTGCTACAAAGTGAATGATGAGCAAGGCCCTAGGCTTTATAAACCTTAGCTGTGGGAAAGCTTCTGTATATTAGTAAACAGTAGCCGCGTTTTCACCTGCAGGCCTAATGAGGGAGTGCTAGTGCATCCCAGAGCCAGTTGTGTTCTCACTGTCACTTCAAGGGTCTTCATCGTGCTGCCTCTGGGCTTTCTTGGGGCCAATGGCCTTCTGCCCTCCAATAACCCTTGGGCCAAAGAAGGCCAACCTTACATTTGATATCAACTCAATATTCTAGATAACTAGATAACAACATGATACCTCAGCTTGAGCTTCCCTTTTTCTTGCGAAATGGGAGAGGTGTGTGACGTTAGAACCAGCTATTGGCCTCTGGCTGGCCAGTTGATAGCCCTTGCTTGCACTGGCCCGATCGTGGAAAAGCAACTATTGATCTGCTGCTTTGTGAGATCAAGAAAATTCATAAACACATTGTCATAATATTTTGTCTGAAAGGTGTGATGAAAGAAAGATCATAAAAGAAATATTCTATTGGAGAGGGTTCACTATTGTGAACAAACATGTTTGAACAAAGTCAGAATGTTTTAGTCCAATATGATGATATTAACTAGCATTTTCAGGCAAAAGAAAATACTCTTTGCGTCAAAATTACCCAAAAAGGGTTAAAGGAATAATTCACCCAAAAATGAAAATTCTGTCATCATATACTCACCATCATGTTGTTCCAAAAACAGTTGTCTTTTCTTTTCTTGAGGAAGAATGCTGAATTCAATTTAATTTAATGGAAAATGTGTAAATTCTTCTAAATCTTCTTGTGTTCCATGGAAGAATGTCATACAAATTTACAAAGTGTGAGTAAATTATAAAAATAATAATAATTTTGGGTTGAACTATACCTTTAATTTGCCTCAGGCTAGCAGATAAATGTTATAATGTGAGTAAATTACACTACATTGACAGCATTTCCTTTTTCATTCAGGTTCTTTCAAATTAATCAGCCACCTCGTAACTGAGTATTACAAACCAAACTGCCAGACAATGTCAGAATATTAAATAACGAGGATGAGCCTTTGAGTGTTTCCTCCCTCCTCTCAGCCCAAGCCTGATTCTCTCTCTCTCTCTCTCTCTCTCTCTCTCTCTCTCTCTCTCTCTCTCTCTCTCTCTCTCTCTCTCTCTCCCCCCACCCCCCACAGCCTGCTTTTCACCAGACAGCCTGCCTGGAACACATATAATTACAGAGCAGTGCACTTTTAAACACAGACGAGCTCAGCAATCATACGGCAGGACCCAGCAAGGCGTCCATGTACACACATAGCTCAAAGAAACCACCTGCACAAGAAGCAACAAATATGTCTTTGAAACACAATATGTTTGTAAACCATTGTCAGCATTACTGTCACAAATTCTCGAACTACTGTCACAAACTATTCCTTTCACTCAAAATTGTTTATCTTGGACATGTGAGGCCTTTTGTGTGAGGTCTTATGTCAAATAAGACACCAGCAACTGAAATTATTGTTTAATGTCTCTAAAGATCTTATCAGATCTTTTAATTGGAGAGATTCATTATAGAGAACTGGCTTGAAAGTGTGGTATCATGGTCTGTTTGTCATTCACTCATTCTTTAAAATCCATTAATCACTCATTATGGGATGATTACTCAATCATCCCAAACATTACATAGGTATTCATTCATATGTTTTCTGTGCACAGACGTTAGAGTGTTACATTTTAATTAACATTTTAGTTAAAATGTTTTTGTCAAATACTGCAAAACCTGAAAGAATCCCACAGAGTTTGTGTAAGATTAAGGGTAAGCTAAAGCAGGTAGGAAACTGTCACTGTGTTATGCTGAAAATGTGTGTATGACTTCATCTATGCAGCTTCTTACAACAAACTGCCATACTTTGTTAGATGAATGGAGCAATAGTGCATCCAAGTACACTCTTCATCATAAACATTGTTGTTAAGTGTCAATTTCACTGAAACTAAAATCCCCATCTAAAATGACCTAGCATGATGTCTCTCTTCGGTTGTGCTTCATATTTACCATAGATTTTTAATGACTTTTTTCCTGAATTTATGGCTAATTAAAATCACTATGTCTGATTAAATCACTATGACAGAGCAGGCCAAGTTTCTGTACAATGTAAATGTGACAAGTAAAACCCCAATTCCCAAAAAAAAGTTGGGACAGTATGCAAAAGACCAATATAAACAAAAAGGAGTGATTGATAAATATAGTTTGACTTGGATTTAAACATAAATGGTATAAAGATGATGAGGTACTCCATGTTTTACCTATCAACAGCATTTGCTTTTTTTCTGAAATTGATGACTACAACGCATTCCAAAAAAGTTGAGTCAGGGGCAATTTAGGACTAATAACAACCTGACAAGTTGAAATAACAAAGTGATGTGAAACAGGCGATGTTCAACTGGTGAGGCAATCGTGTTAGTGTATATAAGGAGCCTAAAAAAAAAGCCTTGTCATTCAAGAGCAAGGATGGGTCGAGGTTCACCAGTTTTCCAACAGAGGAAATCCATGTCATTGAGAACAATGTCCTCCAAAAACAAATTGGATGGATTTTGGCCATTTCCTACAGTGGACAATATCGTTAAAAGATTCAATGAATCTGGTCAAATCTCAATGCGTAAAGAGCAAGGCCGAAAACCACTTCTGAATGCTTGTGATCCCTCACATTTCATTGTCTTAAAACCGTAATTCGTCTGCAATGAATATCATGACATCAGCTCGGGAATACTTCGGTTGACCTGTTAGTCAACACCATTTGCTGCTGCATCCACAGATGCAAGTTAAGACTCTACTATGCAAAGCAGAAGCCATACATCCTTACTGTCTAGAATATACAGTGTGTGTATATATATTATATTATAAACTCTCCTTTTGATGACGTTTTCACCTTTTACATAATATTTAGTACATATAAAACATCACCTTTGTTCTTATTTTATTGTATTTTCTGACTTTTTGCCATTGACATGCAAGTGGCAGCTTTACAGGTCACATTCAGAGCTTGCGCTACAAATATCTGACGGACTGAGTATCAGAATTTACATTGTTCTGTTTTTATCTATCATATCATTTTAAATTTCCCTAATACATAGTATCTTTAATGTCCTCTCGATATAATCAATGTGTTCATTAAAAATTGCAATGCTTAGTAAGGGTGAGTCTGTTCTATTTAATGATTTGCAGTTTGGGAACTATCTTTTAAAAGCGTAATTAAGTTCCCCTTCTGTCTCTCACTCGACGTTGTGCCAATTGGTTCCTCAGGTCAGGGTTCCGCTCACAGCCATGCTCTCTTCCGCGGATCCAGGGCAAGCACGTCTAGATCTATTCAGACAGCACCACAACGCTGGTGTACATAAATCGCCATGGCGGTGTACGCTTGTCCCGTGTCACAACTCGCCCGCCATCTCCTCCTTTGGAATCATATCCTGGGCAGCCTCAACATGGCAGCAGACGCACTATCACGACAGGGCACGCTCAGCGGGGAGTAGAGGCTCCACCCCCAGGTGGTCCAGCTGATTTTGGAGCAGTTCAGCAAAGCACAGGTGGACCTGTTTGCTTCTCAAGATACCTCCCACTGCCCGCTCTGGAACTCCCTAAAGAAGGCTTCCCTCGGTATAGATGCGCTGGTACACAGCTGCATCTGCTTTAGATGAGCTTTAGATCTCCTGAGCAGCTCTTTGTTTGCTGTGGCAGAAAGCGAAAAGGGCCACTGTCTCCAACAGAGGTTGCCCACTGGGTCGTCAATGGCTGGCCAATCAGACCCAGGCCATATCCGCCCCTTTGCGGGTTTGAGCACACTCTACGAGCAGTAGAGCCAGCGGCACCTCCCTAGCTGACATCTGCAGAGTGGCAGGCTGGGCAACACCCAATACCTTTACGAGATTCCACAATCTCAGGGTTGAGTCGGTCCCGTATTTTCTCAGGTCCGAGCATGTAGAACTCTGTAATGCGGAACGGCTGACCAGGTATTCTGCTTACACTTAGCGCCCTTCCCCTCCACTGAGGCGATCATGTGCACTCTTTCTCCCAGGAGAGTCCACTAAACTCGCGCTCCATGGATGTCTTTCCTCCCTAGCCTTCTGGTCCGTGAATTCAGCGGAGGAATTCCCAACCAGACCCACTATGGGTACAAACTACTCTGTACTGGAATAGGTGCTCCACAGGGTTTGGCCATCACGGATTAATCCCCCTGTGTGTATTTTCCGTGGTAAACCCGGGACTTGTCCCCCTCAAAGTATATTGTTATGGCCCTGGGTGATGTCATTAATGGGGCCCCCTTGTGAGTTGTGGGCCCCTGGGCTTCAGACTGTGTAAGCCTGTGCATTAATGCATCCCTTGCTGTTATAATGTGACCAGGTTGAAATGTGATCATGTTTTACAGTGTGTTTATCTGAGTGACATCAGAAAGAAACACAGCATTAATCAGTTTCGATAAATTATCTTTTTGGACCGGTGTGGAAGTTTTGAGATGTACAACAGACTTCATCTCAAAAGTCAAGGCAAATTTGATTCCTTTTGATATGAGCCCTTAAAAACACAGCAGCAATATTTATTGCCATGAATCCCACTTGGGCATTATTCTAGTGAATTAAGACATTTTCACTGTAACCCTTTTAATGCCTATCTCAGAAAACGACAAGAAAAAAAAAACAAACTAATTGAAATTTGAGTTAAAACTATCTTGCATATCTAAATACAGTTCTCAAAAGAGACTCTGTTTTCCACTGTTTTCCACCACAGTCACAGATGCAGCGCTGTAATCTTGGCTAGCCTGTGGAGATGACTTCAAACCCTATAATCTTCTGGCCCCATAATTAGAAGCACCGGGTGCTGGTCTGACTTTGAAAGAGAGGGAGAGGGAAGGAGAGACAGAGAGAGAGGGCTCTGCACATTAGGGCTGGCTTCAAAGCTACTGTCATACAATGCAGCAAAGGGGTATGACTAGTGAGGATGTATTTTAAAAGCAAAATTTGATTATATCTCCCAGTTTCTGCTGAGTCACCCCATTATCCTATTCGTCCAGCTAATTTTGTTTTGTGCCCGCATGTCTTTTGTGTGAAGCCTTAAGAGTATTTTAGGATATAATATTTTTCCTGCTCTCTGCCCTCTGTAATTTGGTAGTTTTTAATTACCCTAGCACCAGAGTTTTTAACCCTGAGGGTCCATGGAGAGGATAGCTTATATAAAAGAAAAATCTTTAAGCTTTGCACTGTAACATAAAAATGTGCTTCATGTGGTAAACTAAATAACCACACTAAAATAAAATAATCTAAGAGGTTTTATTCAAAAATGTTTTTTAATCTGACTCAATCAACCTGACAAAGTTAGAGCAAAGTAATTATATGGGTTATATCAAGTAGAAATAGATCTTTGATGTAACAATTGGCACTTTTACAGTGTACCGTATGTCATTTCTTAATATTTGAAGAAAAAAAGCTATATATTTCAGAATCAGAAACAGAATCAGCTTTATTGCCAAGTATGCTTACACATACAAGGAATTTGCCTTGGTGACAGGAGCTTGCAGTGCACAACAATACAAAAATAGCAGAAAGACATGTATAATAATAAAAAAATAATTATACATATACGTACATACACACAGACACACACCTTCATACATACACATACATAGTGCAAATCTAATACAAATCTGTTATATAAAGTACAAAAATACAGAATGTTATGTACAGTGCAATATAATGGCAGAAGAGGATATGTTGGATAATATAAATAGACAAAACAGTGTATTGCACCTAGTTATTGCTCAATGGGGTGGCTTATGGATAGATGGTTAGATGGATAGCATGAGGCAAAAAACTATTCCTCTGCCGGACAGTTCTGGTGCTCAGAGCTGTGAAGAGTCGGCCAGAAGGCAACAGTTCAAAAAGGTAGTGGGCTGGGTGAGGGGGTGGGTGGGTGGGGGGATGTGATTGAACCAGTGAACCAGCCGTTCAACCTCTCTTCTGTATACAGACTCATCGTCATCTCGGATGAGGCCAAAGACAGTGATGCCATCTGCAAACTTCAGGAGCTTGACAGAGGGGTCCTTGGTGGTGCAGTCGTTGGTGTAGTGGGGAGAGCACACATCCCTGGGAGGCACCAGTGCTGATTATACAGGTGCTGGAAGTGAATTTCTCCTTATAAAGGAGTTATAAAGAGAAAATCTAGCTTTTTATAATTATACAAAATGTGCTTCATGTGTAACTTCTAAATCAACCGGTTTAACTAGAGTCAAAAATATTCTTTAAAGGGATAGTTTGAAAATTAAAATTTCTCTCATCATTGACTCACCCTCATGCCATTCCAGATATGCATGACTTTCTTTCTTCAGCATAACATAAAATGTGATTTATAGAAGAATATTTCAGCTCTGTAGACCCAAACAATGCAAGTAATGGTGATCGGACATTTGTTGCTCAAAAAATCACATACAGGAAACCACAAGTCTCCAGTGTTTATATCCATATCTTTAGAAGCAATATAATAGGTGTGGGTGAGAAACAGATCAAAATACTGCAGGTCAAAACTTTTTATAGTGTAGTTTATCAGATTATACTATACACATATTGGTGATTCATGGATAACCCAACTTTATATAAATATGCACAAACATAAAAAACCTATACATATAAAAACTCTTCTATTGGCACTTGATGAACACACACCCTTTCAAAACTGCTTCAGAAAAAAAAGTTCAGAAGTCTCTTAATCTCATCAGTGTGCTGATTCCATCTCTTCCTGTTTCTCAAGCACAGAGTTATGCAATCCAGCCGCCATCTCTGTGACCACGTCAGAGAGCTTAACTCAACTGGTCTGGTTGCCTGATCTCTATCTTCACTACCAACTGTGCCCTATCAATAGTGTTTAAGCACTCATACTTATTCAGCTTAATGCTCCTACTCTCTTTTGACACAAGGTCTTTATTAGCACTCACAGCAACGCAGTAAGACAAAGTTTCATAATGGTACTGTTCACTTCTTCAACATGGCCATAAGGAAAACTTGTAAATTCTGTCCTAACTCTCTTCCAATCAAATGACACCCTAAACAAATAAAGTAACAAGAAAGAAAAACATCTCAAGTCGGTTTACATGCTTCTCCTTAGATCTTGTAGATGCTTGGGCTAACACAAACCAGGGGAATGAATGGAAATGGATCACTTACGTATGTCTGGCAGCCACTCAACAAACAGGGACTTATATTTGAGTTAAATATGAAGATTTGAAACAAAATATGAGCCTGTTTCTCTTACAAAGCTGACTTATAAATGTGTATGTAATGTTTCTTGCTGCATGCATATAGTGCCCATATTCTGTGTCTATGTTCTGTGGCCACTGGAACGCACTCCATCCCATGTGACAAGGAACTACAGTTTAATGTCAAAGATATGTGTGTAAGTGCATGTTTATCTTCTCCGTGTGTACCTGAGATAGAAAGAGGGAGATGATAATGTGGAGTCTAAGGGCTTGGCTCAGAGGCAGACAGTTCTCTGTAATTACGAGCATGACAGGACATGATAGGGGAAGAGCTGTTTTCGGCTGCAGTAAGCCTCTATAGAGTTGTATGCTCCTTCGATCAGCTACTATCAGCCCCATACTACACCTCCCACAAGTCAACACAACAGCTATTGACAGACAGTTACCAAAAGTATAGTATGTTGAATCAGCATGTACTGGACTCAGAAAATTGCCTGACTGCTGCCAGTTCATACTGACAGCAGCTTGTACCAACAAAGGTCATTTTTAATGAGCAACATGATAACATTAGCAAGAGCGATCATTGACGATGTGTGGCGGCATCAGTTTAATTCCAATTTTCTGACATGGAGAGTGTTCCGCGGCTGCTATCGGGTCCTTAAATAACATATAAAATGTAAGAAAAGGCAGCCTGTGGACTTTTTGTTGCCCCCTAGGGTAAGATGGTGCCCACTCTGAGGGTTGGTGCACTACACAGACAACATGATCACGCAGAAAGTCAGCATGTTGTTTCCGAGAGTTCCAGTACCCTAGGATCAGCCACATTATGCCGACTCATCGACAAGCACTATCATCTATCAGACATTTTTGCATTTGTTGAAACCTGGAAGTAATCGCATATTATTCACATAATCAGTGACATGCGTGATTTGGAGGTTGCATTTTGCCATCTGACATTTTAATTTTTACTTCACTGATGGCTAAGTTTAGGTTTGGGGTAGGGTGACCACCTGGCTATTGCTCTGTTGCAGGACAGCAGACCTGATTTTGTGGGACAATGCGGGACACGAAGGAGAGATAAATTACTATTATTGTACTAGGTGAATAAATACTGATTTGAAATTAGATGTCTTTTTGCAGTGATGTTAACACGTTTAAAATCGCTACTTGGTTTAAGGTCTATGATACAAACTAATTCTAACAGCACGGATCTACTCAATCTAAATATAATGACTTGAAAATAATAATTGAATCGTTAAAAAGCACATTTCTAAATACACACATAAATTCCATTAGGAAAGACTAGAAAGATTAAATGCGTTCTTGCCGGATTCAGTGCATCAAAGACGCTTTTTCTTCTCGGGAGCTCCGGATAGATCCATTTTCTGTTGCAGATTTTATTTTTTCAGTGTTTTCCCGCTCTGGCCAATAACGGCTGCGCTGCAGCGCATGTGTAGTGTTTTTATATTAACTTTTTTTTATTGTGGAATTGTAATTTAAAGGACGATGTATTAAAATGATGCAGAAATAATAATAATAATAATAATAATAAATAATAATACAGACAAAATTGAATGCGGGACACTGCTTATGACTCGCGGGATGCGGAACAAAGCTTCCAATTTCGGGAGGTGGTCACCCTAGTTTGGGGTACAGTTAATAAAAGATACATTTCTCTTCACTGTATTACAGCCTGTACAGCTGAAAATAACTTGCTTCACAGCTCGCATTTTGGCGCCCATCTCTGCACATTTCAGGTACCAAAATTTTTACCTTTTCGTATGAGCCAAGTTGTATGTTATCTTGTAATGTAGAAAATAAATTCTGACATGAGTCATGAGACAATGTTACAAAATATCAGATGAAATATCACTGATCCAAAAATATTTCTTGGCTCTCATTTGCCAAGGAATATTTTTAGAAACACAAAACTGCTTTTGTGAAGTACAGGGACGTCACTAGGATTGGAAGACAGGGGGGGCTTAGCCCCCAGGGTATTTGTAACTTGCGTTTGCAAAATCTTTGCAATCACATCTAGAGCTACACTTATGTCAACAACCAGTCAAGAAACCAAGATGTTAACAAGTAAAACGTGACAGACATATCCTCTTCTTCCATTTCTACTCTGTTAAAGAAATGTTACTGTAATGTTAGCTTTTAGAACACATTAAAGCTGCATGGGGGAATTTACTTAGGCCAGACTTTGCTCCTGATGAGTTATTCTATAAGCAATTACTTAAATGCTATCTGTCTGCTCATTTAAATGTATGATAAAGTAATAGCATACTATATCTAATTCCTCTCTATATAAGTTGTCCACAGAATGCTATTTAATTACTCTAATTACTGTAACTGCGCTGTGGATTGGTTCAATCTGAGTGTAATTTCGCTGTGTAGTTTGGCTTGCATACAGTTTAACCCAAGAACCAGAATTTTAAGGTCATAGTGAAATTTGACAACACAGGTTTGAGCGTTTCTCAATTAAAGATGATTTATTCTGCCAAATGATGTATACAATGTATGATATAAATCGACAACAAAAAGGCAGTATTCAAATAACGGAAAATTAATAATGAAATCATTTTCAAAACCACAGTCAACAGTTACTTTTTGTTTATTGTCTACTTCATTGGTGGAAGCATCAAAAAATGCTCAATGAATTGAAGGATACAACGGTAATAGCATTAACAGGGACCCTATGACATTTAGTTTTCAGTGACAACAACATTCTATGCGGATTGATATTGTTTTATATGCCTATTATAGAGATAGGTTATTTTATTGGCAAAAAATAAAGAGTTGTGATTAGCTTGCTAAGTTCACCATTTCTTGTATTTTGCTTGTTCACTCTAGCTAGACTACAGTTTTCCATAGCAAACCAAAATATCCCCTTTCCTTTACCTCAAGAAAACGTAGCTAAAGGTAAGCAGGTAAATAAAAACAACTTACAATTTCACTCTGTATCACGACACTTACCAATCTTCCTTTCACCATTAGCGTGTGTATCGGTGTGTGTGGGCAGGAGGGTGCATAGCGAGTTCAACTTAAGACCGAACTAGAGTAACGACGAGACGAGATGAATCCTGCAACGCTCTGAAAGCTGTCGCAGTTCACACCAATGGAACGAGACAGTGTGGTGCATCATCTTGATAGCACAACGACTCTTTGTACTTCTGTCCAACTTCCGACTTTTCGGCTATTTTTTGTAGCTGGATATATATCATTTGTTGCGTCTAATTCTAAATATGAATGAAGATACTGATAAATCGAATTGTTATTGTTGTTCTTATTATCATTTAGGGGGGCTTAGGAACATTTTGGGGTAGCTTCAGCCCCCCTAAAATAGGCCTAACGACGTCCCTGGTGAAGTACATATTGTGTTTCAGCAGTTTGCATGAGGCTTTGATAAAACAGAACGTAGTACATTCTGTGGCGCGGTGTGGCATGACTTTGTAAAGATCTGCCATTTTCAAACTTGCATTAAAATCTTTGAACATCATCCAAGAAAATTACAGTTTTGAAAATGTCTCTGGGTGTTTGTGTTGAAATCAAATAAGTTACAGTACAGCTCATGTTCTTTCATTCAGTTTACCAGTGTGACTCCGACATTTTAGGGAGTGTTGCTATACATTTTAAGATAATATTTCATAGAACATTGTGTGAAATGCATATACCAAGCTTATTCCTTTTGTTACAAGACCTTAAAGGTTTAGTTCACCAAAAAATGAAAATTCTCATCATTTACTCACTCTTATGATATCCCAGGTGTGTATGACTTTTTTCTTCAAGGTCGCTTTTGGTGTGAAAAAGACCAATATTTAAGTACTTTTTAACTTTAAATTATATTCTAACAATCTGTCATTGATGTCCAGAACTTTGAAAACACTTTGGCTCTGTTCTAAAACATAGAGAGCTGCTCTCGACTGTCTGTAGTTGACTGATTTGTAGTGTTCTACAAAGGCAGTGACTTCTGTAACTGTCAAGTGTCAACTAATGCTCACCATTGATTGAAGTAGAATTTGCCACTATCAAAGGTTGCTAAGCTAAGGACGCAATACTCTAATAAGAACCATAGACACACAGCTCGCACAAATATTAGGTGAAATCTTTTATTTATAATTAATCAAACTATTTTTCAATACTTTTCACTATTCAATGAAATGTAAGCAGCCTATATCTATAATCTCCATTTCTCCGAAAGCTGTTCCCTGTTCCCATTACTATTTAGCCTGAGATGGATCTCTTGTATTAAAGGGTTATGAAACCCCCCAAAAATTGAGATGTTAACAGTACACATTGTAAATCACTGAAAACAGTGATATCACTCATTATGTTTAATACTAAGGGGAAAGTGGTGAATTTTTCAGGGATTTTTATTTATTTATTATTTTTTTTGAGCCATTTATTTATTCTGGAATAAAATCAGAAGTTAAAGCAACATCACAAGATGTGACTGGTTAGAGAGTAAATGCCTACATCATTAGATTCAAAGCTTTTCTCAAATTATTCATGAGAAGGAACGGTTCCATCCAATCACTACTGCCTCATGCATGATCTCGCATCACAGCTAAGAATGGCCACAGTTCTCCTACCCGTGACCCAAACATATAGTTATGTTAAGTCTCAAAGCAGTAGTTTTTGGTGACAATGCCTGCTCTGAGTGCTGCTATATCCAACATAATATCCAAATCAGTTTTTTCAAACTGTTCTATTGTCTTCACTCTTCACATGCTCAATCGTCAGTCCCATGACTGATATGGACCATTTCAAGGACTATTCGTTGGTCTTTGTTCCTTGAAAATGTCCTACTACTAGTCATACTCATTTATAGTGACTTTTAACATGATTAACGTTACTAACTTTAATACTATTGTCATAAAATGCCATTATTAAAATGTTGGCCATGTTGTTCTGTGGCTGAATACCTCACTGGATGCATGAAACACTGCATTGAAGAGAGACAGCTGAATTCGTACTGTAATAACAACTGTAGCACACATCTTATCTCTGGTAGGTGAACAAAATTTATGTCTAATTGTAAGTAATTGTAAGTTTGACAGGTAGAGCTCTACAACTGTCTATAGATAGCTCCCATTATAATGCGTGATGCTGTGCAAGTAATTAACTATACATTGAGTCTTTTACCAGATGCCCACACCTGCCACGGCCAACGAGCCAGCGCCCATGCCTGCCACAGCCAACGAGCCTCGTTCGTGACTGCCACAGCCAACGAGCCTCGTTCGTGACTGCCGCTCCCACAGCAGTGCTCCCAGCCGTCAGGAAGAGGGGGAAGAGAAGGGCTCCTGCTTCTCAGTCGCCACCAGCGCTCACAGACATGGAGGCTGCTCCCCCGTCACTGCCAGTGTCCACGACCACAAAGGTCGTTTCACTGTCCCTTCCTGTACTCACAGCCACGAAGGCTGTTCCCCCATCACTGCCAGTGTCCATGACCACGGAGGTCATTCATCCGTCACTGTCTGATCTCACGGTCACTAAGACTGTCCCCTTGACACGGCGAGTGCCCGGGCCTTCCTCAGCTTTGCTCCCTGAGCTGCTCCCTACCTGAACCATGTCCAGCAGACACAGCCCAGAATTCTGTCCCATCTGCCCTGAGGCCACCAGACCCCATCCCTTTCTTTAAGTTCTCTTCCTGGTTTCCCTCCCTCTTTGTGCTTTATGTTCTGTATTAGTATTCGTTCTGTGTGTTTGGTGTCTTGTTTGACGTTCCCGCTTTTGGGCCTTTCAGTATGGTGTCTGGGTCCTGACTTCTGTCTAGTTAATTTCCATTCTGTGTCGGAACCCGGACTTTCATACTCCTTGTCAGTCTCTCGTGTCCGTGGACATGCATTGCACTCACTTTGCGCCGCACACCTGGGTCGCAAAGCTCTCTTCTTATTTGTGCTGAGGTTCGGTCACTTCGGTAAGGTGTTGGGTGTATATGGCCGAACTCTCGCACTCTGCTCTCGTCTTGTCGATTGGTATGAGTGTATATTGCCTCATTGTCTTGGCGATGTGTTTGTATTGTATTGTTCTCTGGTCAGTACCTGTGTATGTTCTTCTGCATTACAGTCATCCTGTCACCTTCCTGGTTCCAGTGCGTTCTAGTTTGTACTGTTCCTGTTTCTCTCTGCCTGATTCCCTGGATTACTTTAGTCCCCTTCTGAGTTGTTTATGTTTTCCCCCTCGTTGGATTTTTTTTAATTTTTATTAAAGTATTTTTTGTTTTTTCACTCTGCGTTGGGTCCTTACCTCTCACCAAAACTTGTGACAGTTTCATGACACTTTAAATTAAATAGTAGAAATTAGAACACCCAATTCGTTGTGTGTAGAAAATAAAGTCTTGTCTTTAAGGTAAAAGTGCCATTCACCTTTTAGATACAG
Source organism: Moxostoma hubbsi (assembly GCA_032164185.1). Classification (NCBI taxonomy): domain Eukaryota; kingdom Metazoa; phylum Chordata; class Actinopteri; order Cypriniformes; family Catostomidae; genus Moxostoma; species Moxostoma hubbsi. Next base: position 11,477,027 of record JAVLUX010000004.1, on the reverse strand, counting down.
TCAACTCCTGTAAGTCAACTCGAGAATGCACATGCACATTTGCTGAACTCTTTGGTGTCATCTGGACTAAAGAAGCACAGTTTATGAGACAATTGTTGTCATATTTTACTGCTGATTTGAAATGTTATTTGATCATAATCCTGAGCAACCGTTTTTAGGGATTTCAGTCTTTCCAAGTAGACAGGAGCTGTACTTTAATGCTACTGACATCCATGGAAAATTGCTGCGGTGCAAGCTTTCCCAAGATGGCTGCAAAGTGGACTGACTTGCCTAAAAAGTGACTTTCTTTAGACTAATTAACAAAAGAGCATACATATTATGCCTTAAAGAAAGTTTGCAATCAAAAACCCTAATGTTTTTTTCTAACCTGTATGACTTGCTTTCTTTGCGAAACACAAAAGGAGAAATTGATTGATATTCCATTATACATATTAGCGCAAAACAACGGGTTGTTTCTCACCAAAACAAATCATATGGCTTCAGAAGACTTGGAATATGACACATGAATTGCATGGATTACTTTTATGATACTTCTTTTAAGCTTAAAAGTGAATCACTATCCACACACCATTGCATTGAAAAGACAGACCAGGATATTTATGAAAACATCTCCTTTGTATTCTGCATAAGAAAGAAAGCAATGTAAGTTCAGACTGACATAAAGGTGAATAAATGATAATAATGATGGTGAACCATAACTTTATATAAAGAGCAAAACAATTAGATCATCTGATAATTTTAACACTTATTATGATCTAAAATCAACAAGGAAATTATTATTTTCTTGGAAGATTTTCATTGAACTTTTTCCATCATAAAAACTTTTTGCTTTGGACATAGTTTTAGCATCTTTTTCAAAGACCTGAAAAGGTTGATTCAGTTGTAACTTTTAATATACAAAATGAAAAGTATTACATTTACTTTTATTCATTTAGCAGATGCTTGTATCCAAAGTGACTTAAATGCAAAGGAAATTGTCCCCTTTCATGTCTAAAGGCGGGTGCACACTGTACAATTTTGGCCACGATTCTGCCGTCTGAGACAAATTTTTGGCATTGCACGGCAAAATTGGCAATCTTACAACGTTCAGTGTGACATGTTCACAGATGGTCGATTAATAGCCTTTGCGATGATCTTTAGCCTCCAAAGTTTGGGCAGTGTCTAAAATTTACCATCACAGCCGTATACTGCTATTACGACGGCCAGATGAGATATTCTGCTCCTCTCTCGGACCCGAAAGAAACCTGCTCCACAATTGCACCATAGCAACATTTGTGGCCAGTTATCTCACTACTTACCACTGGCCGGTTATGTTTGACTGTTTGATTTCCTGTTCATATCCTGTTAATCAACCATCTACTTACCTCTCCCGGTCTATTAACCCCAGTACTGCCATTCACTTTATGGATGCCTCTCTAGCTGGTAGTAGTGCGCTGACAGCACAGTTTGTAGATGTTGAGGAGTTGGTAAAGAGCTTTAATACCTCCTGTACAGCAATATTAAACGTAGTTGCCCTTCTCAAAACCAAGAAAACTAAACTGAAAAAACAGCCTTGGTTTAACAATGATATTCGAGCTTTACGTAAGGAATGCAGAAGGGCAGAAAGAAAATGGAAAAGGGATAAATTACAAATTTCATATCAACTTCTGCAAAATACTCTGTCTCAATTCCAGGAAGCTGTTTCTTTGCAAAGGGCAAATTATCTCTCCAATTTCATCTCCAAAAATTCTCACTGCCCTAAGATTCTGTTTTCTACTTTAAATTCTGTGTTTGGCATTGAATCCAAGATTCCTTTGAAGTTGTCTCAACATTTCACATATTCAAATATTAGTTCTTCCTGCTTTTCTAATTTTCACTCTATAACTCACTCTGAGTTGTTGGACATTATTTCCAGCATGAAATCAACCACCTGTTCTCTTGATGTTATCCCTACAAAGTTGCTCAAGGTGGTACTGGATTCTGTTGCACCTACTGTGCTCTCTATTATTAATGGATCCTTACAGAAAAGTATTGTTCCATCCTGCTTTAAACATGCTATGGTCCAGCCTTTACTCAAAAAACCTAATCTTGATCCTTCTGACCCCAACAACTATAGACCCATCTCAAAATTGCAATCTTTGTCTAAAATATTGGAGAGGGTTGTTTTAAACCAGCTATCTCCTTATTTACTTTCAAATGATATTCTGGATCCTTTTCAGTCAGGCTTCAGAGCTAAACACTGTACTGAGTCTGCTCTTTTAAGAGTAGTAAATGACCGTTTACTATTTGTAGATTCTGGTAACTGTGCCATTTTGGTATTGCTGGACTTAAGTGCAGCCTTTGATACTGTGGATCATCGTATCCTTCTAAATAGGTTAAATCTCGAGGTCGGTATCCGTAATGCTGCATTAGAGTGGTTTCAGTCTTATTTCACTAATAGGAGTTTTTTGGTGGAAATCGGTGACTTTTCATTGAGTATAGCTCCCATTACCTGTGGGGTGCCCCAGGGCTCTATTCTGGGTCCAACATTATTTTCTTTACACATGCTCCCTCTCCTATCATATCTATGCTGATGATACCCAACTTTATTTTCCTCTTAAAACGGGTTCGGATTCAGTCTCCACCTTGTTAGCATGTTTAAAGGACATTAAGGCTGGATGGATGATAATTTCCTCCAGTTGAACCACAAAAAGACTCAAGTCATTTTGTTTGGCCCCCCACAGCAATTAGAAAAATTTAGCCCTTCCCTGGGTCCCTTTCAAGAAAATACCCGTGACCATGTTAGAAACCTGGGGGTTATTTTTGATCCTGAATTAAAATTTGATAAACAAATAAATTCTGTAGTCAGAGACAGTTTTTTTCAGCTAAAGGGGCTTCGCAAGTTTAAAGTTTTCTTACTTTCAATGATTTGGAGACCGTCATTCACGCATTTATCTCAACGAGGCTGGACTACTGTAATGCTCTGTATGCCGGAATAAACCAGTTCTCACTCTCGCGTCTACAGCTGGTACAGAATGCCGCAGTGTTAGCATCACTGCATTGGTTACCTGTTCAATTCAGAGTTGATTTTAAGATTTTAGTATTTGTATTTAAAGTACTGCATGGACTTGCTCCTGCTTAAATTTCAGATCTTCTTCGTCCCTAGTCTTTTCAGAGAATGCTAAGATCCTCCTCTCAGCTACTACTGACTGTTCCAAAGTCACGCTTAAAAACCAAAGGTGATATGGCCTTTTCAGTTCGGGCTCCAAAGCTTTGGAACACCCTACCCAGGGACGTCGTTAGGCCTATTTTAGGGGGGCTGAAGCTACCCCAAAATGTTCCTAAGCCCCCCTAAATGATAATAAGAATAACAATTTGATTTATCAATAGCCGTATCCTCATTCATATTTAGAATTAGACGCAACAAATGATATATATAATCCAGCTACAAAAAATAGCCAAAAAGTCGGAAGTTGGACAGAAGTACAAAGAGTCGTTGTGCTATCAAGATGATGCACCGCAGCGTCTCGTTGCATTGGTGTGAACTGTGGCAGCTTTCAGAGCGTTGCAGCGTTGCAAGTAACTGGAGGATTCATCTCATCTCGTCGTTACTCTAGTTTGGTCTGAAGTTGAACTCGCTATGCACCCTCCCGCCCACACACACCGATACACACGCTAATGGTGAAAGGAAGATTGGTAAGTGTCGTGATACAGAGTGAAATTGTAAGTTGTTTTTATTTACCTGCTTACCTTTAGCTACGTTTTCTTGAGGTAAAGGAAAGGGGATATTTTGGTTTGCTATGGAAAACTGTAGTCTAGCTAGAGTGAACAAGCAAAATACAAGAAATGGTGAACTTAGCAAGCTAATCACAACTCTTTATTTTTTGCCAATAATATAACCTATCTCTATAATAGGCATATAAAACAATATCAATCCCCATAGAATGTTGTTGTCACTGAAAACTAAATGTCATAGGGTCCCTGTTAATGCTATTACCGTTGTATCCTTCAATTCATTGAGCATTTTTTGATGCTTCCACCAATGAAGTAGACAATAAACAAAAAGTAACTGTTGACTGTGGTTCTGAAAATGATTTCATTCTTAATTTTCCTTTATTTGAATAATGTCTTTTTGTTGTTGATTTATATCATACATTGTATACATCATTTGGCAGAATAAATCATCTTTAATTGAGAAACGCTCAAACCTGTGTTGTCAAATTTCACTATGACCTTAAAATTCTGGTTCTTGGGTTAAACTGTATGCAAGCCAAACTACACAGTGAAATTACACACTGATTGAACCAATCCACAGCGCAGTTACAGTAATTAAATAGCATTCTGTGGACATCTTATCTTATATAGAGAGGAATTAGATATAGTATGCTATTACTTTATCATACATTTACATGAGCAGACAGATAGCATTTAAGTCATTGCCTATAGAATAACTCAGCAGGAGCAAAGTCTGGCCTAAGTAAATTCCCCCATGCAGCTTTGATGTGTCTAAAAGCAACATTACAGTAACTTTTCTTTAACAGGGTAGAAATGGAAGAAGAGGATATGTCTGTCACGTTTTACTTGTTAACATCTTGGTTTCTTGACTGGTTGTTGACATAAGTGTAGCTCTAGATGTGAGTGCAAAGATTTTGCAAACGCAAGTTACAAATACCCTGGGGGCTAAGCCCCCCTGTCTTCCAATCCTAGTGACGTCCCTGACCCTACCTCTTTTTATTAGATCATCCACTACTATATCTATATTTAAATCATCTCTTAAAACATACTTTTTTTCTCAGGCTTATTCGTAACTTGTTTTTACCATTAGTACAATTATTATTTAATATTAAATTATTACTATTTTTTCTCTCCTGTCTGGTGATGCATTGTATTATGTTGATATTTTCTTTTTTCTTATTTCATTGAATGGACTTTATTGTAGGGGAATGTCTTATTTTATGACTGTTGTACAGCACCTTGGTTAGCACTCATGGTGCTTTTAAGGTGCTATATAAATAAACTTGACTTGAGCATTTTCAATGTTTTTTCTTCTTTTCATTTTATATTAAAAGTAAATTAAGCAGAAAATACTTGGAGAAAAGTGTAACATGTCAGCAATATGAAAGCATTATTCTCTGAATTAAATACAGACCTTAGGCTACAAAGTTTTTCTTTACATTTATCATACATTTTCTTTGCAATGCTATTTTAATTACTATTTTACTTTTAATATACTTTTAAGTGTCAGTAAACTTCTTTATTTAAGATTCACATCACTCCAATTTTATTTATAAATAAATATGATTGAACAATTTATACTGGTATTTATGGGGCATTTTAATCCAAATCAGCAAATACAGTTGATACAATTATAGAAATCTGTCATGTTTGTGTATTATCAATAGGGAATTTGCAAGCGTGATATATTAATCGCTTTTATGAATTTTCAAAATTTTGCGTGGTCTATAAGTTATTAATCTAAAAGAGGAGAAAGACGTTCTATAACCCACCTTTTTTGTTTTCCCCAATGTGAACAGAGAAGTTTGTCATTTTTCGGGCCACAAGTCTTTTTATTTCCACAATGAATATTTTATTATTACTGTAGTCTACCTCCCCCACTGTTGTTCGTTCTCAACATCTGTAATTTTCAGTATTTGTGATCAGGCTGTCTTTTTACAGGCCTATTTGACAATCCATCTTTCTTGTAAATGTTAGCCTATGCTCGGGATGAGTGGTATTGGAGCAATGGAAATACTGATGTCCTGACTTTCAGAGAGCGAAAAATGCTCCTCCGTGGTGGCCAAATTTAACTTCTATTCCACAACATTCCCGTAACGTGAGTCATGTTCACCGATCGGGACGATTGGGACCACAGCCAGCTACGGTTCATATCGTGCAGTCTGACATAATGTTGCACAGTATGCCATGGCGATATCAATGTGTTCATATTCTTTAACATGTTTTATTTGACTGCAGGGACACTGGACTCCGTCCAGGTTCTAAGACTCTCATTAAACACTGATATTATCTGACATGTTTGAGCAGGCAGATATTAACAGCACTTCAGAGGACGAGAGTGTACTGTATGTATGAAACATGCTGACAGTTATTGTTAACAGCTCCTAAACATTTGTGATCCCAATGGAGAGGTTCATAAATACATCCAAATATGATATAATGAATTCAGGCAAATTCCAAATACTGCAATCCGGACAATCACGAGACACTCTTATGACACAATAATGATTACCAATCCATAAACAAGCTTCATAGTATGTTATAGCCACAGATGTATTTTGTAGCACCAGTGTAAGGTTTGTCAAACACATTGAAATATCTTCTGGAATAAGCAGCCCTACAAGGCAAAAGAAAGAAGGGTGGTTCTTTTTCCTCTACCCTGATGTTAACCTCTGCAATAATGCACATTAAACCATTTCAGAGTTTACGTTTTAAAATATATGTGGTCCAGGGAAGAAGTTCCCTGTTATTACTGTGTGAAGTACATGCCTTTTATCTAATTCACTGCAATAAAGCTTGCATTCTCCTCCAATGGCAAACAATAACTGTTAACTACTGGTGCATTGAGCCAGAGGCTTAGAGTACAGGGCTGCAATTATTTGGAAAGTGTACAGGGGACAAATTTGAGAGGAAGCATATGAAAGAGACAGTTAATACTCAGTATCCTAAAGTGAACTATTTGTAAAATGACAGTACATGTTTTTTTCCTCTGAGAGCATTTCCTGTATTACCTCCTAGTATAAAAACTGCTTTGTGAGGAAACGAACAACAGTGTTTAAAGCTGAAGTGAGATTTTTTAGCACCACTAATGGCACCAAGCGGAAATGCAAAAATAATGACCATTTTCAAACAGGTTTCCAGCCAAAGGGATAGTCCCAACCCAAACTCAAGCCACTGGTTGTGTCAATGTTGCTGTGCTGGGCTGGTAAAGATATTAAAACAGAACAATTATTTTATAGCACTACAGAGCCAGTGTTTACAATCGTCAGTGCAATCAAACTACTTCTAGTTGTCTGCATATTGTGCTTTGATTTTATTTAAACACATTTCATCTTTATGATCTATACTGACAAAATAAAGCCAATGGTTAAAGAGACATTCTATGCTATGATAAGATTTTTTTAAGGGGATTTTAGGATTGTGTTTACAATACAGAAAAATTAAGTAAAATTAAGAGTACAAATGGACTGTCTAGCTCCACTGTCATCCACACCTTCCTTCAGTACAGTGGAATTAACAATAAGTAGTGTGAGAGGCTAAGTTTACATAGAGGATCATTTCCCATCGAATTCCAGCAGCGGTGTTAAAGTTTGAGGCTGACTGAGTGACTGTGGCCTGGGGAAGAGTTTCCAGGGTGAGTCAGTAAGAAGTGTAGCGCTACTGTAAAACAAGACATGATTTTAATAGCTACCACACTACACTCCCATGCCCTCATGCTGCTGCTAATGATTCCAATGTCTCAGTCAAGCGGTTGCAACTGTGCATGTGTTGACACAATGAGACATTAGCCAAGACTTCTCCCTCTGGAGATAATGAGCTTGTCAATATCGCATGAAACAGCCTCACAGTACAACCCAATGTAGCGCCAAACACTCAGTGAATAAGAATATATAAATATAAATTATATAAAGAATATAAATTATAGAATAAAGCGCTTTGACAGAAAAAAGACACTACTAAAGTGATTCCTTGTTGAACATGTAATATTTACAATGAAAGATCTGTACAGTGAGCAAAATCTAAGCAGATCAAAGGTGACTGGTGAATATTAACACTGAAAAGTCAAACAATGGCCCTGGTCCAAAACTTAGAGAGCTTGCTGGCTACTGCCTATAAAGGGCTGTTCAGACCGAATGCAATCTTGTCCAAAAAAAGCAAGACACAGCCAAACTCTGAATTTGGAAACAGTAGTTGGATATTTCTTGTGCTAAACTCCTTCTGTGCTTCAGTTTATGGGTGAAATGTCCACAGAGGGATGCCACAAGTGAGTTGTTATTTACCATAAATGTAATAAAGTAAGAGGAATGCCTGCTTTAGTAACAGTACCTCCAAACCCTAAACCTAAGCATCAGTGGAGTAATATTGCAACCTTAGATAGGAAAAAAACCAGAGAAGGTAATAGCACTTGAAGTGAAGCAAAAATGTCCATCTAGTGCATGTTTACGAAGAAAATAAATGGAAAAAGAGAGTAGACGCACACAAAAAAACATGTTCCGTGTGAACGGCCCTTAAGGAAGCATGATTATAAGAGGCTGATTTGGAATGATCTTCGCAGCAATGTTGAGTCTATTACAAATATTTCTCCTCACTCAAACTCACTGGAGATTCAACTAATAATTTATTCCAGTAGATGTTACTGCAACAGTGGCAGAGCTAGGGGGTGGCCAGAGGTGGCCGTGGCCACCATGGACCGAAGCCTGGACACCCCATTGGCCACCCCACTTGCAATTGCTGTTTTAGTCATTTTTTTTGGGTCATTTTTTGGCATAATTTAGTTCTTTAGAGGTGAAATCATATCTGTACAAATGTACAAACTTAACATGTGTGCACACCAAGGTCGCCAAACCTCTCCGTCCCAGATGTCATTGTTTTCACGCACTTGAATTTAAAAAAAGGCATCTAAGAAGGCTTTTGGAACAGCCTTCTCACTGGGACCTTAAAACACTGCCTGTGTAGGAAGCTCACTAAGTTTCGGAACAGAGCATATACACACACCAGAGGTTATCTTCAACTAACTAGTCTAACACAACTAATAAAGCAAATAAACCATAGTCTCTTTATACAAAAAGTGCAAATTTCAAAATAGAAATATATTTTTTGGAATTCTTCGGTGATAAGACAGAATACCAGCACGAAGCCGCTCAACATCTCGGTCTACAATTCAAAACAGTCTCTCTTCTCCTCAAGCCTCTTATTCAAGTAAAGTGCTTCTAGAGTAACAACTATATGGTTAGAGCTTTCAAGTGTTCTCTTTTTATTTCTTGTTTCCAGTACCTGCTTTAGAAGGATTAAAATAAAAGTCTTATCCCAATGAGTCCTTTCCAAATCGACAAAGGAAAACAAACTCCAAAGATGTCAGACAAACTCCAGCTTCCCTCGGCCACTATACTTTCCCCAGTGGACCAACGATAGAAGTCTCTGGCTACTAAGGTCAGAGTGCCGAACCGTGTCGCAGGTCAGGCAACTGTTCTCATGGCCTCCGACTGGCACCATACACTCTAGGTCCAGTTTGGCCACGTGACCCTTGGTGAGATGCTGGCTGTGGAAGCTGTAGTGAAGGCGGGAGAGCATCTCTCGCCGCTGCTGTAGCAGTTTGCGGTTTTCGCTACGGAGCATGCGCAAGGCCAACATGATGAGGAGGACCAAGATGAGGCCACCAGCGATGGGTACGGTGATGACCGCAGCACGGAACCATACCTCCTTGGAAGATGAGATTTCCTGGAGTCGTGCTACCACATGTCGACTCCCTGCGGTTTGATGTCGACTTCTGTCTGAATAAGAACAGATGCATGTGTCAAGTCTCAATGAAGACATTACAGAAAAGCACAGACAGAAGTAGTTTTCATTCATTTTTGCGAGACTAAATTGAATACTTCCGATTCAGTTTATCTCAGAATGGCCAAACATCAGCCAACGTGTCGTTCTATCCCTAGCAATAAATAAAGACCACTCTTTATTTTATTAAGATATCATCATACCTTGACTTTCTTCTCCTCTGTACAAGAGATCTTGCAGGCCTCTGTAATTGCACATATCCTCATGGCAACACTGAAGTGTAGCATGTCCATGGACGGTTTCATATGTTGACTCTGGATGGCAAATGTTTCCTGAGTTCAGGAGAGGGTCGTAACACCCGTGAGTGAGAGGAGACTTGGTGCTTTGAGGGTCTAAGATGCGTGTGAAGCAGGAGTTCAGCTCCGATTTGCACATGTAGCCGGTAGCCACGCAATGGGGAGCATCGCAGTAACATCTTATTTCTCCTGTTAAAACAAAAGAGAAATTTAACATAGTCCTGCCTATGGCACATGTTTTGATGAAAAGTTTGACACATGAAAACAGAGGTTAAACAGAGAAAATGACAAGTTTTGGCATTCAGTTTCCATTATTGTATAATTATTAGCCTATATATTATTTAAAGTTAATTTGGTACATTTAGTGCATATGACTAACATTTCATGTTCTTTTAGACCTTTGTGAAGATGCTGATCAATGATAGTAATGCAAAACATCACGTTTGTTACATTTTAAATTAGTGTTCATACTACATTACAATTACTGCATAATAATATTGCACTTAATGTGTATCTATGCTAATTGCGTGTAAATACCCTGTAAATATTATTACAATAGAAATAAATTACATATGCATGAAGGCTAATATGTGTAACATGGACACAGGTCGCTTCATTCACTAACCTTTAGTGAGGAGAACAGCCATCGCGCAAAACTCGAGCTGAAGCCACATGGAAACGAGACTGCTGTGTCGCTCCATTTGAGAAAAACACTCGTTTCAGATTTTCATCAAGACGGACTTTAGACCCATTAAGACTGCATTACTATTCGATACGTTTTCAAGCTCGCTCAGTTCAATACTTCTCGTACCATTTTTGGATGGAATTAGTCACATCGTGGCTCCGTCTTCGCGGCTCTTCAAGACTTCCAGATAAAATTATCTGCGCGCAGAAACACGGTTGTTTGAATACAGGTTAAAGAGAAATATTAGGCATAATCCATTTTCTGTTTAAAGCTCAAAGCATTATTCTTATGCTCGACAACTGTTAAAACGGCAAACGTCTTTTGTAGTCTGCGCTTGAGCACTCTTAACTGTTGAAGACTTGAGAATGAGTGAGCAGCTCCTCCTATGAGTCAGAGGGCCAGTGGGGCTTGTTCATTGACATGCATGTAGAGGCTGTGACTTGCATCCCCATGTGCCCATAGACGGCAAATACAGTTTAACCCTCATGCTCTGTAGGAATTTACTTGACTTTCTAATTGTTTGGGGTGCCAGTGAAAATAGTAAGTTTCTTACTATTGAAAAAATAGAAGGTTGCCGATTATTTAGTTAAGGGACGAAACATGTTTAAAATATTAGTTTGTGTGCGTGTGTGTATGTATATATATATATATATATATATATACAATTTGAAAATAGTTTTATAAAACGTTTAAGTGACGTTTTTCACTTCATAATTGACATCATCCTATTATTTGTCAACTGTGTCAGACATACTAAAAATCATGCTATATTAATTTGATCCATCCAACAAGAGTGTAAAGTCTTAAATATCTAATAATGCTGTTTAGAAAGAGTTAATTGATTAAAATAAAAAAATCTAGAATTTTTCTATTTTCACACTGAAAAAAGTTTTTTTGTAATATATATATATATATATATATAATTTTTTTATACAAAATTTTGTATATACAATTTATTTTTTTTACAATATATATGTATATATATTGCGGACATAACTTCGCTAGGCAGTTGTTTTTTTATTTCATGGAAAATATAATTTACTTTATTTGTTGTTTGATATCCTTACCTTTCATTTAATATTTATATTTATAAATGTATTGCATTTTTACACCAACACTTTGTTTGGCAGTTTAACATTGTGACCTCTTGCCGAGGACAGGTTGTTACATGCTGGGCAGGGACGAGAATTTATGATAAAACAGGACTTAAATTTTGATCTGTTTCACTTGAAGTTGTGTGGATACTTTTATGCTGCCTTTAAATGCTTATAGGAGCTTCATATTTCTGGCCACTATTCACTTGCACTGTATGGACCTACAGAGCAGAGACTCAATCTTTGTGTTCAGCAGAACAAAGTCAGTCATACACATTTAGAGTAAATTATGAGAATAAAAATTTTGCGGTGAACTATTCTAAGTAATCAATTACCTTCTACGTTCAAATTTGCACATGTAATTCCTAAAGAGAAAATCAAACCAGATTTTGAAAAAAAAAATTCCCCTGTACTTTAGCAAAACTATTCCACTTTAATAATAACTAGCAAGCCTTCTTTATTTACCATTGTAAACTGAATTCTAAACACTTTCTCTGTCCCTGCATTGTCATTTTCCACATGCAATACTGTCCCATGAGGGCGGATATGAGAAACTTTAGAATCTCTCAAGTTCTTTCAAAAAAGTCAATTACAGACCGGTTAAACCAGTCAAATGACAAGAGCAAACAAGTACCAAAACATAATGTGGTAAATGTTTATTTCCAGTAACTTTTAGAAACCATAAATGCACAAAGCAACATACCCATCACTAGTCTGACAGTGATCTTCATTTACACAGTCGAAAGCATTTTAATTGGTCTAAGCTCAAACTGCTCACTGGAGGGCAGAGAAGACAGAAAGGATAGTGGATCAGAAACTATGAATGCAAACATCTAAAAGGATGCCCCTTTTTGCATTCTTGTCACACACAAACTGACAAATTGAGTAAACGCTTACAGAATTTTCAAAGAACTTGTTGATATTTTACGTGAAAGCTGAGAAAAACATGATCTGGTTCTCCCTATTCTCCCCTGCTGACCGACTTGCACAGCCCCATGGTCCTATTCCATTCTTGAAGGGTGCAATTTTGATGTGCAACATTAGCTCATGACTGAAATACAGAATCTTTTCACTGCATCATAAAATAGGGAAATAAAGGAATGGTTTAACTCAAATCTATGAGTTAAAAGTACAGCGGAGCAAATCTATATGAATACAAAAACAATAATGCAAAAATAGTCAAGAGTGCTGGGGTGCAGCATAATCTAAGTTAGATGTGTTAACTGTACATAACAGAGACAATAGAGGCATTTAGTGACCAAACCATTTTACCAGGGTCATGATCTTGGAAAATGTGCATCTACCACAACGGCAAAAGCTTTTAAGTGCCTGTCAACAGTTCAGAAATCCTTAGCATCGCTTTTGTTTGTCTTAGTGAAACAAGCTTGTTGCGATTTAAGGAAGATCACTTATACGTTCTATATAATCCTGCTGAGAATCAGCATGTTATGCCTAAAGTTTAAGAATGAATACTCAGAAGTACACTGAGTGTATTTCAACTGGTCACTTTGTTAACACCACAACATCTGGAAATCCTTGTACACTGATAGCCCTTCTGACATTATTCAAAATCATTGTCGGTCACTGCAGGACGGAGGTATATTGAACCTTCAGTGTTACAGTGAACTTTAGGATCCATAAGCAAAACCTTGAAGAACCACCACATGAATCACCAGATCCAATGCACAGTGTGATTCCTCAAAGGTTGCTCTGGGTTGGAGAGTGCTTCTCTGCACATATCTCTTATCACATGTGGATTGGAGAATAGAGAAGTGATGTACATCAAAGGATATTCAAATTAATTTATGATATCAGGACTTTATTGTGCCTTGATAAGCATGTTTGTCAGCTTCCCTTCTCTCAGTCCTGTTTCAGGCACTACAGCCAACTGCGGTTCTGAGAGCTCGGCTCAGAGCAGGGGTCCCGAGAGCCAGTGGCTGGACTAATTTGAAGAGAGTGCCATGAGCTCCATCATGATCTCTCAAACCATGAAGGAATTCTGATTCTTCAGTTTGTCAAGTTCTTTGATCTGCTGTCTCAAAAACAGAATTCTGTGTGGAAACAATGAAAACAGTACTTAAAGCTTCATGAAATATTCCTTATTTAGTTTCAATATTGAAACAAATCCAAGATAACCTTGGATGACACAAGATGGAAAGATATTTGATTTAGTCTCAATCTGCATTACATACCTTTGCTCTCTCAATGTGGCCTGGATTTCACACACTCTCACTAGTGAGCGAAGGTTTTTAAGCTCAGTGCAGATCTCTGACATGTAGAGGGTTCCCATGTTGTGGATGTCCTCACACAGCCGTGATACCTGGTTGACAGGAAATTGAGAGAAAAAAATAAAGTTACAGTTGAAATCAGAAATGGACATACAACTTAGCCAAATACATTTAAACTCAGTTTATCACAATTCTTGACATTTAATGATAGCAAACATTCCCTGTCTTGGGTCAGTTAGGATCACTACTTTATGAAAATGAGAAATGTCAGAATAATAGTAGAGAGAATTATTTATATTAGCTTTTCTTTATTTCATCATTCCCAGTGGGTCAGGAGTTTACAAACACTTTGATAGTATTTGGTAGCACTGCCTTTAATTTTTAACTAGGGTCAAATGTTTTGACCACTTCCAAAGTGAGGAAAAAGGCTGGAAAAATCACCCCACACACCCAGCCCACTACCTTTCTGAACTGCTGCCTTCTGGCTGACACTTCAGAATTCTGAGCACCAGAACCGCCAGGCACAAGAACAGTTTTTTCCCCTCAGGCTATCCATCTCATAAATGGTTAAAAGTGCCCCATTGAGCAATAATTATGTGCAATTCGCCATTTAGTCTTTTTAGATTTATCCAACCTCTTCTGACAATACATGTGTACTTGCAAACTGTAGTCTGGCTTTTTTTATGGTGGTTTTGGAGCAGTGGCTTCTTCCTTGCTGAGTAGCCTTTCAGGTTACGTCGATACAGGACTAGTTTTACTGTGGATATAAATTCTTGTCTACCTGTTTCCTCCAGCAAGGTCCTTTGTTGTTGTTCTGGGATTGATTTGCACTTTTCACACCAAACTACGTTTATCTCTACGAGACAGAATGCGTCTCCTTCCTGAGCGATATGATGGATGCGTGGTCACATGGTGTTTGTAGAGATGAATGTGGTACCTTCAGGCAGTTTGAAATTAGAAATTATTCCCAAGGATGAACCAGACTTGTGGAGGTACACAATGTTTTTTCTGAGGTCTTGGCTGATTTCTTCAGATTTTCCCATGATGTCAAGCAAAGAGGCACTGAGTTTGAAGGTAGGCATTAAAATAAATCTACAGGTGCACCTCCAATTCAGTTCACCTCCCATCAGAAGCTAATTTTCTTAAGGCTTGACAGCATTTTCTGGAATATTCCAAGCTGCTTAAAGGCACAGTTAACTTGGTGTATGTGAAATTCTGACTCACTGGAATTGTGATATAGTCAATTAAATGTGAAACGATCTGTATGTAAACAATTGTTGGAAAAATTAGTTGTGTCATGCACAAAGTAGATGTCCTAAACCACTTGGCACAACTATAGTTTGCTAATATTAAATCTGTGGAGTGGTTAAAAATGAGTTTTAATGACAACAACCTAAGTGTATGTAAACTTCTGACTTCAACTGTAGATATCTGATGTCTGAACACTGAAGATCCCAAACTTGCTTTACAAGATCTTGTTAACATTTAATAAACGTATGGTTGCACCTGCTTCTCTACATGTTCTGCAGGCCAGCCTTGAACATGTCTGATGAGATTTTCATCAAAGTGCAACACTAGAGAAGGAGTGAAAGTGCTCTGCGTTCGAGGGGTGCTGACTGGGGCAGGGATGATGCTGCTGCTGCTACCCGCACTGCTATTAGAGCCCAACATACTCTCTTGACTGCTATGAAACAAAAATATCACATTCATTATTCTATAGGAAAACATTTTCACCCTCTTAAGTCAGTAAAAACACAAAGGGCAACTATTTATATGAGAGAGAGAGAGAGATCAATATTTGGTGGAATAACCCTGAATTTCAATCACAGCTTTCATGCCTCTAGGCATGCCCTCTACCAGTCTTTCACATTGCTCTAGATCTTTATGCCACTCCTGGTGCAAAATTTCTTGATCACTTTCCAGAGGTTTTCAATGGGGTCCAGGTCTGCAGATTGGGCTGGCCATGACAGGGTCATGATCCATTGGTCCTCCATCTACACCTTGATTGACCTGACAGTGGCATGAAATATTGTCCTGCTGGAAAAGAGCCACAGTGTCTCACTCCCACTGTGAAATTTAGTGGAGGATCGTGATGATCTATGGGTGGAAATTGGGCAGCTTTGTCTTGAAGGATGTATGAATCAAGCTACGTACAAGGTTATCCTCGAAAAAAACTTGCTTACTTCTGCTCTGTCAATGTTCCCCAACTCTGAAGATTGTTTTTTCCAGCAGGACAATGCTCCATGCCACACAGCCCGGTCAATCAAGGTGTGGATGGAGGACCACCGGATCAAGACCCTGTCAAGGCCAGCACAATCTCCAGTCCTGAACCCCATTGAAAACCTCTGGAATGTGTTCAAGAGGAAGATGGATGGCCACAAGCCATCAAACAAAGCAGAGCTTCTTGAGTTTTTATGCCAGGAGTGGCATAAGTCACCCAACAGCAATGTGAAAGACTGGTATAGAGCATGCAAGACGTATGAAAGCTGTGATTGAAAATCAGGGTTATTCCACCAAATATTGATTTCTGAAATCTTCCTAAACTAAAACAGTGTTATGTTGTT
The DNA here is from genome assembly GCA_032164185.1 of Moxostoma hubbsi. Classification (NCBI taxonomy): domain Eukaryota; kingdom Metazoa; phylum Chordata; class Actinopteri; order Cypriniformes; family Catostomidae; genus Moxostoma; species Moxostoma hubbsi. The sequence goes on along the minus strand of JAVLUX010000004.1, from coordinate 11,460,692 downwards.
TAAAAATGAATATAAACTGTTTCTTTACATTATTCAAGGTCTGAAAACAATGTAACTTTTTTGTTATTTTGATCAGTTGACATTTTCTGTCAATAAATGCTCTAAATGACAATAATTTGATTAGGAATTTGGGAGAATTCTTGTCAGTACTTTATAGAATAAAACAAAAATGTTCATTTGACTCACATGCCTCTAAATAGTAAATCCAGAGAAACTGAAAATTTTGCAGCGGTCACATTTTACCAGAGCTGTATTTCAACATATAAACCCAGCCTTGATTGCACTTACACATTGAACTGGTAGATGGTGCTCAAACATAACTTTTGATAGGCTGCTGCCACATTGTCAACAAATAAATGTATACACAGCAATCATTGCTGAAACTAATTTTAAGACTGCAAAGAAGCACGCCCATGTTTTCTGATTTTAAAAAAAAGGCTATTTTCTTACAATGTTAAGATGAATTAAAAGAAATGATCATTACATTTGCCTGTGAAGACGGGGATCACTGAATTGTTTGTCAGAGTTGGTTGACTGCTGGGATGTTGATCCTGATCTCTGAATTGATGCAGTAACCTGAAATCGAAGAGGAATTTTCTTCATCTGAACTGTGTGTTGATAGTGCACTGAGAGGTTAAACGCATAGATCCCAAAAAGTATAGGGACACTTAAAATGTGTGTTACATTAAAATTGGTTACACCAAGAACAATTTATTTTAAAGAGCAGTTCACAAACATTTTTTTTACGTATTATGTATCCGAATATATTTATAATTAAATATATTCGGATCATAATTGATGTAATTATAGTAACGAATATAACCGATTTACTTTTTCAATTATATTTCAAAAGATATAATTGAAAAAAATATGGCTGATGTCCAAACATGGCTTGCAGATGCTGCTTGATTTGATATTCAATACCTATGTAATGAAATTCATACAAGTCTGGCTTAAATGTCCAGATGAAATGTTAGACACATTTTCATTTCCACATCTAAGGAAAATAGTAAATAACTGTTGGCTGCTACTGACCTTTGGTTGAGAGAAGAGGGTTGCAAAGCTGTGCAAAGGTTTAGAGACAGCATTGGTCTGAGGTGTGCTGACTCTAGGAGACAGATACGACCTCGGTGAAGAGGCATCTGAAGCCAGTGACATGGGCGACTGACCGGACTGTTGAGCTGTTCATTAGAAACAATGAACAAGATAAATTATACTTTGGACCCCAGTAATTATATCATGTAATCAACAGTCCATACATTTAATTAGCAACAGATAAAATGTAAACACCTGGGACCTGTGAATTTCCCACACACACATATTGGGAATTATAAAAAAAATTAATTCCAAATCAGATGTAATGCTATGCAGCTGATATTAACTGTTATTATTTAAATTATTTGAATTCAAAATGCATTCAAATATAAGCTGAAGGAAGAAAATATTGGTAATGGATGTGCTGCTTTGGAAGACTTTCCCGAAACATCATATGGAGGAAACTTTGACGAACTTGCGACTCCAGGTGCGTCTTTACTTGCTGAGCTACCCAGGCCCCCCACGGGGGAAACATATATTTAACGACCGCAAAGATTTCTTGGATTGTGATATTTTCAATTCAAGGCCATCTGCTTGGAAGTGTGTATGTTTCCCTTCCAGAAAAAACAAAAGCAACCCCCCTGACATATTTAAGAAAAACACACAAACAGTCAATGTATATTGTGGTAATTTGATGGTTATTTTGTGAATTCCAGTTTAATTACATTTTATTATAAAATTGGTGTCTAATCAAATTAAATAATTAAAACTTTAACGAAAATTTGTTTTTAATTCTAATTTTAAATCATTTAAAATTTTTCAACATACTGCATTATTTTTATCAAATGAATTGCTTTTACACATAATTCTCACAGCACAATCCAAAACAACACTGGAGATTTGTCAAATCAAGTGCTGGACAACAGAACATGAAATATGTGAGATATTTCTTTAATACATGCATTTTATTATTAATTAGTAAACATTATATTACTATATAGTAATACACTGTTGTCTTTTCCTAATTTCACGCATCCAACTAAATCAGTATTTATTTTGGAGTTTCTGTGCTTTTGACAATAGTTTCTCATCTCCGGATAAGCGGTTTGATACATGCCCAGTGTGATTATTAAACCCCAAAAAGCTGATTAATTAAATAAATATTTAGTCTGTATGTACTGCATGCTTCAGAGTGAATATGTGCTCTGCTCTCAGTCATCTACCACGCATACACACAGAGCTTGATAATCATGATGCATTGTGTTTAGTGTATTAACAGGTTCACATATTTTAAGTGTGCAGCACGTTATTATATATTTAATTAAATGGCAGCCTTTTGCCATTTAAGAAACACAAGAGGACATACGATTTTTTCCACATTGTGGAAATGTTTAAGCCATACATATGGTAACCGCAGTATAGTGAAATCCGATTGTTTAATTATTGAAAATTAATTCAAATCCCAAGTCATACAGGAAGCATCACCACGCTGCCACCTTGGTGTGTGAATTAATGTGAAAAAAATTCAGCGGTCTGACTGTCGTTATTGTCTAAAGATTACAACTCAAATATTTTTATAGTTAACACAACAGCAATGTTGGAATGAAAGAATTAAATTTTGCACTATATCCATCCTTAAACTATTTCGTCAGAGCAAAGCAGAGATGACAGCCGATGAGCAGAAAATGTAGGTAACAGAGATTCGTTCATGATAGTCAACTGTTGATGTTTCACAATGTGCAGGCTGTGACAAAACAATACAAATTTGAGTATTTGACACATTTGCTGATACCCGATTGTTACCATGTTTTTGTAACAAAAATATTTGGACACAAATAGTTATATTACACAAGTATTTTCCAGGATAAATCATTATTTTCCAGAACATTTAGGTATTTTCTCATTTACCATGACGCATGGAATGGGGATGGGAATGGGGAGTTAAGCACACACAATATTTTGCTAAATGGAATTTAAATAGGGAACTTTGTTTTGGTTCAGGTGCACATTCATAAACCTGAAAATGTTGTGCGTACCCAAAACTTTTGTACTTACAAACTTTTAGAATGAAATCTACGGCAAGTTTTATTTATGAGGCCCCTGGTGTGAGAATGCAACGCCTTTTTAAAATGTGTTGATCACCTAGGTTTGATTTGATTTGGATTTAGATTTAAACAGCTGCAATTTGAAATGCTATAATATCTGAATTTAATATCCTAATTTTGGTTAAACATATCTTGTTTCTGCACAGGGTTCTGATCAGTTCTAGCTTTAGCCATTGAGAACTTTCTTATGTTTGTGTCCATATTCCTGTGTGTGTGTGTGAGAGAGAGAGCGCGAGAGAGTGAGAATGTTAAACATTACTAACACTGGTGTAACACAAGTCATGAATAGGACTTCAGCAATACCTTGTGTGGACAGCTGAGCAGCTTGGGAAAGCAGAGTAGTGATGTTGAAAGTTGACGTTCCAGCAGTGAGAAGTTTATGAAGCAGAGACTGCAAGGAAGCTTGTGTGACAGCAGCTGTGAGGACTTGAAAAAAAGACAAAGACAAACACACAAACAATCAAAGCAGTACTAAAGACTGAAAGCAAACAGAAAGGTTATTTCGGTCAACATAAAAGCAATATTTTCTGCTTATTATAAATTTTCTCAAATGGACAGAAAATGCCACATTCAGTGCATCTGGAAAGTATTGACAGCGCTTCACTTTTTCCACATTTTGTTGTTACAGCCTTATTCCAAAATTGATTATATTCATTATTTTCCTCAAAATTCTACAAACAATACCCCATAATGACAATGTGAAAGAATTTTTTTTTAAATCTTTGCAAATTTATATATATATTTATATATATATATATATATATATTAAAAAAAAAAAAAAAAAAAAAAAAAAAAAAAAAAATCACATTTACATAAGTATTCACAGCCTTTGCCATGACACTCAGAATTTAGCTCAGGTGCATCCTGTTTCCACCGATCATCCTTGAGATATTTCTACAACTTGAGTGGAGTCCACCTGTGGTAAATTCAGTTGATTTGACATGATTTGGAAAGGCACACACCTGTCTATTTAAGGTCCCACAGTTAACAGTGCATGTCAGAACACAAACCAAACCATGAAGTCCAAGGAATTGTCTGTAGACCTCCGAGACAGGATTGTATAGAGGCACAGATTTGGGGAAGGGTACAGAAACATTTCTGCAGAATTTAAGGTCCCAATGAGCACAGTGGCCTCCATCATCAGTAAATGGAAGTTTGGAACCACCAGGACTCTTCCTAAAACTGGCCAAACTGAGTGATCGGGGGAGAAGGGTCTTAGTCAGGGAGATGACCAAGAACCCGATGGTCACTCTGACAGAGATCCAGCATTTCTCTGTGGAGAGAGGAGAAGCTTCTAGAAGAACAACCATCTCTGCAGCACTCCACCAATCAGGCCTGTATGGTAGAGTGGCCAGACGGAAGCCACTCCTCAGTAAAAGGCACATGACAGCCCACCTGGTGTTTGCCAAAAGCCACCTGAAGGACTCTCAGACCATGAGAAACAAAAGATTGAACTCTTTGGTCTGAATGGCAAGCGTGATGTCTGGAGGAAACCAGGCAACGCTCATCACCTGGCCAATACCATCCTTAAAGTGAAGCATGGTGGTGGCTAGACTAGTCAGGCTTGAGGGAAAGATGAATGCAGCAATGTACAGAGATGCTCTGAACCTCAGACTGGGGCGAAGGTTCATCTTCCAACAGGACAATGACCCTAAGCACACAGCCAAGGTAACAAAGGAGTGGCTACGGGAAAACTCTGTGAATGTCCTTGAGGGGCCCAGCCAGAGCCCAGACTTGAACCCGACTGAACAACTCTTGAGAGATCTGAAAATAGCAGTGCACCGACACCCCCCCATCCAACCTGATGGAGCTCGAGAAGTCCTGCAAAGAAGCATTGGAGAAACTGCCCAAAAATAGGTGTGCCAAGCTTGTAGCATCATACACTTGAGACTTGAGGCTGTAATTGGTGCCAAAGGTGCTTCAACAAAGTATTGAGCAAAGGCTGTGAATACTTATGTACGTGATTTTTTTCGTTTTTTATTTGTAATAAATTTGCAAAGATTTCAAACAAACTTCTTTCATGTTGTCATTATGAAGTATTGTTTGTAGAATTCTGAGGAAAATAATGAATTTAATCCATTTTGGAATAAGGCTGTAACATAACAAAATGTGGAAAAAGTGAAGCGCTGTGAATACTTTCCGGATGCACTGTATTGTACACAAAAACCAGGTATCAAGACTACCACATAACAAAAAACAAAAAACAGCTAGAGCACGACATTTATAACAGTTTGGGTGTAGGCCTAAGCAAGTATTTGATCTTCACCAACAAAGATCAAAGGCAAGAAATTAGGTAATTTAAGAATGTCAAGGAAATCTATTGAATGGCCTCAGGCAGACAGAAAAATTTGCCCTTGAAAGACCAAAAGCACTGATTTCAGCAGAAGCCTATTTGGAGCACATCTCATACAACTAGGGTCTAGGGAGCATCTCTTCTTGATCAAGGGCAGACCACACACTTAGACCCCATTTACACCTTGTATTAAGATGCATTTCGGAAAATTCGATTACAAGTGGTCAGTGTTAAATACAGGTCTAAACAGGGTGCAAAATATTTTGTGATCACAAAAATCACATACGTCATCAAAAACTCGGGTCACTACATTCCATATGACGTGCAAATACTAATCTGCCTGAATGCATCCCGGACAGCAGTGTAGCGCCACCCCTCTCCTGTCAATCAACCGCTGCACTACAACAGTTTAAACTTTGCCAGTTATGAGCGGCTTTAAAGAACACTTGGTAAGCTCTGCTCTGAAAAAAATTACACTTGAAACATGTGTGATCAATAGCACATTTTGCAAAGCCTTGAGAAGAAAATGGCAGCAGAAGCAGCAAGAAAAGTTGAAAGATTGCTAAAAACTCTTGAATGTGAAAAGATTTATAAAACCAAAAATGTTTAAAATAAAGATTTGGGTTCTTCAGGAGTTAAACGGCAATTGTTGCCTGCCAAAATTGGGCAAACTATTCTTAAAATCAAGAAAGAAGCAAACAATACATTTCAAATCAATCTCACTTTTCAATCTCTCACATTTCATGTTGTCATTAGCCTTGGATTCAGAACAAACTACGCTTGGACGAGCTTACCTTCATTGATTTTGCTTATATCAGCATTGGCATGGTTCATCTGCAGGGTGGCTTGCAATGCAGGCAGCAGCTGTCGGAGGAGTGCTGGGTCCTGGAGCAGAGTGGAGGCTGAAGCCTGCAAGGCAGGAGACACAGGCACCGTGGAGGACGAAGAGGATCTGGGTGTACTGGAGGGGTTTATGGAAGAAGGCTGAGAATAACTGGAGTTTGATATCGGCTTCTCTGCTAGAGTTGATTCTGATGGGAAGAAAGAGGATTGAGGAGAAACAAAGACAAATGTGTTATAAATAGGGCTGAAACGATTAGTCAATGTTATTGTCGACAAACATTTTCACTGTCGAATAGTCGTTTGATCTCATTTAACATAACAAGAGATCACATCGCCTGACTGAGGAGAGGAAGAATTACACAGCTCACAGTCCAGATGCACTCTAAACTTTCACTGATGTAGATCAAAAAGTATGAGGGAATTATAATGCAAAATCTGTACTCGCAGAAGTATAACCAAGTATAACTAAGTATCATTTATCTTGTTTTAAGGATTTTTAGACAATTTTAAATGGAAAACAAGACAAAAAACAATGCTTTTTGCAATGAATTTCTTTACTAAATTTATATGAAAGTATTTTTTCCCTTTAATTCAAAGAGAGTCATTTACACTGCGTGCACAATTATTAGGCAATTGAGTATTCTGATCTTATTATTTCCATGCACATTTTCCAACTCCAAACCATATAAACTTGAATGCTTATTGGATTCAATCATTTTCAGGTGGTATGTATTTGTGTAATGAGGGAGGGTTTGGCGGAAGTGACAAACACTGAAAAGTCAAATATTGTAAAATGCCTTTTAGATGGATGCATCACTCTTGAAATAGCTTAACTTTTGAGGTGACCACCGGACAATTAAAAGTTTTGTTGCAAATAGTCAACTGGGGTGCAAATAAAGCATGGAGAAGAAAAGGTGCAAATTAACTGCAAAAGACTTGAGAAGAATTCAACGTGAAGCTACCAGGAACCCATTATCCTCCAATGCTACCATATTCCAGAACTGCAGCCTAACTGGAGTGTCCAGAAGTACAAGGTGCCAAGTGCTCAGAGGCATGACCAAGGTCAAGAAGGCTGACACACGACCACCACTGAATATATTCACAAGTTATCGTCAAGGTTAGGCAAAGAAAAACATGAAGGGAGATTTTTCAAAGGTTTTATGAACAGATGAAATGAGAGTGACTCTTGATGGACCAGATGGATGGGCCCGTGGCTGGATCGCTAATGCACTTCGAGTCAGGTGCCAGCAAGGTGGAGGAGGGGTACTGGGGTATGGGCTGCTATCATTAAGGATGAGGTAGTTGAACCTTTTCAAGTTGAAGATGAACTGAAACTCAACTCTTAAACCTACTGCCAGTTTCTGGAAAGTGCTTTCTTCAAGCAGTGGTACAGGATGAAGTACTCAGCATTCAAGAAGGCTGTGATCTTTATGCAGGACAATGCTCCATCACATGCATCCAGGTACTCCACTGCTTGGCTAGCCAGCAAGGGCCTCAAAGATACCCAAATAATGACTTGGCACTCTTCCTTACCAGACTTAAATCCTACTGAGAACTTGTGGGCCCTTCTCAAGTTGATCGTGAACAGATCAAGAAACTAACAGACTCCATCGATGGAAGACTCATGGAAGTTATTGAAAAGAAGGGTGGCTAAATTGGTCACTGAATATTTTTGAAAGGCCAAAAACTTTATTTAATTGTAATTTTGTGTTACTTATTTGTTGCACTTACTCTAAAAATTGAGAATAAACAATAGAGTTGGTAGAAATTATTGTTGTAATTTAGTTGTTGAGAAGACAAACCTCACTTTTTCTTCGCTAAACATTCAGGTTTGAGGTTCAATAACATTTTGGATTGACTGTGTTTGTTCAACAATAAAATTAATCTCGAGGAATGCAATTTGCCTAATAATTGGGCATGCAGTGTAGAGGTATTTTTAAAAGATGATTTTGTCCTCTTTATTGTTAGTAAGCACGTTTAATACAAACTTTTACATTGGGCACAAGCTGAATAATCAGTTAAGAGCTACTGATTAATCGTTGCAATAAACGCTAAATGGTCGTATAATCGTTCTAATAATTGTTAGATTAATAGATTATCAAAATAAATGTTAGTTGCATCCCTAGTTATAAACACCAAACTCAAAGGAAATTTTAATTTTACTTACTAAAACCACTTTATTAATAAATGTGGTCTAACACCACATGGGCCCTGTTTTACCCCCGTTGGTCTGTTCTCACTCACAGCCAATAAGATTGGCTCAGAAGAAATGGATTAAACCACTGGAGAGGTATGGATTACTTTTAGACTGCCTTTGTACTTTTTGGAGCTTAAAAGTTTTTATCACAATTCACTTGCATTTTATAGACCTACAGGAGCGGAGATATTCTGCTAAAAAATATTTTGTTTTCTGAAGAAAAAATAAAGTCATACACATCTGAGATGGCATGAGGGTGAGTAAATGAGTGAATTTTTTTTTATTTGTGGGTGAACTATTACTTTAACATCCATCTCATGTGATCTGATCAAAAGTGGTTAGTCAAGACAGAATTAGAGATTCCAGAACAAACTTATATGATCTACATTAACTCATTTAGCAGATGCTTTAATCCAAAGTGAATTATTTGTTTGCTGTATATAGATACCTGACATATCCAAAATATGTGAATACAAGTATGGGTTTTTCCAAAATTTTAATTAGAAAGATATTTTCTTTTAAACCCATACCTAACTAAAACCCAATCCCTTTGCTGTTGTCCAGGATGCATCAACAAATTAATGTTTATACTACAAATCAGTGGTGTCTGATAAATGTAATGATGGTGTCTGTAAATATCTATTTAAATTAATAGGTTTCATTAGCCTAATGTTCTTTTTATTTCTAGTGAAATTGATCATATTTTTTAATTACTCTAATAAACTTATAAATACATAATAAACTGTTAGGCATTGCATAGATAATATAAGAGTAGTGATGTTCAATATTGTATATCATTAAATATATACAGTGCATCTGTAAAGTTTTCACAGCACTTCACTTTTTCCACATTTTGTTATGTTACAGCCTTATTCCAAAATGGATTAAATTCATTCTTTTCCTCAAAATTCTACAAACAATACCCCATAATGACTACGTGAAAGAAGTTTGTTTGAAACCTTTGCAAATTTAAAAAAAAAAAAATGAAAAACAAAAAAATATCACATGTACATAAGTATTCACAGCCTTTGCTCAATACTTTGTTGAAGCACCTTTGGCAACAATTACAGCCTCAAGTCTTTGAGTAAATCTATTTCAGTATTTTTGGGCAGTTTCTCCCATTCTTTTTTGCAGGACCTCTCAAGCTCCATCAGGTTGGATGGGGAGAGTCAGTGCACAGCCATTTTCAGATATCTCCAGAGATGTTCATTCAGGTTCAAGTCCGGGCTCTGGCTGGGCCACTCAAGGACATTCAACAGAGTTGTCCCGTAGCCACTCCTTTGTTATCTTGGCTGTGTGCTTAGGGTCATTGTCCTGTTGGAAGATGAACCTTCACCCCAGTCTGAGGTCCAGTGCGCTCTGGAGCAGGTTTTTTTTTTTTTTAATCAAGGATGTCTCTGTACATTGCTGCATTCGTCTTTCCCTTGATCCTGACTAGTCTCCCAGTTCCTGCCACAGAAAAACATCCCCACAGCATGATGCTGCCACCACCATGCTTCACTGTAGGGGTGGTATTGGCCAGGTGATGAGCGTTGCCTGGTTTCCTCCAGACATGACGCTTGTCATTCAGGCCAAAGAGTTCAATCTTTGTTTCATCAGACCAGATAATTTTGTTTCTCATGGTCTGAGAGTCCTTCAGGTGCACAGACGGGCTGTCATGTGCCTTTTACTGAGGAGTGGCTTCCGTCTGGCCACTCTACCATACAGACCTGATTGGTGGAGTTCTGCAGAGATTGGCCGGGCAGCCAGCTCAAGGAAGAGTCCTGGTGGTTATAAACTTCTTCCATTTACTGATGATGGAGGCCACTGTGCTCATTGGGACCTTCAATGCTGCAGAATTTTTTCTGTACCCTTCCCCATATCTGTGCCTCGATACAATCCTGTCTCGGAGGTCCACAGACAATTCCTTGGACTTCATGGCTTGGTTTGTGTTCTGACATGCACTGTTAACTGTGGGACCTTATATAGACCAGTGTATGCCTTTCCAAATCATGTCCAATCAACTGAATTTACCACAGTTGGACTCCAATCAAGTTGTAGAAACATCTCAAGGATGATCAGTGGAAACAGGATGCACCTAAGCTCAATTTTGAGTGTCATGGCAAAGGCTGTGAATACTTATGTAAATGTGATTCTATTTTGTTTTTTATTTTTAATAAAATTGCAAAGATTTCAAACAAACTTTTTTCACATTGTCATTATGGGGTATTGTTTGTAGAATTCTGAGGAAAATAATGAATTTAATACATTTTGGAATAAGGCTGTAACAACAAAATGTGGAAAAAGTGAAGCGCTGTCAATACTTTCCAGATGCACTGTATAAGAATTAATGGTAATTTGTATTATTTGTGTGAAATTGTATTCCTACTTAGAAATATAAATTGAAATTATTTGATATCTCAAGAAAAAAATGTCCCCACTAACAGCAATTAATGGCTGAAATTATGGGACAACTGGCACAGGATCTGCGAAGATCTTCTAAAACAAACACGGGTGTAGTCATTATTTTTACATAATTTTTTTTTTGCATAAGTTGTACTTAAAACATAAATATTATTACATTTAACACCAAAGTAAATTTACAGCACAAATTATGGTGACTCCAGCACTGCTGGCGCATAAGCATTTCATTGTAGATGCTAGAAATATCCCGCCTCTTACTGAAACATAAAATATGATTGTTAGCAAATATCCAATCGCATCTGATGGGTTGCTCAGCTGAGTAGGACTGTCTATCTTTCCCGTGCCTTCACTTCACCGCTCCTGCTGCTCTGCGCACTTTTAGAGAGAATCTGTACACATTAAAATTTTTATTTTAATAATCACAATTCACTCAACAGTTCTACTCCAACAACTCAGTAGATTGAAAAGTTTTGGGTCAAAAGCCTACTTGTTCTGGCACCCACTCTCATCATCACTCATTTTAGGTGAGCAAAATGAGCAAAATCCTTAGAAATATATAGGTAAGCATACGGTGTATGCTTCCATATGTATGCACTAGACTGCACTACTGCTACAAATGCAAATTTGTCACATGAATTTCTGGTTTGAGTGTTTCAATCATAATCTTTGTTTTGGGTCCTGTTTACACTTGTATTTAGTGCTTCCACTTGCGATCAGATAACCTGAGATGGACGTTAATACCAGGTGGTAAATGGGACCTTGAAGGGCCCAAATAAACAAATGCCTGTGTTTCTGAAGGTTCTAATACTTACTTGTACTACTGAGGGCACTTGTGGAACTGGCCTGCATTGCCTCTTGTCTGTAGTCTCTGTCTTTGGGAAAGCTGTTAACCACAGTCTTTGAACCTTCTCTTGGTCTCTGTTCTCTGTTCAGACAGGATGTTTGGGGTCAGTTGATGGTTGAAGAGAGGCAGTGACAGTTATAAAAACAGGAAATCAAAAATGTATCACCTCTCCTGCCATTCTTTAGGTTTCTCCCACTGAGAGACCTCTGTCCTGCAGTTATAATAGTACTTTTTCCCAGAGGAACTGATGTGCTCTGACCAGTCATCTGCTGGCTCACGAGGCTGTAGCAGACAGGAAACATGTGGGTTCATTTAGATGGACAGAGCAGAGATATCTCCCAGGAAGTGAATGTGTAAGTAACTGTCATTTAAAAGAAGTGCAAATAGGAATGGGTTAGGAATATGGATTGTCCACTAGTCATCCAACAAAGGACTAGTCAATTAGTGAGTTTTTGATTTTAGCAGGGTACCATAAAGGGGATGTCAGCGACCTAAAACCCTCTATAAACTCAAACTTTCAAATTGCATTGAAAGCACTGCTGTAATAGTCATCAACACAATATTTTGCAAACAAATGTACCACCTTCGGCAATAAAAACAAGACAATTAGTCAGTCTGCACGTCATGCTGTGAAAACTGATCCCCTTATTAAGCATATTCCACAGGTTTTTCTTTGTTTGTTAGGACTATGATCAATTTGTGCAATAAAAAGGCTAAACAAATGTAACCTTTTATTAAGTTACCCTATTAAAAACATTTTTCTTGTCATCAACTATACATAACTACACCATGAAATATCACCATATATCAGTTCACTATCACAAGAAAGCATCTGGTTAGTGTCTAGTGTCCAAGTTATACAGGGCTTTCTTAAAAGGATAGTTCACCCAGTAATGAAAATTCTCTCATAATTTACTTGCCCTCATGACATCCCAACTGTGTATCACTTTCTTTCATCACCAGAACACATTTGAAGGAAAATAGAAAAATAACTTGGCTCAATATGTCCTTAAAACGCAAGTGGATGGAGATCCAATTTTTGAAGCTCCAAAAATCACAGACTTAAAATTAAACTGTTAAAGTAATGTCTTCTAAAGCGACAAGTTTGCTATTGGTACGGAAAAATATAAATTAAGAATTTTTTTCTTGCAAAAAGTGAGACATTAAGTATTTCAATTTTTTTTTTACATTTAAAACATTTTTAATGTCATTCACAGGTTTACTTTCAAAAGGAAATCACATATCCCTATTTTATTTTTTGATTTATATATTTGAAGCTGAATATGTAAAAATGACTTGTGTATGAAGCACACATGCACCTTAAGAGATGACAAATCATATGACAAATAATCAAGTAAGCCATAAAAAGACAATGAATCGGCATTGCCATAAAACTGACAATTAATCGGCAATGCGCAATTGGGGGGTGCTGAACTATCCCTTTAAAGGTTCTCTCAGTAACAATAGTGTTTAGTTTGAGCTAACACCCAACAGTGTAAATATAGCCTCATACAAAAACAGAAGTTCCCAGTAACCAACGTCTTTGTAAAAATGCACTATTCACAAACAGGATAATTGAGATAATAAGTAATAATCAGACAGTCATAGGATTTCAAGAATTTGCACCCAGCACCATATGTAGAATAAAGCATCTTTTTCTCCAAGACTGATATGAGTAGTGTAAATAATAAAAAAATATATTATTATTCTACAAGGGGTGGGTAATACGTGGCAAAAATGTATGCTTTGATATACTTGAAATGTTTGTCGATGACAATATTTATTACATGGCTCTCTGGAATACCCTATTTTGATTGTCAATGGCGCCATCTAGCAGTCTGATATTTTTCAGTAACAACTGGTCATTCGGGTATTGCGAGACATCGTTCCTGCTTCACTGGTCACTGTGCCATTTCTACTAGTAGGCTAATAAAATAATTTAAAGTCAAATCAATGTTTCATGTGCATTTATTTATTTATTTGTCAAGTACTCTTGTAATAAGATGCATAATGAGCAGTCAGACAAAATAAACACACAGAAATCCAACACAAACCGGAGGTGGAATCCAGCGATTTATTTCTACTCACATAATTACATAATTTCAATCAATGTTTCATGTGCATTTATTTGTTTATTTGGCAAGTAGTCTGGTAATAGTCTGGATAACGATACTCAAAATATTTTCTGTTGACACATTTCTGCTGGTAAATTGATTTATCCACTCTATCACCCTTTATCTTTATTGAACTATTACTATTTCTGTCTATTTAAAAGTTTAGCAATTAGTAAAAAAAAAAAGACAAGAGTACACCTTTAACACTGACTAGTCTTTCGGTCAATCCACTGGCTAGTCGATTTTGGAAATATATAGATCTCTACATCCATACAGTCAAAGAAAATTAAGTTGACTTACGATCTCTGAAGTTCTGTTCTGATGAGGGTGAGAGCTCGAGACTTGATGGGTGTTTTCTTGTGGAGAAGAACTGATGCCTGAAAAATTAACAAGATTTGAAAAAACTACCAATCTTATGAAACTCCGAAGCCTTTCACAGAATATTAAATAATTTCATTGAAATAACATATAGTCAGGCTTCTGTACTTCTGTACACTGAGCAGCTAGTTTATAGGCTTGAGATCAGTCCAGTGACTGAGATTTGGAAACATGGCCTTATGACAGGATGAGCTACAGTTTCCACAGACTAGTTATAAGACCAACTAGACATGGCTTTATAGGCTTTGAGATTTTCACATTTTTGTTCAGTTAAAAAAGACTGCCAAGTAATTTGAGTATACCCATGTTAAAGTATGGTATTAGAAAACTAGCAACAGAGGCAAAAAATTGATGCTATAGGCTCTATAGCAAATTATAGTATAAGGCCTCATAATAGTCAAGATTACAAGAAAAACAGCACTGTGCACCTGCTGCAGCCTCATGCTTGTGGCAACAACAGGAAGTAGAATAACAAGAGTAAGTAGTCTCAGAGAGAGCATTCTGTGTTTGTATAATGTGCTTGTTTTACTTCCTGATAAAGTATGGCGATCATATTTATTACATGAACATTAACTGCCTTCATCAGTAAGTTTTCTCAAATTATCTCAAACCCAACAGCCTCAAAATGTATTTTAATACCGTCATATCCATGTCTGATTTTAACTATTTTAAGAAACGGTTGACACAAAAATGAAGATTCTCTCATCATTTACTCACCCTCATGATATCCCAGATGTGTATGAATTTCTTTTGCCGAACACAAAGATTTTTAGAAGAATATTTCAGCTCTGTAGGCACATTCAGTTCAAGTGAAATTTGAATCTCTAAAAAGAACATAACGGGAACATAAAAGTAATCAAACAACTCCAGTGGTTAAATTTATATCTTCAAAAGCAATATGACAGGTGTGGGTGAAGTACATACATTTTTTTAATTATCTAATTATTAGTACTTTTACTATATTGAATACAAGGAGCCGGTGTTTAATACATATTTATGCATTGTTCTTTAACTTATAATATGTGATAATGTTTTTCTTTCTTTTATTACCTATACCATCTCCATTTAATGTTCTGCAACTCTGACAAAGAAATTTCCCCCTGATAGGGATAATAAAGTATTTTTCAATTGAATTCCAACTTTTTAAAAGTACTTTTTAGTATAAATTATCCTCCTTGCCCAGTAAGAGGCAATATGCATGAAGAATGTAAATAGCCAAAAACAAAAGAAATACTCTTAGGATAGAAGTGAATGCACAGGGGGCTGTTTGTAAGTGGAGATTATTAGTAAAAAATTACTTAAATATGAATCTGTTTCTCACCCACACCTATCAAATCACTGAAGACATGGATCAAATCACTGGAGTTATATGGATTAATTTTATGCTGCCTTTATGTGCTTTTTGGAGCTTCAATATTTTGGTCACCATTCACTTGCTTAGTATTGACCAACAGAGTGGAGATATTCTTCTAAAAATCTTAATTAGCGTTCTGCAGAAGAAAAAGTCTTGCACATCTGGGATGGCATGAGGGTGAACAAATGATTAGATTATTATTATTTTTTTGGTGAACTATTCCTTTAATCAAACAACCCATCCCAAATCATCATGGTAGTTCTGTTGAGACAAGTTGAGATCTAACAATGTAACTTTTAGAGAAACACATGAATTCTAGCACATGAGGACAACAAAGTTTAAAACATAAGGGCATCACAACACCCGTACCAACAGACATTAAAATGAAGAAATAAAGACATTTCCCCATAATATGTTGGGTTATTGCTGAATTAGGGCAACATTATCCATGTCCAAGCTCTTCTTGCTCATGTTCTTACCGCTCTCCCTCTCTCTGGGCCGATGAAGGTGCAGTGCTGTCGTTTGGCTGTGTGTTCCGTCACTGTGCTTTTTGTCTGGGCTGTCCGATCGCCGCAGCATTTTAGTTGGTGGTGTGGAGTCTGATGAGTCTCGCATCTTCTCATGCCGATGGTCATTTGCTGAGTGAGCCTTTGAATGGTATTTGACAGACTGCAAATTCCGATGGATGAGAAAATAACTACATATGGTTTCAAAGTCAATGAGATAATTAAAATAAAAAATAAAAGCAAATGAAGCAGGTAAAACCTGATACTTTTGACAGGAATTCAAAGAGGATGTTGACAAACTAGAACTAGATTAAGTGCACCCTTATCTGTGTTTGTGTTGACAAAGTCAATATAAAATAATATTTCACACTATATCTGATAAGTTCACAAGCTGATAGTGGTAATTTATGTAAGATTATAATTTATAACCAATGGTAGTGGTAAATGTAATTAGGGAAGCTCACTTCAAAACGAGCTAGCAAGCTAAATACGTCATTTGCAAAGAGATGTAAGCCCACTAAACAAACTATTACTGAACTTTATAACTAGTAGTATAGTTAAACTAGACAATAATTATGCCAAATATTGAAAACTGAACGCTATATGCGTAATTGTAATGTATGTCTTAGTTTCAGTTACCGAGCAGGAACTAGGCCTGTGAGCACTAGTGTTATGCTACAAGTGAGCTACAGCCGGCTAATCCACAATTTCGTATTCTCTCCCAAATATATAACTACTTTTGGTGGTAAAATACTTATCTATGTACCTGGCAGGCTTGAGGATCTCTTCGATCATTACACCTGTAAAAGAGAGAAAAGTTAATAAAGTCAGAAACGCTTTTTGGCTAGCCACCTACAATGCTAACTTACTTAAAATGCCTTAAAACACACCAACTCGCGAGTAAACTTAGAGGAACCAATATAATTTGAAACCATTTCTTCAAATATGTGTAGTTTAAGGTTTAAAAGATAGAGTGAAGAGTGTAAACTGAAGGTAAATGTGTGTTTACCCATCATTGACTCTGGATGGATTCGTTGCATGCATTACCATTAATGCTGCACGAATGTGGAAAAGTGTTTTTACTGAAGCAGTTCTGCTGAACTACAGCTCTCAATCGCTTTACAGATTACTGTCGCCAACAACACAGTTTGATCTGTAAAAATAGCTTTTGCTGCAGTGCTGCTTCGCTATTCGGGAAAGGGCTGACGATCCATTGCTTCGTTTTGCTCGCGACTGCGCCCCGCAAGTGCACGAGCACAGCGCAGCTACTAGTTCCAGACCCGACAGTTTGCTAGTTCTCGTCACCGGCCAGGCGCGCGACGCGCACGTGCACGAGGTATTTTTTTGCTCGGGCTAATTTAGGTTTTGTTTTGTCAGCTGCAATTATGTTGACACATTATTTTATACATTATAACTTACTTACGCGACTAGTTATTTAGCTTTAAAATAAAAAAGTGTGTGTGTGTGTGTGTGTGTGTGTGTGTGTGTGTGTGTTATGTACATTTTCAGTTCTAAACAAATAATTTGTTTACATTTTCAAATATAATATGCTTAAATTAGCCTACATCAATTAATTTAAACTATTTTACATGCATTACCAATAAATTATATGATGTTCTATAATATCAATAGTAGGGAATCCCAGGGGTGAACAACACAATAAAATTAGCTAAACAAATATAATCTGATAACGAAATTAAGCCACAACACAAAGAAAAACCTACATCAAAACATGTGTTTAAAACACAAGGCTTAATTTTGTTGTGCTTATTTCCATTAGTGTTGTGACTTATTTCCATTGTGTTGTGACTTATTTCCATTGTGTTGTGGCTTATTTTCATTGTGTTGTGGCTTATTTCCATTGTGTTGAGGCTTATTTCCATTGTGTTGAGGCTTATTTCCATTGTGTTGAGGCTTATTTCCATTGTGTTGTGGCTTATTTCCATTGTGTTGAGGCTTATTTCCATCCATTGTGTTGTGTCTTATTTCCATTGTGTTGAGGCTTATTTCATCCATTGTGTTGTGGCTGATTTCCATTGTGTTGAGGCTTATTTCCATCCATTGTGTTGTGGCTTATTTCCATTGTGTTGAGGCTTATTTCCATCCATTGTGTTGTGGCTTATTTCCATCCATTGTGTTGTGGCTTATTTCCATCCATTGTGTTGAGGCTTATTTCCATCCATTGTGTTGTGGCTTATTTCCATTGTGTTGAGGCTTATTTCCATTGTGTTGAGGCTTATTTCCATTGTGTTGTGGCTTATTTCCATTGTGTTGTGTCTTATTTCCATTGTGTTGAGGCTTATTTCCATCCAATGTGTTGTGGCTTATTTCCATTGTGTTGAGGCTTATTTCCATCCATTGTGTTGAGGCTTATTTCCATTGTGTTGAGGCTTATTTCCATCCATTGTGTTGAGGCTTATTTCCATCCATTGTGTTGTGGCTTATTTCCATTGTGTTGAGGCTTATTTCCATTGTGTTGTGGCTTATTTCCATTGTGTTGTGGCTTATTTCCATTGTGTTGAGGCTTATTTCCATTGTGTTGTGGCTTATTTCCATCCATTGTGTTGAGGCTTATTTCCATCCATTGTGTTGAGGCTTATTTCCATCCATTGTGTTGAGGCTTATTTCCATCCATTGTGTTGTGGCTTATTTCCATTGTGTTGAGGCTTATTTCCATTGTGTTGTGGCTTATTTCCATTGTGTTGAGGCTTATTTCCATTGTGTTGAGGCTTATTTCCATTGTGTTGTGGCTTATTTCCATTGTGTTGAGGCTTATTTCCATTGTGTTGAGGTTTATTTCCATCCATTGTGTTGTGGCTGATTTCCATTGTGTTGAGGCTTATTTCCATCCATTGTGTTGTGGCTGATTTCCATTGTGTTGAGGCTTATTTCCATCCATTGTGTTGTGGCTTATTTCCATTGTGTTGAGGCTTATTTCCATCCATTGTGTTGTGGCTTATTTCCATCCATTGTGTTGAGGCTTATTTCCATCCATTGTGTTGAGGCTTATTTCCATCCATTGTGTTGTGGCTTATTTCCATTGTGTTGAGGCTTATTTCCATTGTGTTGAGGCTTATTTCCATTGTGTTGTGGCTTATTTCCATTGTGTTGTGGCTTATTTCCATTGTGTTGAGGCTTATTTCCATCCATTGTGTTGTGGCTTATTTCCATTGTGTTGAGGCTTATTTCCATCCATTGTGTTGAGGCTTATTTCCATCCATTGTGTTGTGGCTTATTTCCATCCATTGTGTTGTGGCTGATTTCCATTGTGTTGTGGCTTATTTCCATTGTGTTGTGGCTTATTTCCATTGTGGTTTAATTTCACTTAACTATGGTTTTTCTATTATCTTGCGGCTTAAATGTGCTGCCGTTTATTTCTGTTGTTTTTTTTAGCTTTTTTATTTTCTTTGCTAAAATTAATCTGGGCCACAATACTAAGGTAACAAATTAACTTTGTATTTGTTTTAATGAGATAGTCAGGGAGAAGATGGGCTCACACAGAATTTGTTAATGAAAAACACTGAAATTAGCTCCTTTTTTCCTTCTCTGGACTGGAAGATCTGTCAGTCTTCAAAAATGAAAAAATGAAAATAAAAATTGTCATCTATTTACTCAAATTGAGTAACAAAATGTTGAGAGTTTATTTACTTGTTTGTTTGCTCGTTAGTTGCAGAGGGCTGCTGTCTGTGTGATACAGGAGCTTAAGAGGTCGAACATGATGCTGTTTTATTGAGTACTTCTGCTTGTCTGTTCCATTTGGGTCAGTATTGATGATGATCAGACAATTCTACCATTTGAAGTCTTTGCTTGGACTGCGAGTGAGCCACTATCACTGTATTTTCCTTCATTCAGAATTCAGAAGACAACTGGACTATTAGTCAACGAGAGTGGGCTATTGGAGAGTAAAGGAAGTGGAACCTAATTGTGCAGGCTAGGTAAGCTATGTATAAGAGCAATATATATGTTTTGTGATGTTTTGCCATGTACTGTATGTTGGGTCCATTCGTTTGGTCATTTGAAAAATCTGTTACACGAATACCAAGTAAACTGCAACAATGTACTGTAAGGAATCCTTTTATCACATATAGTAACTGCATATGGATATGTATTTCATGTGTATTAAAAATGCATTAGTTTATTGAAAAAGCGACTAACAAATGAGGATTACATCAAAAGCGATTAATTCTAAGGAGGCAATAATAATAATAATAATAATAATAATAATAATAATAATAATAATAATAATAACAAATGATTAATTTGAAGTAAGATTAAATATTTTTAATTATAAAAAATGTAAAAATTGCAGATCACTATAGCATGATATTTGCAAACAAATTTTATTTGTGGCAATAAAATCATGGAGTTTAAAGGGAAATACTTACCACTAGATGGAAGTATCCTCATTTGTGAAACCACTTACAATTACACATTTACATCATTTCAATCTTTATTTGGGTTTAGTCTATATATATTTATGTAATATGATAATTAAACAATAATATTGTTTTAACATGTGTAATGCAAATAATATCTATTGCATCCAGCATTATGGATCAAAGGTAACAGTTTGTTCCCCATAGGCCATGTGCAAACATTGTCAAAATTCTTTAT
Source organism: Moxostoma hubbsi (assembly GCA_032164185.1). Classification (NCBI taxonomy): domain Eukaryota; kingdom Metazoa; phylum Chordata; class Actinopteri; order Cypriniformes; family Catostomidae; genus Moxostoma; species Moxostoma hubbsi. Next base: position 11,440,006 of record JAVLUX010000004.1, on the reverse strand, counting down.
ATTTTGTTTTGTGGGTGATTTACCAATTCCAATGGCATTAAAGCAAATCTTCTAAATTGTATTTTATTCACAGAGTCATCAAAGATCCTTCTCCATTGTCATAACTCCATAGAGTGATGATTAACTCAGCTGGATCAGGAGGTGAGGGATGTTATAGTGCTGTGATTCTGAATGGTATATTATAGTAGAATGGTGATGGTGCTTGTGAATAATATGGCTCAAGGCTTAGGACTGTTTGCTGAGGTTATTCAATGGCATGCTAGAGGCCTAATTTAACTTCTAGGTTGGCCTTACACCAACTCAACCTGTGATTAAAAAAAAAAAAAAAACTCAACCTGTGATCTGTGAATGTAAAGTAATTTTTACTGATATGCTCAGCTTTGATTAAGAGGAGGATGTGAACAGGTGGACAACAGCTGGACTGGACTATGCATCAGTTTCAACAGAGGGTGAAAGTTGCAAACTTTTACTTTGTGCCAGTAGAGGACATTATTTCAATGAGAAAAATCTGTCTGATTGCAGTAGAGGACTACTTGATTGAAAGAAAATATAAATATAAGAGCACCACTTAGGAGCAAAATTTACTGTAGCCATGTACTGTATATAATACATACACACACACACACACACACACACACACACACACACACACACACACATATATATATATATATATATACACACACACGTTTTGAAACACTTGACTGAAATGTTTCTCATGGTCTTAAAAATCTTTTGATCTGAAGGCGTATGCTTAAATGTTTGAAATTGGTTTAGTAGACAAAAATATAATTGTGCCACCACATTAAATTATTTCATTATAAAACTAAAATGTAATATAAATTACATTTTAGTTTTATAATGAAATAAATTAATATGTTGCACAATTATATTTTTGTATATATATATATATATATATATATATATATATATATACATACTGTATATAATTATATAAACTGTATGTGTGTGTATATATATATATATATATATATATATATATATATATATATATATATATATATACATACACAGTTTTTGAAATTGATGACTTAAACCAAGTAATAAAGAAAAGCTGCCAATAAGTGCCCAACATAGATGGGAACTCCTTCAATACTGTTTAAAAAGCATCCCAGGGTGATTCCTCAAGAAGTTGGTTAAAATATAACAGAGTTTTGATTTATTTTGGATTTTGTTTAGTCACAACATAAATCCCATAGTTCCATTTATGTTATTCTATAGTTTTGATGGCTTTACTATTATTCTAAAATGTGGGATATAAAAAAGAAATTATAATAAAGAATGAGTAAGTGTTTCAAAACATTTGACCTGTAGTGTATGTATATATATAATATATGTATGTATACACTGGCAGCCAAACGTTTGGAATAATATTCAGATTTAGCTGTTTCTAAAGAAAATTCGTACTATAATTCACCAAACTTGCATTCAACGTATCATAAAGTATAGTACTTACTGATGTAAAAAATAGCACCGTCACTATTTTAAAAAAGTCATTTTTGATCAAGTCTATACAGAAAATCAAAATAAAAGGTTAGAGCGGGCAAAGAAACACAGACATTGCACAAAAGATAATTGGAAAAGAGTGTTACAGATCTTAACACCATTGAGCTTTTTGTGGAATCAGCTAGACTGTAAGGTGCATGAGAATTGCCCGACAAGTGTTACAGGAAGTGTGTGGTGAAATGTCACCAGAGTATCTGGACAAACTGACAGCTAGAATGTCAAGGATCTGCAAAGCTCTCATTGGTGCACGTGTAGAATTTTTTTGATGAGAACTTTTTGAAGAACTTGATGCTGTTCCCCTTCTGTTACTCACTCGACGTTGTGTCGATGTAGTGACACCAGGGGTCACACTTGGGAGCCTCAGATCTTTGAGAAAAGGCCGCGATAGAGCCTGTCCCTCCAGCCGAGATGAAGAAATGGTTCATTGTACCAAAGAAAGGGTTGCGGCCAATCTTGGACCTGCGAGTTCTGAACCAGGCCTTGCACAGACTCCCGTGTAAGATACTGATGCAGAAGCGCATTTTGGTGTGCGTCCGGCATCAAGATTTGTTCGTGGCGGTAGACCTGAAGGATGCATAGTCTCACGTCTTGATTTTAACTTGACACAGACCCTTCTTAAAGTTCACTTTCAATGGCCAGGCATATCAGTACAAGGTCCTCTTCTTCGGCCTGTTCCTGTCCCCTCGCGTCTTCACGAAGATTGCAGAGGCAGTTCTTGCCCTGTTAAGGTAAGTGGGCATCTGCATACTCAACTACCTCGACAACTGGCTGATTCTAGCGCACTCTCGAGAGTTGTTCTGTGCACACAGTGACCTGGTGCTCAGGCACCTTAGCTGTTTAGGACAACTGGGAAAAGATGCTCTCCCTGGTCCAGAGTTAGACTCAGTCTCAATATTGGCATGCCTCACAAGCAAGCAAGCGCAGTCTGTGCTAAACTGTCTGAAGTCAGAGAATGGCGGTTCCACTGAAACATTTTACAGAGGATCCTGGGGCATGTGGCATCCTCAGTGGTGGTCATGCTGCTCGGGTTGATGTATATGAGACCGCTTCAGCACTGTCTTCAGACTCCAATCCCGAGGTGGGTATGGAACAGTTGCACACATTGCGTGGCTATCACGCCGGTCTGCCACCCCTTGTTCAGCCCTTGGACAGACCAGTGTTCAGGTGTGTCGTAGTTATGACAGATGCCTCCAAGTTAAGCTGGGGCGCCATGTGCAACGGGCACACTGCCTCCAGCTCCTGAACAGGTCCGCGGCTGTGCTGGCACATCAAACTGCCTCGAGTTTCTGGCAGTATTGCTCACCCTGCAGAGGCTATTGCCATTGATCCAGGGCAAGTAGGTGCTTCACAGGTACTGGTTACCTTGATAGCCCTCTGGGATGTAACTTCCGCGGTACGGTCTCCCTATCAGTAGACCCACGTCTCCCTTGGGCAGAGCCCTCTCTGCCCCGGTCGCTGTGTTTGTAGAGCTCCTCCCCTTTGCGGCAGGACCTACCACCGCGCCTCTACCATGTGCGACTGTGAGCCCATGTGATGTATTAGCCACATGTTAACCTCCCCTTCAGGGCAGGATGTGGTCTCCGCTGGGTCTTTTCCTCCTGAAAGAATAGGATAGGAATATAACACCTTCCCCGCCACATATAATGAGCGTTAAAAGGCCCCAGCCGTATAACTAAATACTCTGTGGAGAGAAAACATAGAGAGAAAAGGCCACGGCTGGCACGGCCTGCTCCTATACTTGATACATTGGGATATGGGGCACTATAAGACGTTTTTGGGGATCGGGGGAGACTACGTGCAGTCCGAGTGCATCTGCTTTTACGCACGCTGTAGCCTGCTTGCACCTGCATCGGCAGTTCACGTAACACAGTTCGGCTGTTGACCACTAGTGTCACTACATCGACACAACGTCGCGTGAGTGACAGAAGGGGAACATCTCCGTTCCCTGATGTAGGGAACAAGACATCGTGTCCCTCTTGCCACAATGCTGTACTACCCACTGAAATGTCTGGGACCTTGTCTCAGCTCCTCAGTACAAAACCTGAATGAATTGATGCATTCCAGCTCGTTTTATACCCGCATGTCCGGGGGAGTGGCATGCAAATTCCACTCGCAAATTCTTTTTGGCCTTTACTCAAAGATCTGAGGTGTTTTGGGGATCCCAAGAGCGACCCCTAGTGTCACTACATGGACACAACATATAAGTAACTGTATTCCACTACAGTTACAATTTAAATAATTGGTAATTATAATACAGTTACATTCAAAATTATTTTGATTACTGGAGAGATAACTTTGCATTTTATTATCATTTGTTTAATTTCATATTTAGTACATTCAGAGTATTTAATATTTTAATATTTAGTCCTTTTAACATATAAATGATGTGATCCAAAGTGCATTTGAACAGTGGTGAAGCACTTTCTTATGATGTCTTATTTCTTATTTCCTACATTCATACGAGCAGACAGAGAAGTTTGAAGTATGTTTGGAGCAGAAGAAATAGAAATAAACCTTGTGCAAATGCTATTAGCCATTTTACATGCACAAAAACGTATTTGTGAATACACTTTATTGTATTCCTCTTCTTCATCTTTCACTTTTCATCTTCAGGTGTGTGTAGGCTGCTGGCCTCTTTGCTTTTTGGGCTGGAGTCTCACATGGACACCACAGAGGACAGCACTTTTCTACAGGACATGCTCATGGGCAATACTCTGCATCTTCTTATTAAGGTCAGACTTTATTTTAGCTGCAACCAAATATATATGAGTAGGTTAGTGTTGTTAGCCCACTTAAGTGAATGCTCTTAGCAACTGGGTGAAATTATGCAGTTAAAGTTATATTTGCTTGACCAGAACAAGATACAATATAGCTTAATTTACTCGCTTAATCACTCACACATTATCTTACTGTCTCACTCATTCATTTGCTCACTCATTCACTCACTCATCCACACATGTACATCACTTGTTAATTCATTCACTCAATCATTTATTAACTCAAATTAATTTAGTCACCTACTCAATCACTCTTGCATTCAAATATTTATTCCCTGATTTTGTTAGTTCACACACTCATTCATTCACTCACACATTCAATTACCTACTCTCTTACTCTCTTCACTGAGTTATCCATTCACTCCTTCATTCGCTCACTCACTCACTCACTCACTCAATTACTTTCTCAATAACTCTTATGCATTCAGTCACCCACTCATTTACTCTAACACTCACATATTTATTCCCCCACTCTGTTGTTTGTTCACTCACTCACTCATTCATTCACACTCACTCACTCACTCACTCACTCACTCATTCATTCATTCCTACACTTGCTTATACCACATATCTGTTAAAATGCTTGATTCAGATTGGTCGACAGATATTCTAAGTTGTGCAATTATTTACCAGTAAACGCACGGCTATGAAGTAGGTTCAAGTCTTGACCGCATAATGGTTCTATATCACTTCAATAAATAATTTCAGTTATTTCAAACAGTACAGGCTACCACAGCAAAATAACTAATTAATACAAAGACAATGGCTAGGTACATTGGATAAGTATGACAAACAATGTCTATAATATCCTAAATTTATTTCAGTTTCGGTTGAAAAGCTCCCTCGCCCTCCCTCTCTCTCTCTTTCGCAATCACCTCAACCACTCTCACACATGCTGACATTGACACACCTACATACACACACAAACACACACACACACAAACACACACACACACACACACACACGCACACACACGCACACACACACACACACAGAAGTAAACACAATAGTTCCCTTTTGATTAATTTCACTTAAAATTTCTTGCTATAAGGAAATACTTTCTCCTACAACCAAGTTGAAATCCTTGTACAATAACACCAATCCTCTGATTAGCAATGTTGTTTGACCCCCAGCCCTCTATGTGCACAGTCGGCCTATATAAGCGGGTGCTCAACCACCATTTATTCAGAATTTTCTTCCTTCATGACTGCAAACATTCAACTTCATCTTGGAAATCCTTCTCTGCTTCATCGTCGAAATACACTTACAGCAGACGGTTCTTCGCTGCAAGAAGTGAACAGGACGACGTGTCGCCTGTGCTCCTAGCACCTGCAGCAAGAAGGCTTACTGCTGCCCAGTGTGTTGGTTGGAGTTGGATTTCAAGGAGGACTTTGTCCCAGCGCAAGCCCCACAAGCCTCCCAGATTTCAGATTTTGCATACAATATGTGCGTGATGAGATCCGGCCCTTTGTTAAGTGGTCAGCCTCATCAGGTTTGGTGGTTCTGACCTTGGGGATGATGCTGTGTCCCTCACAGCATCAAATATGAGCGACTGGTCCACAGAGGATCTTGCCATCGCTTCCCACAGTGAGGTTAAGGAGTGTGCGCATTCCACTGATACAGAGCTGAATCGCATCCTCCTGCTGGCGGTTCAAGGAGTTTACAGTGTTCTCCAGTGTTTCTGTATTGTGTTCTCACAAGAAACAGGAAAGCACTCGCTGCCTGTGACGTGCACATTCGCACGCTACTCATACTTGCTGGGTATGCCGGGATGGTAGAAAAAAGTGTTTCTTGTGTTCACATAAGCAAAGTTCTCACGCAACAGAGAAAGCACTTGTTTTTCTGCTCGCGCTGCACCTGCTCGAGATGTGCACGCATTTACACGCCCTCCTTGCTGGAGTTCGCTGAGTGATTGCATGTTGTTTCTCTGTGATGGTTTCCACATAAACAATGTTCTCACAAAAACAGAAACATTTTCTCACAGCGCGGACACATGGTGAGCTCCTGCTCATGTGTCAAATTGGGTGCTAAAAACAATAGAACATGGCTATACGATTCAGTTCGTACAGCGGCCACCTCGCTTCAACAGCGTTCTGCCATCTGTGGTCCCACAACAGGATTCGCTGGTATTATGTGCAAAAATTCACAATCTCCAAGCAATAGAGACTCTACGACGCCACAGCGGGGTTTACATTCGTTATTTTCTCATTCTAAAGAAAGATGGCAGGCTCCGACCCATTCTACATCTAAGATGCTTGAATCGTGTGCTTGTGAAGCACCCATTCAAAACGTTAACTCGTTAACTTCTTGTACGTCCATCCACAGGACTGGTTAGCGTCAATAGACTTTAAGGATGCATACTTTCCTTTTACCAGTTGAGTCACATCACAGGTGTTTTTTGAGATTTGCTTTCGAGGGAACTGCGTATCAATTCAGAGTCCTTCCTTTCGGTCTGTCTCTGGCTTTTCACACATTCACGAAATGTTTCTCACCCCATTGAAATTGAATGGTGTGCGTGTGTCTAATTACCTTGACGATTGGCTGCTACTAGCCCAGTCAGAGGCTCTGTTGAGTGAACACAGAGACTTATTGCTTTGCCATCTAAAAAGCCTGGGTCTGAATGTCAGCTTGGTGAAAAGCACACTTCCCCAAGCCAACAAATCTCCTTTTTAGGGACTACTTTAGAACTACTGGCTGTCTTTCTAGCCTTGAAGGCTTTCCATTCTGACATTATGACTCACCACATTCTGATTCGTTCGGACAACATGACAGTAGTGGCGTACATAAATCACCAGGGCAGAATCCGATTGCCACAAAGGATGAGATCTTCAATGGAGCGGATGTCATTGCCTCTCCCTAAGCAAGATATATGTCCCGGACTGAATTACAAAGTGGATCTGTTGTCATGCCAAAGAGAATTACCGGGGGAGTGGAGACTTCACCTTCAGATAGTTCTGAGGATTTGGGAAGTATTCTGCAAAGCTAAAGTCGACCTATTTGCTTCAGTGGAGATCACCCACTGTCCCCTCTGGTACTCTATGCCCAAGACCTGCTGCGGTGGACACATTGGCCCACAAATAGCCTGTGAAATGCAAACATGTTTTCCCCCCAGAAAGCCTCCTTCATTCTGTCATCAGCAAAGTCCGATAGTACAAGGAAATGGTTCTGTTGAAAAATCTGTCGAGTTGCATGTGCTTTAGTTAAAGACCACCCTCCTGGTGGCTCTGGCCTCATTAAAATTTCTTCTTCTGAGCATCTGGCATTGGAATGCCTTTAAACGGAGATCGGACATATCAAGTGGAATATCCCACATCAGATTTGTACCTAAACTCATCTTCACCCCTTGCCAAAAGAGATTTAGCGAGTATTAGCTATACATATTAGTGTAAAGGGATTTCGGGGAAAGGAGAAAGGAGGAAGTGAGAACCAGCTTGACAATATAAATAATATTTTAATGAAAAACTTAAAAGACACAAACACACATAACGAACAGCTACCCCTAACAATCTCTCTCTCTGTCGCACCACCATCCACAGTCGGCCTTTATCCCTCTTGTAGGCTTAATTAGCCTGATAAGGGACTGGGTGTTTGTAATCACGACCCGGCCCCGCCCAGACCATAGGTATTAATACATAAATATCTATGTATTTACTGTTTTTAGGACACCAGTTTCAGGTGCTTTCTGCAAGCTACCTAATTTAGTTAAAATATATTTAAGGATGTAGAGATTGAGGGGATAGGGCATGTATTGACAAATTGTTTTTCCCAAGGTACAATTTTGCTTGTGTTAAACAATGACAAGACAGGCCACATAAAGCTGTGTAGCTAATGTACATAATGTTACATTACATCAACGTTAGCTAATGTCAGCTACATAAATGCCACACACCGTGGTAATGCTCCCTCACTTGGGTAAGAGTGCTAGAGATGTGACAGCAGAGAGCGGAGACTGAGTAACTCGCCTCCACTTATATGAAAAATTACATTATTTAAACAGGCTGCTTTGCTTATGTTTGGCATTCTTTGCTCTATTTTCTAGATTTATCTATGTGTATATTTTTCTTAAATTTCTTCAGTCCACTAAGACTTTCTTGTTACGGCAGCCTTGCTAGTTGATGTTCTGTTTCAGGTACATCAGGACTCCTCCTACTGAAAGTCCCATGCCCCATTTCTTGCTCTATCATTGGCTGTAGGTCAACGCTGCAGTTGTATTCTAGATATCTGGCTGACATCAGCAACGTGTCTGCGCTTCTCTCAAATCATGTCTTTGATAGTTCACACATTGCATTCGTCGTTGACAGAAGCGAGCTTCGATTTGCCTACGATTTCAGGCTTTTGTCGCTGATCTCCACAAAACTGTCGGCGAGCGAAAATCGGGCTTAAAATCTTGTAGTGTAAACTCGGCATAAGTTGATTTCAGCTCCTAAGTGTTTGTTTGTATTTGTTTGCTCATAGAAAACAAAGGACAATTCACACATAAATCTCACCTCTGCAATGCCTTTTGATTATTTTATCAAGACATTTCTCATGGTATACTGATACACACACACACACACACACACACACACACACACACATACATAAATGGCAATTAAAGAGGTGAATGAAGAGGAATCTTCATATGTTTTCTGTGGGTGTTTTTATGAGAATAAATAAACTCCTTATCACCATTTTAAAGAAAGAAGAAAATAATGAACACAAAACATATGGGTCTATACAGAGTGAAAGTTTAAATGAGACAGAATATGTCACAAAACATAGTTTTGTGGGAAGTGAGGTTTGAACGTTGAGCACTAAGTCTTGACGGAGTGGCTATGAGTTTACGTTATTGTATTTCTGGCAACATGGGATCATAGTTTTTATATACAGTTTATACATATACAGAACATGTACTGTATAAACATATATAATTTAAAGCCATGATTTGATGTTTCTGTCCCTGAAGAGTTGACCATCTATGTACATTTTGTCCATGGCCAGTGCCACTCACTTTCCTTTTTCTCAAAACGTCTTCATCAATGGGATACATTTTTTCCTTCTCCCCTCTATTCCTATCCTCTACTCTTTGTAGCAGTTCTTTGTGTTTGTAGTGTTAAAATTTAGCAATGATTGGCCAATTTGCATTATTGTGTGTATTGATTTTGGAGCCGAGGCAGTGAATGCAGTGAAAAGTGAGGCTTTCAACAGTTTCTTCAGGACGTTTTAGGATGCTCTGGATTATCCTGAGGTTGTTCTGCTATTCCTGAGAATATCACATTTTCTTGCATGCTGCGGCACTGTAGGCCTAGTGTGGATTATTTCAATTGTTTTTTTTTCATCTGTAATGTTGTCAGCTTTCATTTTGAGGGATTTGACTGTTATTTGTGGTTCATTATTTTCTTTTTGAAGTGCTTGTGTCTGAGATTGACTGAACTCAAGAAGTTTTTATGTCTTTGATGTCTTGATGAAACAGGTCTAGGATTGATAGCTTATTATTTATGGACGCTAATACACTGACTTCCAGTTGTCGTTCTTTCCTCTGAATCAGCAGAGTATTCACACCACTTTTTCTGGGGTTAAGGCATGTTGGTTGTCTTAAAGAACTGCTCGTCGATGAAGAAAGAGTTTCTCTCTTTTGATCACTCTTAACACAAACACACACAAATGCACACACTCACGCACACACGCTCTACCTTGTTACTCCAGTAAATGCTCCAGTAAAGCAGTGCTAGGCTCGGTCTATATCAAAGCAAGAAGCTGAATCCTTGGTGGAAGAAAGTAGTTCCCCTCACAAGAGCATTTTAGGGACGAAAACCTTAAAATGTCTTGACATAAAACCCTGAACGATGTCTTAAGGTGTGGTAATCATGGTATAAGTGGATAGCTGTGCATCGTGGCTTTTTTTTTTTTCAATAATTCAACAATCCATCATTCATTATTCCTTACATATTTAATCCCTCACTCTGTCTTTCTATCACTACCTTGGTAGATTAATTTATTCATTCACTTTCACACTCACTCATCAAGACTTTCATATCTACATTCACTCACTCATTCACTCACTCTCACTCACTTACTCATGCTCAAATATTTGGCACACTGGTATTTGTTCATGATGAAATCTGTTGTAAGCTGAATTCTCTAAACACTGCAGCGAGTGCACACCCAGAATCATCATTTGCTGGCAGACAGGTTTAATGAATCCAGCACATGCTGTCTGCGACACTGAGAGGGGGAGGTGTGGAGGGAGGGAGGGAGGCAGGAGAGGTCGAAGGGGAGACTGCGATAAAAGCGCTAACAGAGCTCAGCTGGACTGCTGGGTGCTTGGTTCAATGAGTCATGTGTAGCTGTTAGGTAGCACTCAGTGCTCTTGCTGAAAGTTGGTTGTGTAATGCAAAGACACAATCAGATTTTCCATTTGATCGTGTGTAGACTACAAAACTGCTCTGAAATAGTTTTTGATAGCAATGTCTGGCAGTGATACAGAAAATACTGGTCAGATTTATGAATACCTAAAATTAAATACTCAAATGTACCAATATTTACAGTTTCCCCAGTGGTCTATGAATGATCCATGCTATCATAAGACATATACTCACTAAAGCATACAAACACTCAACTCCTGAGTGACCCCATCAAAGTTTAGTGTTTGTTACGTTGACAAGTGTCTCTTTAGAGGCAAGCTTTGTGATTATTTACAAGCAATTCATTTCAGCTTGAGTCTGAATTATCTTAGATTGATATTCCATTTCTCACAGAACAGCATGTTCCAGCTAATGTCAGAGTCCAGAATCTCAGCGCAGAATGTAACATGCAACTAAAGGATTATACTAAGTATGCATTCTATCTTTTTCCAAGGCATGGACTGTGAAGGATATCAGACTCTTTTTCTGTTGGAAAATACACAATTAACAACAAGAAGAAACTTTATAAGAAATGTACTTTAAGAATCTGATTTAAATGTAGCATGTGGTCTAACTCAGAATACATGTCCATAAATGAGTTTTTGCAAATCACTTGGCTTTTAATATTTCCATGAAGCAGTAATTGGACAGAATTACAAGTGATTTATATTATGAAAATAAATATTTTATTTATTTTTTTAGCTTCATGAATTCAAATTATTGTTTGGCTTACTTCTATGTAAGGTGTGAGATTTGGAGAGTATGTGCACTTTAAGACAGAGACAGCCAGTGTGTAGAGAAACTTTATGTGCAGTTTTGTATATCCGGTCTCAGCTCCATACCTACATCCCTACAATTGGAGGTTTTTAGTGTGTGATATCACTGTTTAAAAAAAAGGAACGTTCTTTTACTTAATACAGCTGTTATGAAACATGTTCATCTTTATGAGCCCTGTAAGCTGTGTGAGGGCCATAAATATGATTACATCTTTCTTGGCAAATATTTTAATAGCTTTCCCATTGCCTGCACAGTACATAAAGTCCCGCCAATGGACGGACCAATGGCCAATGGCTTCTTGTTGAAGCTCGATATTTTTGTTTTGTTTGAATGTCTTTGAATGATTTAGCACAGTCTTGTGGCTTATTTGCTCAACAGATTATCAGGCCTGGTGACACTGTGTGATATATTGGTCAGGTAAAACATAGAAGTGTTGTTTAAAAATACATAAAAAATGCAATTTACACAAAATAATCTCTACTCTGATAAACGTGATAAATTCCTGAGTTTCAAGTCACTTTGATATTTTTTCAGCTGATGCCATTTGCACCCTGATATAAATAATAGTATATGCTTCAGAAGTGGAGGGGGGGCGGGGTCTGGCTGGAATGTCGCACGCCCGGTCCCCAATCGGCCTGATGGGGCGCGCAAGGGATAAAGGCGGCCAGTGACGACGGTTCGAGAGAGAGAGATCAATCACGGAGATGTCCGTTGTGTGTGTTTTTGTGCTTTTGTTTTAATTTCTTTATTAAAATATTATTTATATTGACAAGCCGGTTCTCGCCTCCTCCTTGACCATCCTAACCCCGCGTTACAATGCTATTTACACCCCAGTGCAAATAGTGGCAGATATTTTTTGCCCCCCAAACCTGGTACAAATAATGGTAGATACTAATTGCATCCTGGTGTAAATAGTGTCAGATTCTATTTTCACCCATATAATATACCTATATATAAATGCTAACATACAGTATGTGCATCACTGCAGTGCATTTATTGTGTTTATGTCCCACAGACACATTACATTAATCCCTACCCCTAAACATAACCCTAACCTTACCTTAAAAAATTACCTTATATTACTATACTAACACAATGGTTAATTGCATTAAAACTATGGTTTCTGACAAAAAACATGGGTTACTACAATATTAGTAATAGGGTGATGCAAACTGCACAAAAGCAATGCCGGGCCATGGGAACGAGTGAGATCGACAGACCCCGCCCCGGATCAAACCCTTCTTTGCTCTCCTCAACATTTATCACCGTTGCCAAATCACTGTGATAAAATCAACATGTATGTTCATAAAGAGTCGGACAAAACACAGATTCAAACTGCGGTCATTAGGACACCAGTACCTGTCTGTCTGTCTGTCTGTCTGTCTATCGACCGACAGACAGACAGTACCGCCGCTCCCTATAAACAGATTACGCAGTCTGCGTAGGGCAGCAACTGCCTAGGGGGGCACCAGAAAGTCCACCGACTGGCCTTACTCGCATGTTATATTTTATTCAAGGACCTGAAAGCAGTTGTGGAGCACAAATTGCAAAATTCTGACTTTCTCTGGATTTACTATTTATAGGTATGTGTTTGAGTAAAATTACATTTTTGGTTTTATTCTATAAAACCAAAATTTCTCACTAAGTAAAAATATTGTCATTTAGAGCATTTATTTGCAGAAAATGACAACTGGTCAAAATAACAAAAAAGATGCAGTGTTTTCAGACCTTAAATAATGCAAAGAAAACAAGTACATATTCATTTTTGAACAACACAATACTAATGCTTTAACTTAGTAAGAGTTCAGAAATCAATATTTGGTGAAATAAGCCTGATTTTCAATCACAGCTTTCATGCGTCTTGCATGCTGTCTACCAGTCTTTCACATTGCTGTTGGGTGACTTTATGCCACTCCTGGCTCAAAAATTCAAGTAACTCTGCTTTGTTTGATGGCTTGTGGCCATCCATCTTCCTCTTGATAACATTCCAGAGGTTTTCAATGGGGTCCAGGTCTGGAGATTGTGCTGGCCATGACAGGGTCTTGATCTGGTGGTCCTCCATCCACACATTGATTGACCGGGCTGTGTGGCATTGAGCATTGTCCTGCTGGAAAAAACAATCTTCAGAGTTAGGGAACATTGTCAGAGCAGAAGGAAGCAAGTTTTCTATGATGAATCAGCCAGATTCCAGCGTTGCTGGAGCACCCCAAATCATCACCAATCCTCCACAAAATTTCAGAGTGGTTTGAGACACTGTGTCTTGAAGGCCTCTCCTAGTCTAACCATTAACCACATGACGACCAGGTGGAGGATTGGTTATGATGGGTGGGTGCTTCAGCAAGGCTGGAATCAGGCAGATTCATCTTTGTGAAGGATACATGAATCGTGCCATGCACAAGGTTATCCTGGAAGAAAACTTGCTTCCTTCTGCTCTGACAATGTTCCCCAAATCTGAGGATTTGCTTTTCCAGCAGGACAATGCTCCATCACACATCCAGGCCAATCAAGTGGGGCATTTCCACTGCACGGTACAGCTCAACTCGACACAACTCTTCTCGCTTTTTGGGGGTTTTTCACTGTGGATGGTACCTGGTACTTTTTGTAGTACCACCTCGGTTGAGATTCCAAGCGAGCCGAGCAATACTAAATGTGACGTCAAAAGCCTGCAGATCACTGATTGGACAGAGAGAATCATCAATACCAGCATCACTGGATTTGCGACACGGGATCCGCTAGTTTTAAAGTTAGCTACAGCGATAGCAGTATCATCTGTTATGGCTGTGCGCATAACCACGCCGTGGTCAGTAAACGAGGTGCAGACATACCTCTCGTTTGCGACAAACAAAACAATGCAAAATGAGAAAGACTTTCAGGAAGTGTCTCAGCTGTTGGCCGTACACAGCTACCACCGGACCTACCAACAGAGTAGGAAAAAGTGACTACAGAACCATCAAGGACCACAGCAGCCGGAGTGGTTCAAATAGAAAAAAGTGGAAGTAGTTCAACCAAATGGACGTTATCTATGGCGAAAGACCGGCGAACAGTGGGAGGGAGAGTGCTTCACTTTATTTAGTTGAGCAGCTACTGGAAAGCTTGCTTCTAAAACAACCAGGCCAGTTTAACTGTTACACTTGTGTAAAATCACCATGCAACAACAGCAGCACAATGAGCTAATAGCTAATAACTAGCAGTCATCTTATTGTTTATTGTTTTGTGTTGCATTTAAGATGATGTCACGGCAGTAGAGGCAGTGCAACTATGACGGTCAGCTTATAATCCTACCCACGTTGAGGCGGCACTAAACAGCAGTTGAAAAGCAAGCTCAGAAAAGTAAAGCGAGTAGAGTCAAGTCGAGTCAAACCGTAACGTGCAGTGGAAAAGTGCCAAAGGTGTGGATAGAGGATAACCGGATCAAGACCCTGTTATGGCCAGCCCAATCTCCAGAACTGAACCCCATTTAAAACCTCTGGAATGTGATCAAGAGGAAGATGGATAGTCACAAGCCATCAAACAAAGCCAGTCTACTTGAATTTTTGCGCCAGGAGTGGCATAGAGTAGAGGGCATGCCAAGACGCATGAAAGCTGTGATTGAAAATCAGGGTTATTCCACCAAATGTTGATTTCTGAACTCTTCTTAAGTTAAAACATTAGTATTGTGTTGTTTAAAAATGAACTTGAACTTGTTTTCTTTGCATTATTCGAGGTCTGAAAAAACTGCATCTTTTTTGTTAGATTTTTTGTTGTCTTTTTCTGCAAATAAATGTTCTAAATGACAATATTTTTATTTGGAATTTGGGAGAAAGTTTGTCAGTACTTTATAGAGTTAAACAAAAATGTTAATTTTACTCAAACACATACCTACTGTATAAATAGTAAATCCAGAGAAACTCATAATTTTGCAGTGTCTCTTAATTGTTTTATACAGTAAATATATATATATATATATATATATCGGCCTTCTTGGAGACCCTGAATGGAGTCCTGAATAGGGCCCCAGTAGGGGACTCCATAGTGATGCTGGGTGACTTCAACGCGCACGTGGGAAATGACAGGGACACCTGGAAAGGCGTGATTGGGAGGAACGGCCTCCCCGATCTGAACACGAGTGGATGTTTGTTATTAGACTTCTGTGCTAGTCATGGATTATCTATATGTTCGAACATAAGGATGCTCATAAGTGTACATGGTACCAAAGCACCCCGAGGCCGAAGATTGATGATCAATTTTGTAATCGTGTCATCAGATCTGCTCAAGATGGCGCCGAGTATGGCTGCTGCGTCGCGAGCTCCGTCAAAACACTGCAGTTTATTGTTTGTTTTGTTTACAGTTCTGTGTTTTTTTGTCTTGGATGTTGTCTGCCTTATTGTGTACGACAGACAAACCTTTTGGACATTGGTTCGGCAATCACACACCGAAAACCGGACTTCACATTCCTCAATGCCGACCCGCGGTTTACAAACACACCAGCGGAGCCCTTTGTTTGGGCTGCCCGGCCGCGGAAACGCAGAAGGAAAAGAGGAAAAAGAGCCGGCGTTCTCATCAGATTAAGACGTCGCGCAAATCGCCCCCCGCTACCCAGTATACTACTGGCAAATGTTCAGTCTCTGGACAACAAGCTCTGCGAGCTGAGAGCGCGGATCTCCTTCCAACGAGAGACGAGAGAATGCTGCGTTATCTGTCTTACGGAAACCTGGATGTCCGCGGAGATTCCAGACTCGGCCATCGAACCCACGGGTTTCTCCGTGCACCGAGCGGACAGAGCGAAAGACCTCTCAGGTAAAAGCAGAGGTGGAGGTGTATGTTTTATGATCAACAAATCATGGTGTGATCAGAGGAATGTACATTTTATCAGGTCTTTCTGCTCTCCTGATTTGGAATTTCTCATGCTTCTGTGTCGACCATTCTGGCTACCAAGGGAATTCCCAGCGGTCATTATCACTGCTGTGTACATCCCCCCACAAGCCGACACAGACCGGGCACTTAGGGAACTGTATGGCAGTATAAGTGAGCAGGAAACCGCGCACCCTGAGGCTGCGTTCATTGTTGCCGGGGACTTCAACAAAGCCAACTTCAAAACAATAGCACCAAAATACCACCAACATATCAGCTTCAACACACGAGGGGACCGGGTTTTGGATCATTGCTATTCTCCTTTCCGGGATGGCTACAAATCCCTCCCCCGCCCACCATTTGGCAAATCCGACCACTCTTCCGTTCTGCTTCTGCCCACTTACAGGCAGAAACTGAAACGGGAAGCACCTGCCCTCAGAGTGATCAAGTGCTGGTCGGACCAATCAGACTCTGCGCTACAGGACTGTTTTGATCACGCGGACTGGGAGATGTTCCGGTCTGCCTCCGATGACGACATCGAGGTTTACGCTGATAGCGTAACGTGTTTCATCAGGAAGTGCATAGAGGACGTTGTTCCGACGAAAATTATACGGATCTACCCCAACCAGAAACCCTGGGTTAACGGCGATGTTCGCGCGGCACTTACTGCGCGGACCACCGCTTTTAATTCCGGGAACGCGGAGGAGCGTAAACAAGCCAGTTATGCCCTCCGTAACTCCATCAGTACAGCCAAACGCCAGTACAGGCACAAAATTGAAGGACAGTTCAACACCACTGACTCCAGAAGTATGTGGCAGGGAATTAACACCATCACGGACTATAAACAGAATAAAAACTCCGCCATGAACACTGCTGCCTCTCTCCCGGACGAGCTTAATACTTTTTATGCTCGTTTCGAGGATAACAACAACACCGCCCTCGCGGAGAGAGCACTCGCGGCCGATACTACAGATGATGGTTCACTCTCCGTCTCTGTTGCAGATGTAACCCGATCCTTTCGACGGGTGAACATTCGCAAAGCCGCGGGTCCAGACGGCATTCCGGGCCGCATCATCAGAGCATGCGCGAACCAACTGGCTGGTGTTTTTACGGACATTTTCAATCTGTCCCTCTCCCTGTCTGTAGTCCCCACATGCCTCAAAACATCAACCATTGTGCCTGTACCGAAGCAAGCCAAAATCACTTGCTTAAATGACTGGCGTCCTGTTGCCCTCACCCCCATCATCAGCAAATGCTTTGAGAGGTTGATCAGAGATCACATCTGCTCTGTTCTGCCCACCTCTTTGGACCCATTGCAGTTTGCCTACCGTAACAACCGCTCCACTGATGATGCTATTGCATCTACATCACCTGATAAACATCTCCTCATCACTGACCCTCAACACTGGAGCCCCGCAGGGCTGTGTTCTCAGCCCACTCCTGTATTCCCTTTACACACATGACTGTGTGGCGACGCATAGCTCCAATGCCATCATTAAGTTTGCTGACGATACGACGGTTGTAGGTCTGATCACTGACAATGATGAAACAGCCTACAGAGAGGAGGTGCACACTCTGACACGCTGGTGTCAGGAGCACAAACTCTCCTTCAACGTCAGTAAAACCAAGGAGCTTGTGGTGGACTTCAGGAAGAAAGTCAGAGAACACAGCCCCATCACCATTAATGGAGCACCGGTGGAGAGAGTCAGCAGTTTCAAGTTCCTCGGTGTCCACATTACTGAGGAACTCACATGGTCCGTCCACACTGAGGCCGTTGTGAAGAAGGCTCACCAGCGCCTCTTCTTCCTGAGATGGCTGAGGAAGTTTGGAATGAACCACCACATCCTCACACGGTTCTACACTAGTACTGTTGAGAGCATCTTGACTGGCTGCATCACCGCCTGGTACGGCAATAGCACCGCCCACAACCGCAAAGACCTGCAAAGGGTGGTGCGAACGGCCAGAAACATCATCGGAGGTGAGCTTCCCTCCCTCCAGGATATATATAACAGACGGTGTGTGAAAAAATCTCGGAGGATCATCAGAGACTCCAGCCACCCGAGTCATGGGCTGCTCTCACTGCTTCCATCAGGCAGGCGGTATCGCAGCATCAGGACCCGCACCACCCGACTACATAACAGCTTCTTCCCACAAGCAATAAGACTTTTGAACACTTGATCCCTCACGATCAACAATCAGCACTGCACTTTATAAATCCTCATTCTGTCAATATATTCTCGCTCCCAATTCAGTCAGTGTATATATATATATTTATACCCTTATCTAGTGTATGTGTATTCTACATTGTGTGTATTGTGTACATTTGTTATGTAAATTGTTGTGTAGGTATGTGTACATTTGTTATGTAAATTGTTGTGTAAGTTTGTTATGTAAATTGTTTTGTGTAAATATGTTGTTTATTGTAAAGTGGTTTATGTCCCGTCACTGTCATTACTGCTATGTTGCTCGGAACTGCACACAAGAATTTCACCTGCTGTTGCACTCGTGTACACAGTAGTGTGACTTTGATTTGATTTGATACAATACACACTGCTCTATCCCACCTGGAAAAAAGGAACACGTATGTGAGAATGCTGTTTGTAGACTACAGCTCAGCATTTAACACCATAATGCCCTCCAAGCTTGATGTGAAACTCCGGGCTCTGGGCTTAAACAGCTCGCTGTGCAGCTGGATCTTGGATTTCCTGTCAGGCAGACGTCAGGTGGTTAGAATGGGCAGCAACATCTCCTCATCACTGACCCTCAACACTGGAGCCCCGCAGGGCTGTGTTCTCAGCCCACTCCTGTATTCCCTTTACACACATGACTGTGTGGCGACACATAGCTCCAATGCCATCATTAAGTTTGCTGACGATACGACGGTTGTAGGTCTGATCACTGACAATGATGAAACAGCCTACAGAGAGGAGGTGCACACTCTGACGCGCTGGTGTCAGGAGCACAACCTCTCCCTCAACGTCAGTAAAACCAAGGAGCTTGTGGTGGACTTCAGGAAGAAAGACAGAGAACACAGCCCCATCACCATTAATGGAGCACCGGTGGAGAGAGTCAGCAGTTTCAAGTTCCTCGGTGTCCACATTACTGAGGAACTCACATGGTCCGTCCACACTGAGGCCGTTGTGAAGAAGGCTCACCAGCGCCTCTTCTTCCTGAGATGGCTGAGGAAGTTTGGAATGAACCACCACATCCTCACACGGTTCTACACTACTACTGTTGAGAGCATCTTGACTGGCTGCATCACCGCCTGGTACGGCAATAGCACCGCCCACAACCGCAAAGACCTGCAAAGGGTGGTGCGAACGGCCAGAAACATCATCGGAGGTGAGCTTCCCTCCCTCCAGGATATATATAACAGACGGTGTGTGAAAAAAGCTCGGAGGATCATCAGAGACTCCAGCCACCCGAGTCATGGGCTGCTCTCACTGCTTCCATCAGGCAGGCGGTATCGCAGCATCAGGACCCGCACCACCCGACTACATAACAGCTTCTTCCCACAAGCAATAAGACTTTTGAACACTTGATACCTCACGATCAACAATCAGCACTGCACTTTATAAATCCTCATTCTGTCAATATATTCTCGCTCCCAATTCAGTCAGTGTATATATATATATTTATACCCTTATCTAGTGTATGTGTATTCTACATTGTGTGTATTGTGTACATTTGTTATGTAAATTGTTGTGTAGGTATGTGTACATTTGTTATGTAAATTGTTGTGTAAGTTTGTTATGTAAATTGTTTTGTGTAAATATGTTGTTTATTGTAAAGTGGTTTATGTCCCGTCACTGTCATTACTGCTATGTTGCTCGGAACTGCACACAAGAATTTCACCTGCTGTTGCACTCGTGTACACAGTAGTGTGACTTTGATTTGATTTGATACAATACACACTGCTCTATCCCACCTGGAAAAAAGGAACACGTATGTGAGAATGCTGTTTGTAGACTACAGCTCAGCATTTAACACCATAATGCCCTCCAAGCTTGATGTGAAACTCCGGGCTCTGGGCTTAAACAGCTCGCTGTGCAGCTGGATCCTGGATTTCCTGTCAGGCAGATGTCAGGTGGTTAGAATGGGCAGCAACATCTCCTCATCACTGACCCTCAACACTGGAGCCCCGCAGGGCTGTGTTCTCAGCCCACTCCTGTATTCCCTTTACACACATGACTGTGTGGCGACACATAGCTCCAATGCCATCATTAAGTTTGCTGACGATACGACGGTTGTAGGTCTGATCACTGACAATGATGAAACAGCCTACAGAGAGGAGGTGCACACTCTGACGCGCTGGTGTCAGGAGCACAACCTCTCCCTAAACGTCAGTAAAACCAAGGAGCTTGTGGTGGACTTCAGGAAGAAAGACAGAGAACACAGCCCCATCACCATCAATGGAGCACCGGTGGAGAGAGTCAACAGCTTCAAGTTCCTCGGTGTCCACATTACTGAGGAACTCACATGGTCCGTCCACACTGAGGCCGTTCTGAAGAAGGCTCACCAGCGCCTCTTCTTCCTGAGACGGCTGAGGAAGTTTGGAATGAACCAACACATCCTCACACGGTTCTACACTAGTACTGTAGAGAGCATCCTGACTGGCTGCATCACCGCCTGGTACGGCAATAGCACCGCCCACAACCGCAAAGACCTGCAAAGGGTGGTGCGAATGGCCAGAAACATCATCGGAGGTGAGCTTCCCTCCCTCCAGGATATATATAACAGACGGTGTGTGAATAAAGCTCGGAGGATTATCAAAGACTCCAGCCACCCGAGTCATGGGCTGCTCTCACTGCTTCCATCAGGCAGGCGGTATCGCAGCATCAGGACCCGCACCACCCGACTACATGACAGCTTCTTCCCACAAGCAATAAGACTTTTGAACACATGATCTCTCACGATCTACAATCAGCACTGCACTTTATTAATCCTCATTCTGTCAATATATTCTCGCTCCCAATTCAGTTAGTGTATATATATATATTTATACCCTTATCTAGAGTATGTGTATTCTACATTGTGTGTATTGTGTACATTTGTTATGTAAATTGTGTTGTGTAAATATGTTGTTATTGTAAAGTGGTTTATGTCTCGTCACTGTCATTACTGCAATGTTGCTCGGAACTGCACACAAGAATTTCACCTGCTGTTGCACTCGTGTACACAGTAGTGTGACAATAAAGTGATTTGATTTGATTTGATTTGAGGCCATATGTTTTGGACACTCGGGTGAAGAGAGGGGCAGAGCTGTCAACCGATCACCATCTGGTGGTGAGTTGGGTCAGGGGGTGGGGAAAGACTTTGGACAGACCTGGGAAGCCCAAGTGAGTAGTGTAGGTGAACTGGGAACGTTTGGAGGAGTTCCCTGTCTGCGTGATCTTCAACTCACACCTCCGGCGGAGTTTTTCAGGTATCCCTGCGGAGGTTGGGGAGATTGAAACGGAGTGGGCAATGTTCAAAGCTTCCATTGCCGAAGCCGCGATGGAGAGCTGCGGCCTCAAGGTTTTAGGTGCCTCAAGGGGTGGTAACCCTCGAACACTGTGGTGGACACTGGTGGTCAGGGAAGCTGTCCGACTGAAGAAAGAGGCCTTCCGGGATTTGTTGTCCCGGAGGTCTCCGGAGGCAGTTGCAAGGTACCGACAGGCCCGAAGGGCTGCGGCCTCAGCCATGGGGGAGGCAAAGCAGTGGGTGTGGGAAAAGTTCGGAGAAGCCATGGAGAAGGACTTTCGGTCCGCACCAAAGTGCTTCTGGAAAACTGTCTGCCACTTTAGGAGGCGGAAATGGGGAACCATCCAAGCTGTATACAGCAAAGATGGGACGCTGTTGACCTCAACCGAGGAGGTTATTGGGTGGTGGAAGGAACACTTTGAAGAATTCCTAAATCCCAACACCCCCTCTATGCAAGAGGCAGAGCCGGAGGCTGATGGGGGATCAGATTCTATTTCCCTGGGGGAGGTCACTGAGGTAGTCAAACAACTCCGCAGTGGCAAAGCCCTGGGGATTGATGAGATCCGACCAGAAATGCTGAAAGTTTTGGATGTGGAGGCGGTGTCATGGATGACACGCCTCTTCAACATTGCGTGGAAATCTGGGACAGTGCCTAAGGAGTGGCAGAACGGGGTGGTGGATCCCCTCTTCAAAAAGAGGGACCAGAGAGTGTGTGCCAACTACATGGGCATCACACTTCTCAGCCTCACTGGTAAAGTTTACTCAAAGGTGCTGGAGAGGAGGGTTCGGCCGAATGTCAAACCTCGGATTGAAGAGGAACAATACGGGTTCCGCCCTGGCCGTGGAACAACAGACCAGATCTTTACTCTCGCAAGGATTCTGGAGGGGGCCTTGGAGTATGTCCATCCGGTCTACATGTGTTTTGTGGATCTGGAGAAGGCGTATGACCGGGTCCCCCGGGAGAGACTGTGGGAGGTGCTTCGGGAGTACAGGGTGGGGGGGATCCCTTCTTAGGGCGATCCAATCCCTGTACGTCCGAAGCGAGAGCTGTGTCCGGGTCCTCGGCACGAAGTTGAGTTCGTTCCATGTGGGGTTTGGTCTCCGCCAAGGCTGCGCTTTGTCACCAATCCTGTTTGTGATATTCATGGACAGGATATCGAGACGTAGTTGGGGTGGGGAAGGTGTGCGGTTCGGTGAGCTGGGGATCTCATCGCTGCTTTTTGCAGATGATATGGTCTTCATGTCATCATCGGTCCGTGACCTTCAGCCCTCACTGGATCGCTTGGCAGTCGAGTAGAAGCGGCTGGGATGAGGATTAGCACCTCTAAATCTGAGGCCATGGTTCTCAGCAGGAAACCGATGGAGTGCGTACTCCGGGTAGGGAAGGAGGTATTGCCCCAAGTGAAGGAGTTCAAGTACCTCGGGGTCTTGTTCACGAGTGAGGGGACAATAGAGCTGGAGGTTGGCCGGAGAATTGGGGCAGCGGGGGTGGTATTGCACTCGCTCTATCGTACCGTTGTCACGAAAAGAGAGCTGAGCCGGAAGGCAAAGCTCTCCATCTACCGGTCAATTTTTGTTCCTACCCTCACCTATGGTCATGAAGGCTGGGTCATGACCGAAAGAACTAGGTCGCGAGTACAAGCGGCCGAAATGGGCTTCCTCAGAAAGTTGGCAGGCTTCTCCCTTAGAGATAGGGTGAGGAGCTCAGTCATCCGTGAGGAGCTCGGAGTAGAGCCGCTGCTCCTTTGCGTCGAAAGGAGTCAGTTGAGATGGTTTGGGCATCTGGTAAGGATGCCCCCTGGGCGCCTGGGAGGTGTTTCTGGGAGGTGTTTCAGGCACATCCAGCTGGGAGGAGGCCTCAGGGAAGACCCAGGACTAGGTGGAGAGATTACATCTCCACCCTGGCCTGGGAACACCTGGGGGTCCCCCAGTCAGAGCTGGTTAATGTGGCTCGGGATAGGGAAGTTTGGGGCCCCCTGCTGGAGCTGCTGCCCCCGTGACCCGATTTCGGATAAGCGGCTGAAGATGGATGGATGGATGGATGGATGGATATATATATATGTATGTATGTATGTATGTATGTGTGTATACACATATATATATATATATATATATATATATATATATATATATATATATATATATATATATATATATATAAATGGTGGCCAAAAGTTTGAAATAATGTACAGATTTTGTTGTTTCGAAGGGAAATTGGTACTTTAATTGCATTCAACTGATTACAAAGTATAGTCAGGACATTACTGATGAAAAAAACAGCACCATCAATATTTGAAAAAAGTATTATATGATCAAATTTAGACAGGAACCATTTCCAGCAGCCATCACTCCAACACCTTATCATTGAGTATTTCAAAAAAGAAACATTCATAAAACAACACAAGTTAAACAAATACAAATGTTTGAAAACATTTTTGCAAATTATGAAGTTGTGTACTCTCTCATGTAGTCAAGGTGCAAGTAAAATAATTTTAATGATTTTTACTGGGTGGTTACACCACTTGACATTTTAAAAGTCAATAAATATTTTTGTAGATAATGCTATAAATGTTTGCTTTTTTTTTAAAAGTATGAAACCAACTTCATTTTGATGAACATACAAACTCTACAAAACAAAATTTTTAAAAGACTTCTAATTGTTATTGCATTGTACAAACTTATTTGTCACATTTTGCTACTAGATGAAGGGGTTGCTGGTCTGCAGTCTAACGCCACTTCTCCTCTGCTCACAGGTCTATGATAGGCTGCAGAAGTACATGGCTCTGCGTCCTGCTCCACTGCTGGATAGAGCACAGGGCCTGGCTCGGGAGGTAAGTGCTCCTCTGGGGCATCTTGTGGAGTTTGTCTCCAGACCTGAGTGATCAGACAATCCAGTTGGGCTGAAAAAGGATTCAGTTGCAAGAACTTAGTCTGTTTAGTGTTGTGTTTTTAAAGCATACTGAGAGTTTTTACTATTGAACACACTTGAGTCACATAAATAGACATGCTGCACACACATTTACGCTGACAGTCACTCAGTTAGTGTCTTATGAATTATGAAAATAGTGTTACTCATGTTGTTTTAAACCCGTATGACAACCCTATGACACATAAGGAGACGTTACACAGAATATTAGGCACTGACAGTCTCAGTCACCATTAACTTTCATTGTATCTTTATTTTTCTCCATACAATAAAATTGAAAGCTGACTGAGACTAAACATTCTGCCTAACATCTCTTTTTGTGTTCCGCGGAAGAAAGTTTTTTTATTCTTGTGTGAGCTGTCTCTTTAAGCCTCTGTCCATTCTCATTACAGTTATCTCCCTTTTATATTATTAAAACTTTTATTATAAAAGCTTTAATAAATCCTCTTCCTTGCACATCTTGCAAAATAATAAACCCTTTCTTTGTGCTGGTATCATCGCAGTTCTGCAGAGACTCTCAAAACAGCAGGTTATCTCCAGCCTGTGACTATACATGCCATATTTCATTAAGGCAAAGAGTAGGTTTAAAGTGATATCACTTCACATCATCTGCCTGAAAACGAGGGGGACATTTTGGAGCATTAAGCCATTAAAAGCGTTTTCCTTACATCGCAGCTCAGTGTAAAATTTCAGTTTTGGAGGTTTAATGTATGTTTAATGTCAGGTCCGGTGTCATCATCACTCCGGTGTAACCACATCCAGTGTAGCTGGTCTCTGTTTGGCTGAGCCACAACAGAAACAGCAATTTCTCCAGGGCTCCTGGTACAGTGGCTTTTTGACCTGCTAAGCAAACACTCAAATAATATTGTCAAGTGGGCTTGGATTGATTGAACCAGACTCTCAAGCATTGCCAAATCATACTGGCACCAAATTGGTTCTTGATACCTCAAATCAAATCAAAATCAAATCACTTTATTGTCACACTACTGTGTACACGAGTGCAACAGTAGGTGAAATTCTTGTGTGCAGTTCCGAGTAACATAGCAGTCATGACAGTGACGAGACATAAACCACTTTACAATAAACAACATATTTACACAACACAATTTACATAACAAATGTACACATACTTACACAACAATTTACATAACAAATGTACACAATACACACAATGTAGAATACACATACACTAGATACGGGTATAAATATATATAAACACTAATTGAATTGGGAGAATATATTGACAGAGTGATGATTAATAAAGTGCAGTGCTGATTGTTGATCGTGAGAGATCATGTGTTCAAAAGTCTTATTGCTTGTGGGAAGAAGCTGTCATGTAGTCGGGTGGTGCGGGTCCTGATGCTGCGATACCGCCTGCCTGATGGAAGCAGTGAAAGCAGCCCATGACTCGGGTGACTGGAGTCTCTGATGATCCTCCGAGCTTTATTCACACACCGTCTGTTATATATATCCTGGAGGGAGGGAAGCTCACCTCCGATGATGTTTCTGGCAGTTCGCACCACCCTTTGCAGGTCTTTGCGGTTGTGGGCGGTGCTATTGCCGTACCAGGCGGTGATGCAGCCAGTCAGGATGCTCTCTACAGTACTGGTGTAGAACCGTGTGAGGATGTGGTGGTTCATTCCGAACTTCCTCAGCCGTCTCAGGAAGAAGAGGCGCTGGTGAGCCTTCTTCACAACGGCCTCAGTGTGGACGGACCATGTGAGTTCCTCAGTAATGTGGACACCGAGGAACTTGAAACTGCTGACTCTCTCTACCGGTGCTCCATTAATGGTGATGGGGCTGTGTTCTCTGTCTTTCTTCCTGAAGTCCACCACAAGCTCCTTGGTTTTACTGACGTTGAGGAAGAGGTTGTGCTCCTGACACCAGCGTGTCAGAGTGTGCACCTCCTCTCTGTAGGCCGTTTCATCATTGTCAGTGATCAGACCTACAACCGTCGTATCATCAGCAAACTTAATGATGGCATTGGAGCTATGTGTTGCCACACAGTCATGTGTGTAAAGGGAATACAGGAGTGGGCTGAGAACACAGCCCTGCGGGGCTCCAGTGTTGAGGGTCAGTGATGAGGAGATGTTGCTGCCCATTCTAACCACCTGACGTCTGCCTGACAGGAAATCCAGGATCCAGCTGCACAGCGAGCTGTTTAAGCCCAGAGCCCGGAGTTTCTCATCAAGCTTGGAGGGCACTATGGAGTTGAATGCTGAGCTGTAGTCTACAAACAGCATTCTCACATATGTGTTCCTTTTTTCCAGGTGGGAAAGAGCAGTGTGTATTGTAGATGCAATGGCATCATCATTGGAGCGGTTGTTACGGTAGGCAAACTGCAATGGGTCCAAAGAGGTGGGCAGAACAGAGCAGATGTGATCTCTGATCAACCTCTCAAAGCATTTGCTGATGATGGGGGTGAGGGCAACAGGACGCCAGTCATTTAAGCAAGTGATTTTTGATTGCTTCGGTACAGGCACAATGGTTGATGTTTTGAAGCATGTGGGGACTACAGACAGGGATAGGGACAAGTTGAAAATGTCCGTAAAAACACCAGCCAGTTGGTTCGCGCATGCTCTGATGACGCGGCCCGGAATGCCGTCTGGACCCGCGGCTTTACGGATGTTCACCCGTCGAAAGGATCGGGTTACATCCGCAACAGAGACGGAGAGTGAACCATCATCTGTAGTATCGGCCGCGAGTGCTCTCTCTGTGAGGGCGGTGTTGTTGTCCTCGAAACGAGCATACCTGGAGAATAAACTAAGCTAAATAAGATGGTCAGTGGTTAAAAGAGACTAATTCTTGCCAAGATGGCATATGAATTATTTTTAAATTATATTATACAGTCACTGTCATAAAATGCTGTATAGACATTATTAAGTGGAGAATTATTAATTTATTTCGCCTTTGATCATATTTACCTTGCAGTTGGCAGAGGAGCTGCATGGCGTAGTTGCCTTCTCAGAGACAACAGAGCTTTTATACCTCCTCTCCAAACCTCATTTACAGGTGAGAAGAGAACATACAATGTAGTTCAGAAGTCCACATTGAAAATCTTTGATTAAAAATCAGAATCAGAATGTCTTTATTTTTGTCACACATTATACATTTTTCACATATACAGTGAAATTATTATTATTATTATTTTATTTTCGCATACTACTCTCGGTTCAGAGTACAGGGTCAACCATGATAAGGTGCACCTGGAGCAGATGGGGTCAAGGGCCTTGCTCAAGGCCTTAACCGGTGAGCCACCACTGCCTCTATATATATATATATATATATATATATATATATATATATATATATATATATATATATATATATATATATATATATAAGCAATATCACACGAGCAAGAGAATGTGGCCCTACATCAGCACTGCTGTGATTCGGCTACAGGCCGAGTGCCGTAGGTAATTACAGCAGTGCTGATGTAGGGACATATAGCACGATTGCAAGTTTGATATTGCTTAATACAACAGTTCAATGAACATGTACATTTTTAAAAAAAAACTGAGTATGGTCATAAAAACGCATTTGTGCATGGAACTACTTTATTACGCGACCAGAATCTGCCGTTGCTGGTTCAAAACAAATGATGCGTCCAAGCCCCCTTTAGTAATTCAAAATGTTGGATTAGGATAAACAGGTTAGACGGATGGATGTGTGTGCTTGTCTGTGTGTGTGTGTGTGTGTGTGTGTGTGTGTGTGTGTGTGTGTGTGTGTGTGAGAGAGAGAGAGAGAGAGAGAGAGAGAGAGAGAGAGAGAGAGAGAGAGAGTGCGATCACCTGTTGCCACACCCAATCAGAGATGCTTACAGCTTTCTGAAGGTCAGCTTTCTCAGTGGAATATAGATGTCCAAGCAAGGTATTCCTCTCTATTTCGGGGTAGCCGATGTAGATGCGCAAATGTCATTCACTATAGAAACAGCTATGTCCTCCGCCATTTTAAACAGTATGTATCCAATATGGAATCTCACAGAGCGCTGTTCTATGTAAACAATGACGGATTCACTTTATGTCACCAACTGGCTCATATTACACACAAAAATTATCTTTTGCCACCACCTGCTGGTCATTTCAAAAACAAAGACAGTAAATCTTAACATATGCACTATGCTTACACTTTAGTTTAGAACGTCATGAACACAAGCGGAGTGATACACACACACAGTGAAGCCTCTGAGTGTGATGCTATCACACCATCAGTACTCATGGAATGTCTCTCATCCAATCAGATTCGAGGACTGGAACTAACTGTGGTGTGTGTGTGTGTGTGTACGTATGTACAATATACAAATACAAATCTGTTATATACAGAGGCAAGGGAATGTAATGGCAGAAGATGTATGGTATGTTGGATAAAATAAATAGATTAAGCTGTGCATTGCACATAATTATTGCTCAATAGGGCAGTTTTAAATGTTCATGAGATGGATAGCCTGAGGGAAAATCTATTCCTCTGCCTGATGGTTCTGGTGCTCAGTGATCTGTAGTGCCAACCAGAGGGCAACAGTTCAAAAAGGTAGTGGGCTGGGTGAGTGGGGTCCAGAGTGATTTTTCCAGCCCTTTTCCTCACTCTGGAAGTGTACAGTTCTTGAAGGCAGGGCAGGGGGCAACCAATAATCCTTTCAGCAGTCCAAACTGTCCTTTGTAGTCTTATGATATCCGATTTAGTTTCTGCATCAAACCAGACAATTACTGAAGTGCGGAGAAGAGACTCAATGACTCAACGAGTAGAACTGTATCAGCAGCACCTGTGGCCGGTTGAACTTCCTTAGCTGGCAGAGGAAGTACAAACTCTGTTGGGCCTTTTTCACAGTGAATGTGGGTCTCTCACTTCAGGTCCTGTGAGATGGTAGTGCCCAGGAACCTGAATGACTCCACTGCTGCCACAGTGCTGTTTAGAGTGGTGTCCAGGGTCAATGTTGGGGTGTTCCTCCTAAAGTCTACAATCATCTCCATCGTTTTGAGCATGTTCATATCCAGGTTGTTAAATTCATAAGGATCCTTTCTCAACGACAATAACAACAGTGACAGCAGACTCGTCAGCATCTCGTACTATAAAATCAAAGTAAATTTAAAGTAAATTTGAACAACACTGTAGTTTATGTGAAGATTTGTTTGTGATCATGAGATTGGTGGAGGATGGATCACAAAATAGTTTTACTATCTCTGACTGACTGAATGTAGAAGCTGATGAATAAATGTTTTGCTTTGATGGTGGGCTGTTGTATCTAGACAAAAGATATATGAATAGCATTTAATGGAAACATAATCCAATTGATTCTTGTTTCTTTCTTTTTTCTAAACAAGTCATCTGATAGGATCTGTCTCTGTACACGTATTCAGATAGAACCGGTGCGGTTCTACTTCCTTTCCCATTTTTTTCCATAAATGTATTGCCTTCCAATGGCAACATTGTTCAATATTCAATATCAAAAATCTAAATCCATTCATAATGTAGCATCTTTAATATATTGGCATAATGTTGCTTAAATTTGGTCGCAGTCATGTGAATGCCCTTGGAGGAGTATATCAAATTTCAGAGCCTGTAATTTTCAAAAAATCCAAAATGGCCTGTTGGGTGGAGCTTATGACTGTAATTATGAGAATTTTGCTGATTGATGAAAACTTTATCTGTACCGATTTTGGTGACTGTAGGTGAAAGTGGGAGTGCTACAGAGCCCACTTTACATGTCCGTGTTCAAGGGGGTGCTACAGAAACCCCCTTTATACCCTCTACATTTTTATCCTAGCCCTAATGACCGACAACTCTAAGGTGTGTGCAACATTTTTTTCAGTTTATAAGCATGTTAAGTGCCCCAAAAGCACCCAAAACCTTGAAAATAATAATAAATATTGCCGCAAGCAGCGATGACGGGCCCAAACACCATGGGTCCATTTCCACCCAGTGGCTTTCAGAAAACACTGCAAGGTGGACACATACATTTGGCATTTAACATTATTCAAACAATTTTGAAGCAATTTGGGTAAATATAAGATTACTATTTTAAAGTCTTTTGAAAGAGCCACAGCTCCTTCTGCCAGGTGGTTGTGCTATGAGTGTGACCCAAAATAGTCACATCCATGTAATTAGCCCCATTACCAAAAGTATAGCTGAATTTACATAAAAATCACGCAATGCACATAGAAGATTTAAGGCGTTTCCCATTTTTTGCCATAAATGTATTACTTTGTCATGAAGACACTATTCAAAATATACAAAATCTGTTCGCAATTTAGCATCTACAATGTTATGGCATGATGTTGCACAAATTTGGTGCCAGTCACATGAGTATTTACAAGTTCAGAGCCTAAGATTTTCAGGAAATCCAAATGATAGACTTCCTGTTGGGTGGAGCTAATGATTGTGAGTATGAAATTTGTACAGCTTGATGAGAAATATATATGTGAAAATGGGGTGCCACAGAGGCCATCTTACATGACCATTTAAAAGGGGTCACATGTTAAGCATGAAGTGCCTCAAAAACACCCAAATATAGGAAGAAAGGTGCACAAATACACAAGAGGATAAGTACATCAGAGTCTCTAGTTTGAGAAATAGACGCCTCACATGTCCTCAGCTTACAGCTTCATTGAATTCTACCTGCTCAACACCAGTTTCATGTACAACATTAAAGAGAAGACTCAGCGGTGCAGGACTTATTTGGAAGAATTGCAAAGAAAAAGCCACTTTTGAAACAGAAATACAAAAGGTTGAAGTGGGCAAAGAAACACAGACATTGGACAACAGATACAAGATTTTGTGGGATCAGCCAGACTGTAAGGTGCATGAGAAGAAAAGCCCACATCTATGGCAAGTGCTGCAGGAAGTGTGGGGTGAACTGTCACCTGAGTTTCTGGACAAACTGACAGCTAGAATGCCAAGGATGTGCAAAGCTGTCATTGCTGCACGTGGAGGATTTTTTTGATGAGAACTCTTTGCAGTAGTTTAAAAAGTTTTTTTTTTTTTGTTTTTTTTTTCAAATTGTAATAGTACATTTCATATTATTAAATTCCTGACTACATATTGTGATCAGTTGAATGCCACACTGGTGAATAAAAGTACCAATTTAAGAGCAAAATCTGTACATTATTCCAAACTTTTGGCCACCAGTGTTATTCATTTTTAAATGTTAATTTAAAATTTGATTGGTTTTATCATTTTTGCTGTCATTTAATATTGTTATTTATTGAAAAAATTTGTAGATCTTAAGATTATATTGAAATTAATTAATTTAAAATGTTTATATATCCTTAAAATTGCTTTAAATTAAATTAACAAATTTAATTCAATGCATTAGGTGTTAAGTTGGTCTAAGCAGAGTTTAATATGAGCACAAAAGTAATTTAGCCTTGTCATTTTGTTGCAATTATGTGGCAATAGGTCTCAATTTATTTTATTGTTGCATTTTTTTCTCTGTTTTCTTTCAAAATAAATGGAGTAAATTAACTTTTATTCTGCATTCGTTATTCATAAGCACAACAGTTTAAATAGCCTTTAAATTATGTTGGGAAAATTAGGACATAAATTAGGTTATACTACTGCATGTCCGCACATAGAATAATAATTAAAAGAAAAAAATGACCTACTAGTGACCAAAAAACAACTGTTGTTCCTAGACATTGCCACAACGTCATCATGATGGACTGATACAGTTCCAAAGTTACATTGTAGTTACGAATCTAGGAATTTCACTTTTCTGGTTGTTGCAACATAATCAGTTATGTTGCCACAACAAAAGTTTGGTTATCAATTTACGGTGCAGTCTCGTAATGCAAGAAAATTTGTTTAATGTTAAAATAGACATACAATAAATCTGTAAATTAAAAACACAAATGAGGATTCAATAATTAGGCCTGTTGCAATTATTACATTGTTTGATTTAAATCTGGTATATGGCCATATACAAAATTATTATTACTTGTGCTGTCTGTGGTCCTGCAAATGTTTAGAAGGATTTTGATAGTGAATGCACAATGTGGAGGAGACTCCTACCAGGGGCAGATGTAGAATTTTTTTCATGGAGTGGCAAGGGGGTGGCATGCAGACTATGATGCATATTCAACCAAAATACTTCCTGTGGGGTGGAGCTATGACTGTAATTTTGAAAGTTGTATGGCTTGATGAGATCAATATATGTAGCATGTTTGGTGACCGTTGAAAAAACTGTCCCCAGCACTTTTGTCAAAAGGTGGAGCTGCATGTGTTAACTTTTGCCCAGGCCTAATATCTAACAACACTGTGCAAAATATCCTGAAAATGCAAGCATGCCAAGTACCTCAAAAACATGTGAATATATATTAAAAGGAATAATTAAACGTAATGAGTTGCCATGGCAACAATATCTAAGATATCAAGGATCCATTAAGAATTATAAATCTGCACTGTCTTGACATTATTAAAAAAAAATGGAAGCAAATCAAGTAAATATAAGAGTGATATTTCAAAGTCTGTTAAAAGTGCCACTCTTCTTTCTGCCAGTTGGTAGGACTATGACCGTGACCCACAATAGCCACATCAATGTGATCAGCCTGCAAGGAAATACATTTGGCTCAATTTTGATGTAGATCACACCATGCACTCAGAAGATTTGAGACACTTCCTTAATCCATTTTTTGATGTTATTTTATCGTGTCGCCATGTTATCAAAAATCCATTCACAATTTAGCAACGTCAGTGTCTTAGCATGATGTCACCCACATTTGGTACCAGTAATATGAAATCCCTAGGAGGTTTATTTTAAATTCTAGAGCATACATTTTTCAACCAATCCAAAATGGTCATGTGATGAGTAGGCGTGTGGGGCTGGACCATGTGTGCACACTTTTTGTTTCATTAAATATTACTTTGACTGTTCAGCTGGTTCCCGCCTCAACCTTGCCCATTTTAAAACTTTTTACATGCCAACTTCCTGTTGGGCAGAGCTTATGACTGTCAGCATGAAAGATGTCTGGCTTGATGAAAGTTTGATGGTGGTAGCTCAAAAGGGATGTGCTACAGAGCCCCCTGAACATGCCCATTTTCTATGTGGTGTTACAGAGCCCCCACCCCTTTTCAGTGCTTGGGTCGTAATAATAATCCTTAGAAGAACAATAGGGCTTCTGCACTTTGAGTGCTTGGACCCTAATAAATATAGCTGCAAGCAGCGATGATGAGCCCAAGCACATCTGGTCCATTTCCACCTGACAATGCAAGGTGGACATATGTATTGGCATTTGAAATTTTTTTAAACAATTTTGAAGCAATTTGAGTAAATATAAGAGGACTATTTTAAAGTCTGTTATAAGAGCCACATTTCCTGCTGCCAGGTGGTGGCTCTATGATCGTGACCCAAAATGGTCAAATCCATGTGATTAGCCCCAAAGACAAAACATTTATCTCAATTTGATCTAGCACACAGAAGATGTGAGACACTTCTTGTTTCCCTATTTTTGCCATTAATTTAATGCCTCGCCATTGCAACACCATTCGATATATCAAAATTTGCAATTTAGCATTTTCAATGTCTTGACATAATGTTGTCTAAATGTGGAGACAGTCGCATGATTTAAGAATGGTTCAAAGAGCTAGTTGTGTTCTTCATTGACAACAAGGAAATCTGACATTTTGTACAAAGGAGTTCAAATGGACTATAGCACAAATTTGCTGATTTTCAATGTTGACTTCTGGACTGCAATGCATATATAAAGAATAAATGATTCTTAAAAATTCTTATACCAGAATGCCTTACTAAATGATCGCAAAAAATGTTCTTAATTTTTCTCCTTAGGGTCTTCTCTCAGTGCATGACATGGTGGCCCAAAGAGACTATGACCCCCAGCTGCCTCTTCTGCCGCCATTACCTGATTACAAAGAGGACATGGAAGACTCAGTACAGATCATATGCCTGGTTAAAAACCAAGATCCTCTGGTGGGTCCATCTTGTTAAAATAAAAAATTAAATAAAACAAAATAAAATAAAAATTATACGAATGCAGCCCATACATGTATACAGTGCTGTGGAAATGGTTTGTGTTAACAGGGTTATCAAAAGCAGAAAATCTGCAATTAATGCATGTGTCTGCCTTGAACTGTGTTATATTGTCAAATACATCTACGTAGGGATAACTCATAGATAATGCAGAACACACAATGTAATATCTTAAAACTATTGTTTGATTAAGTTCGATGTAATTTACTGGTTAACTTTCCAAAAATGATACTGTCAGTTATACTTCATGTTTATATTAGGGTCATGGCACTGAAATTGATCTTGACAACTTCACTAAATTGTTTTTGATTAGAATCACCCAAAAAATATTATGACATGTACTTAGAGTCAAGATTTGGATTATAATAGTAAAGTATCAAAGCGGAACCTGGATCAGTCTGTCCCTTAGCTGTACCTCCAGAATCATATTTTCCATCACTGAACAAAACCATCTGCACTAACATTTGTGTTACTTAGATGTGATGCTTTTGAATACAAATAGGAAACACAGTACAGCACTGACCAAATAAAATGCATGACATCAGAACGAACCCTCTCAAACAAGGTTTATCTTTTTATTGCGGGTTATCCATCCCGTTCTGACACACATTGTGGCATTCTTCCCAATCATAATGCATATCTTGTAAAATGCCTTTTTCCCCCATTATGAGTCCTTTCGTCTATAACATCTGGTGAGTAGTGCCGAATGAGGCAGCCATTTGAAAGGTGCCTTATGAATGCCAGAGAATGAACGGAAAGTGTATCATCATTTTTGGTACATCCGTGACGAAGAGTCCATTACGAGCCATCCGCACACAGGACTGAATTTTTTTTTTCCATCTGTTGTCTGCCATGATTGTGATTGGAATGGAATAGTCTATGATGAATTAGTAAAGGGCCTCATGTTATTTTACAGAGACTAATGTGTACTGTTCATGTCTTAAGTCACAAACCAGTCATCAGTTTAGAAGTCATTCAACCAACAAATAGAAGGAAAGTGAAAACAGAAAATATCAGTCTCATGTCTGGGTTGCGTTCTGTTTGTCTTGTGTGTGGTTATGCTTGTGTCATGCATGAAAAAATTTAGATCTGTTTTTGATCTATCTATACATTAAGCATGTCCTTACAAAAATGTGTGACAGAGTATGTCTGTAAATTTAAACCTTTTAAACAATCTATCTATCTATCTATCTATCTATCTATCTATCTATCTATCTATCTATCTATCTGTCTGTCTGTCTGTCTGTCTGTCTGTCTGTCTGTCCATCCTTCTGTACATCTGAATGTCAGTCTGTCTGTCCATCTGTCTTTCTGTCTGACCATCTGTCTTTCTGTCTGTCCTTCTGTACATCTGAATGTCTGTCTGTCAGTCTGTCTTTCTGTCCGTCCTTCTGTCCATCTATCTGTCCTTCCGTCCATCTGTCCGTCTATCTATCTATCTACCTGTCCATCTGTCCGTCCGTCGTGTGTGCTTGTCTGTCCGTCTGTCTGTCTTTCTGTCCACCCTTCTGTCTGTCTGTCCATCCATTCTTCCATCCGTCCACTTGTGTCTATCTGTCTGTCCATGTGTCTGTCCTTCCACATGAACCTTGTGTTTCTCAATGTCTCTGCCTAGTGATCTACTGTATATAGCCACCTGTATCACCCAACTAGTGGCAATTTCATAATGAGATACCAATAAATATGGCTGTATTTACCATCATCAGGGTTGATCTCTGCCCAATTAACCTTCATGATTGCATGTTAAAGCACCTTCTGTAGTGGCATTATGACCTGTGTACATTTGAACTCTATCAGACTCTCACATGGGGGCTAACTTTTTATAGATTAAGAAGAGTGTTGCCATGGGGCTACATGAACCTTAAATCTGATTGGCCTGTCTCTGAACAGGCCATTTCAGAGAAGCAAGGACCAGAACCCATTTATTTTCTCCACACCATGGGTAGGGAGCTATAAACATTGGTTCATGGTTTCTCCATTCTTTATTTAAAAAGCAGCTCCCCTCATGAGAAATCACTAGAAAGTTCTTCACAGACCATTTTGTGCCTCTGATAGGGGGGCTGAGCCCTATAATTAAGAACAACAGGCCATTTTGGCCTCTTCCGTGGTCAAGGATCTATGCAGGGCCTCCTAACTCCTCTATCAGTGCCCCATGTAGCCTGGTTAGTTTTACCATCATGTACCTCATCGTCTGCTTTCCATAAGCTTGTTGGAGCTTCAAGAGGCCTCATGAAACCAGTAATCTGAGAGGCCCTGTAAGGACTGAAGTGTTTGCTCCACCATAGTTTGGATTACAGTTTATTTCAGGAACTCAGCAAGTTGTTAATTTATTTTGGAGGGTTTAACCTAAACACTATTAGTTTAGCTGTGGTACGGTGGTCACAGAGGGTGTATTGGCAATGGCCGTCTTCAGAGTCGATACGCATGTTTTGTTACATGAATAAAACACCAATGATTCTTTTCTCTAAGTGGGAAGTTATGTGATATGAGATCATGCTAATGGATATTGAATTGAGGCAAAACACAGACATGTATCTAATCCATCTATGTCAAACTTATGTGTGTTTGGATCCAATAAACCTGAAAGATTAATTACACTGGCTGCTGATTTTTTTTCCTTCAGACACCAAGAGAAATGTATCAGATGTTTGACATATAATGTCAACAAGCAGTGTGATTAAAAAAAAGCTCTCTTGTCTAAATTTGTGACTTCAAGAATAGTTTCCTCAACAGGTTTGCCGTTTTTCGTCATGATCTCATTCAACATTTAATACGCAGCCCACTCTGCATAACTTGTTAAAGATTCCAGTTATGATACTCACACCTGTTTTTGCACATCTCTAAAGATATTTTTGTCCAGA
Source organism: Moxostoma hubbsi (assembly GCA_032164185.1). Lineage (NCBI taxonomy): Eukaryota > Metazoa > Chordata > Actinopteri > Cypriniformes > Catostomidae > Moxostoma > Moxostoma hubbsi. Next base: position 11,402,479 of record JAVLUX010000004.1, on the reverse strand, counting down.
TGTACTTGGAATTGTCTTGACAGTAACATGTTCATTTAAAAGGCAAACTGATTGTTTGCTTGTTATTGATCCCGATATTTGAACTTAAGTTTTACAGTCGATTTGCTCTGAATAAATGTCGCAACCTTAAGATTTGTATTTCTGAATGACAGCTTACTGACCCTTGATAAACATTTCTCTGTTTCAGGGAGCCACCATAAAGAGAGATGAGTCCACTGGAGGACTAGTGGTGGCTCGGATCATGAGAGGAGGATCTGCTGATCTAAGTGGTGAGAAACATTTTCAATGTAATACAAGCTCTATATAACCATTGTGTCATTGATCAACCCTCTTAAAAATAAGCATTCCAATTAGAATGCAAAAAGCATTATACAGCCTGATGTCAAAGAAGAGCCCAAAAGTCCCCCCAAACTTTTTATTTTGTTACTCTTCTGAAAACCATACTGGTACTTTAAGTAATAATAATAATAATAATAATACACACAAAAAAGAATAATAACAAAACACACACACACACACACACACACACAAAACAGAGACACTGATGTAAAGAACCTGTAATGTAAGATCAAAATATAATGTAACATCATGTTTTTCAATCTCCAAGGAATCATAGAGCCAATTCAAAAACACTTAACTATAAAAATAAGAAGAGGGTACCTGAAGTGATGAGCCTAATGTGTTGTAAAGAACTATCAGAGAACGTTTATTTATGAGAGTGAAGTCTTCAACTCAGATTGGTCTGTTAATCTCAGATCCCTGCACTTAGTCTTGAAGTTTCTTGAATGGATGAATAAATAAATAAAAATAGCACTGGCTAAATGATAATGTGATAAAGTGTTTCATTAGGTTCAGGCTTTTTTTTTTTTTTTTTGTCCTGTGAACTTCTAGTAAGTAAACTTCTGTTAAAACATTTTTTACACCCTAAATGTGTTTACTAATGATAGTGCATATATAGTCCAATAGTGCATATGCATGCATCACAATTGATTTGAAATGTCATGAAAATGTCCACCAAAGTGTCATACTATAAAATAATACATGTAGTTAACATTTTCTTTATCTTAAATACACTAAAATGAATAATAATTTCACACTTTTTGGTAACTTTAATTTACAGTGTCCATGTTACACATACTATAGTAATATGTAAGTACAAGAAGCTCTATAAAATAATGACACTAAATATATGTAGTTCATTATTTTTAATATAACACTTTACAATAAGGTTCCATTCGTTAACATTAGTTAACCCATTAGGTATCATGAACTAACAATAAACAATATATATTTATTACATATATTTAGCAATCTTTGTTAATTTTAGTTAATAAAAATAGAATTGTTCATTGTTAGTTCTTGTTAGTTCATACTGCGTGTACAAATGTTAACTAATAAAAATATATTCATTTTAAAACTGTATTAGTATACTGTATGTTGGAGTTAACATTAACTAAGATTGATAAATGCTTAGTTCATGTTAACTAATGTTGTTATCTAATGTTAACAAATGGAACTTTATTGTAATGTGTTACCATTATTACTCAGTAATTACCCATTTAAATACACAGTAAAACGAACGCTGGATAAAGTGCGACCAAATATCACTTTTCTCATGTTTCTCAAGCATACTATCCACTGACACTTTTTTCTGCTTGGTAAATACGTTTTAGAAAAAAAAATATAGAAATAATTTTAACACAATAAATATGGAAATGTTTGTGTATTTAGCATTAGTTTAAATTATCATAGATTTAGACATGGATATACATTTTTATAATGGGTTTTAATATTGTTTAATATTGAAAGTTTGAGCTTTGGACAGGGGTTATACAGTAAAATCTGTACGTAAAAAGCATTTGAATAGTACCAAGAATAAATGATTAATGCACTGTAAAAAAAAAAAAAATCTATAATAATAACCAAGTCAGTTTTATATTCATATTACAAATCAAAATTGTTATTCTGTTTGTTTAATTAAAAATCAACCCTAGTGCCTGAAGTTTTATAAACAGTCATGTATACACTTCATATCATGCTTATAGCTTACTTCATTTCCAGATATATTTGTAAAAACCAGAGGAAAAAAATACACTTAGTTGTATAAGTACAATTTATTCTGCAGTGTTGTTGCTTTCCAACTTATTTTGTGACTGGTCAATGCTACAGGTCTTATTCATAAGGGTGATGAGCTCAAGGAAGTCAATGGAGTTCCAGTGGAGGACAAGAACCCAGAGGAAATTATTCCCATACTAGTATGCCTCTCTTTGTGTGTGTTCGTGTGACTGTATTTGAACTTTGTGCGTGTGTGTGTGTGTGTGTGTGTGTGTGTGTGTGTGTGCGTGTGTGCGTGTGTTCATGCACGTGTGTATCAATGCATCAATTTAATGTAATGTGTTTGTTTTTGAGGGTTTTCTTAAGGACAACAGTTCTGCATTCTGTCTCAGTTCATGTGTGTTATTAAATGTGAGATTCAATCTGTAGCTTGTGAGCTTGCTTTGGACCTGTATCTCTTAATCACGTCCTCAAGGCTCAGTCAGAAGGAGCAGTGACCTTCAAAATAATCCCAGGCACCAGAGAAGAGCTGGAGAACAAAGTTGCCAAGGTTCATTTATCTAAATCACAGCATGCATAGAGCACAGTTTTTTGTTATGCATTTTACACTCCACATAATCAAAACCAAATTTGGTGACATCCATATGAGTTTGTGGATTATTTCAGACCTTTGTGAGGGCACTTTTTAACTACGATCCCAAAGCAGACCCTGCTATTCCATGCAAAGATGCTGGGTTGGAGTTCAGAAGAGGAGATGTGTTACAGATCGTAAGCCAAGAAGATGACACCTGGTGGCAGGCCAGACGGCATGGTGACGCCAACCTCAGGGCTGGACTAATTCCCTCTAGACAGCTTCAGGAAAGGTAAGATAACTCTTGCAATCAGATTCTTTCTAAGGTTCACTTCAAGTCTAGATTGACAACAATGGGATTTTTGCCAGGACAGTTTTTCTACTGAAGTCTGTAAACAACAAAAAAAATGCTGTGCTTGTGCTATTTGTGCATCTGCCCAAAACCATTCCTTCATGACAGCTTAGAAAGGTTTACTGTAGTACTTGATATGACTCTGAATAGACAACTTTGTGATATTGAGAAATGTGTGCAACTTGTTGTATTGAAGGGGAATTTCACAGAGCTGACTATGATAGTTAATGATTTAAATGTGGTTCCTATGTTTTCTCTGCAGGCGAGTGGCTTTACAGAGACCTAAAGCTCTGTTTCACCCAACTGTAGTGCCATTGACCGGTAAGCTTGGTAATCTCTGATCAGTAGACATAGCATTATTCAAACAAAACCCTGCTGAAAAAATCAGCATGAATTTTCTGCTGAAGCTAGTTGACCAAGGAAGCCTTACTGGTTACGAATGGTGGAGACACCGGCATCCTATACATGGTAACAGTATCTAAAACATAACGTGTGCTGGTGACCAGCAATGCTGGTGTCTTTTCAACAGCTGTTATGATAATCACACCTGTTTTTGCACCTCTATAAAGGTATTTTCTTTATTCCTGTTGGAAACAGAAATAAACTGAAAAGAATAGACAGAAAACAGACTGAATGATATTGTCCAGTTTAACCATTTATTTTTAAATCGATAGCAAACTAAAAAAATTCTAATTTCTGAGCTCCTGTTGGAAGAGGTGTGCAAACAAAGACAAGACTCAACACACCTCAGAGAGTGATGTGTCTCAGAGAGTGATGTGTAAATGGTTGTGGAAATGTCACAGTTACGATAACAGCAAAGTATGTTAGTATGAGATGAGTGTGCCAGGCATCTTCCTGGAGCATCTCTCTAGAGATGTGAGCTGAATAAACGACCTGATAAAGTCTGAAGACGTGCTGTAAATCACAGTGGTTCTGCTGGACATTTAAAAAAATGTATTATGTGTGAACACGATCATGCTGAGGCACGGAAAGATTGCAAAGGCCCTGTTATTCCATCTTTCATTGTTAAAGATTTGTAGTGTGTGGCTACAGGAAGACATGACAGCACTTCTCCAGATTTATAATAAGAAGCATATATAAAATAATGAAAACTACACATTAACTCTTACTTTACTTTTATAATGCATACTGTTTTACTATCATTTAAAATTCAAGTGGACTGGATTCCAAAAAAACATCAGTGTGAATTGACAGTGTGCTTGAGTCTGTATTAACTTCCTGGGCATTTTTGACCAAGTTCAGTTTTTTTAATAAAAATCTGAGTGGTACAAGACTTAGCAACTTTTCTTAGAATTGCAATCTGAACATCCAAAAGAAAATAATAGTAATAATAATTTATGAGACACACACACACACACACACACGCACGCATGCACGCACGCACACACTCGCGCACACACACACACACACACACGCACACACACACACACACACACACACACACATTGGTGCAGCTATCATTATGAGGACTCTCCATAGATATAATGATGTTTATGCTGTACAAACTATATATTCTATCCCCTAACCCTACCCCTAAACCTAACCCTCACAAAAAACCTTTTTCAATAAAACATAATTTAGTATATTTTTTAAGCAATTTGAATTATAGGGAGACTAGAAATGTCCTCATAAACCACATTTATAGCATAATACCCTTGTTCTCATAAACCACTTAAAACTGCCCCCCCCCACCCCCACTCACACACACACATACACACACACACACAGTCTTGTGTGATCCAAGTCAATTAATTTCAAAGCAGCTTTATAGAAAAGTATGCATTAACAGAAAATTAAACTGTAATATCTATAATGTCTTAGAGTCATCATTCTGTAGTTTGATCAAACACAATTGTGAATTGCGTTAAAAATAAATAAATAATAATGTATTTATAACCCCAGTGAGCAAGCTGAAGGTGACTGTGGCAAGAAACTCAAAACTCCATAAGATGTTGGTTAATGGAGAAACCAGGCCCACTGTGGGAGCCAGTTCCCCTCTGGCTAACATCATGAATATAATGTAAATATTACTTATGTATAGTCATGGTATAAAATTATTAAACTAAGTAAGTGTTAAGGGTCTGTGTTTAAACAAAGATTTTGTATGATCTGTAAGATTAATGACTAATATATTCCTATGACTAATAATGACTAATATAAGTCCATCCTGGATTAACTGCTGAAGTTTACATACGTAGAGGCATGCCCAACACCCGTGGTCTGCACTCTTGCATCCGGATTTATAAATGCACAAGTGACTTTTTACTTCTTTTTTTTTTGTTTACTTTTTTATCTATGCGGCTTCCTTTAAACAAGCATATTGCATTTCCACAATGAAAAAGAAAATCTTACCTGACACTACATGAGCTATAAATACTATCAAATCCTAAATACACTGACACTCTCATTAGTTCTGTGATCATTTATGTCTAAAAATCTAAATGTAACATCTAGATGTTATTGCAAAGTCTTTTTCCTACAGTATAAACTTTGAGGGAATTGAAGAGGGGTGGAAAAGGGAAAACCAATAGATGGATCTGGAATATTTCAATCATCTCATCTTGAAAAGCCATTGTAGGTCTGTTCAAAGTGACAGTCTTGCCTATAAAAGCTCCATCTGTGGGTTGGATGCAAGGAGAGTGACAGCTGCTCCGCGACTCAGAATCACCACATGGTGATGATGGACGAGCTCAATTCATGGCCTCCCCTATAACACACTCACACACAGCGCTTGAGTCCGAGCACAAGGTCACCAAAATGCCACATGTTAAACTCAAGACTGCACTACCATTTTTACTGGCTCTGTAAAAGCATGAAACACATAATTCCCCAATGAACCGCAGGTGAGGACACGGCCAGGACAAGTTGAGCTTGGTCACAGAAAATTGCAATTACTATTTAGAAAATCCACCTTGGCCACAGCTTGACGGACAATTGGATTGAATGTCAAAGTCTTGTCCCCTGGCTCCCACTGCACTGTGGCTTTGAAAGAGCAGGCCCCACACACTGCAAACTTTGGATTTACTATTCTTAACTAGTCCCCTTTAAGAAAAATAAAGGCAGGTTCGCTCTCTTCCAAAATAATAGAAATTTTCCTCTTTATACAGTTATATTCCTCAAAAACCTTGCTATCATTTCAATGTTTACATCCTAAAACCACTAAATGAAAGAGCGGAGATGAGGAGAGGTGTTTAGATTTTTTATAGGAACGGGCCATTCTTTTTCTTGCCATCGGTGATGTTCCAAATTTAGGTAGTAAAAATGACATCACATGCTCACTGATTATACAGTAAGATTGATTGATGAAGTGCTTAGTATTGCGTTCTATCTATATAATGTTTCTTTCTATAACATAAAGCATTGATACCTGGGCAATCTCAGATTGAGATTTTATTTGTATTTTTTTTAATTCCACTAACCTCTGCAAATGTCAAAAACTATATTTTCTCTCAATTTTCTTGTGGGTGCAATTTCTAAAAAAGCCTCCCTCTCTTTTTCTCTCTCTTTGCACTCTCACTCACACTGAACAGACAACATGGAAGGTAATTTTTCATCCTTTTCATCACTGTCACTTAACAGTAAGCCGACTCTAATTTGCCAGTATTTTTGTCTTAAATGTTTACATCATGTTTAGGAACAGTAATGTAGAAATTGACCCCATTCTCTCACCACTTCTTGATTAAGGGTTGCTTAAACTGCATGTCACATTTATCTTAAATTAATGAGAGTGCATTTTTTTCTCTTCTTTCTGCCTTGCATTCACCCGATCACCAGAGGATGTGGACTATGGAGCAATAAGTGGCATACATATAGGTAAGTATTAATTTGTCTAAACTGTTACCTCCTCGCTGTCTAGTTATTTTTAAATAAGCACATAAGGGGTTGCACCGACTAGTTGTGGGTCACAAGACTTCAAGGGATATTTCACACCAAAATAAATATTGTGCCAACATTTACTCCCCCTCATGTTGTTCCAACCTGTATGACCTGTTTCTTTTGTGGTATTGTAGTCTTAGTCATCCAAATATTTTGATCTATTAAGTATTTTAAGCAACATTGTTGAAATGGTACACAAATGCATGTGACATCAATTAAACATAAATTAGATCAGAAGTTATCCAAAAGGACTCAAAAGAGATTACTTAATGACTGCGATTTTAGTAATGTAATTTGTAATCAGTACCAGATTACAGTTCAGAAGTAATCTACCCAGCACTGAACGTGTAACTGCCAAATATATTAGAAATCAGTGAAATTGAAAATTAAATTAACTTGGAGAGCTTTGCATTCACAAAGCATGATATGAACCACACTGTAAACATCGGACATCGTCTTATGTCTGTGCCATGGTGCTGTCACTCTGTCAGTCTGGCAGGACCATGACATTATCGTCCCATGTCTGTTTTGTATTTCATTGTCTGTCTTTGTGTGAGCACACAGTTTCTCTCCCTATTTTAGTCTACTCATGTTTTCTGTCCATTGACATTTTATCTTGTTTCCAGTCTTGTGTGATCCAAGTCAAGTCAATCATTTTTATTTGTATAGCGCCTTTCACAACACACATCGTTTCAAAGCAGCTTTATAGAAAATCATGCATTAACAGAAAATTAAACTGTAATATCTATAATGTCTTAGAGTCATCATTCTGTAGTTTGATCAAATACGATAGTGAATTGCGTTAAAAATAAGTAATTAAATAATAATTGTATTTATAACCCCAGTGAGCAAGCCGAAGGTGACTGTGGCAAGGAACACAAAACTCCATAAGAAAAATAACATTGGGAGAAACCAGACTCATTGTGGGGGCCAGTTCCCCTCTGGCTAACATCATGAATATAATGTAAATACTACTTATGTATAGTGCAAGTCATAGTTTAAAACTATTAAACTAAGCAAGTATTAAGGGTCCGTGTTTAAACAAAGATTTTGTATGAACTGTAAGATTAACAAATAATGTCTTGAAGTCCATCCTGGATTAGCTGCAGACGTTCACATAGATGCATTGTCCTTGTTATTTGGCTGATGAATGGTTTGTCGGCAATTCATTTACAGTCTATGTATTCCATTTCAAGAGTGTCCTCCATCATTAGACCAAGGTGATGTAGGCAGAGTTCAGTTAGGAGCATCGCAGTTCAACCTGACGCTAATTTCGGTGAGGTCTATCCTAAGCAATGGCATATGATGAAACCCATGTCTTATGGTTGGAGTTGGCATCAGTTCATCCTCTGAAGTCAATTGTAATAGACTGAAGGGATGTTTGGCTGGCACTGGCTGCTATTATTCATTATCACTCAGAGACACGTTGCAGTGGAGTCCAACACAAATTCAGCCGGTTTTGGTGACCTCAGGATAGGAGTCTCGAGGTTGATACAGGGAAACAAATAGAATAATATTAGCATAGATGCCATTCAATTTATTGCAGAATTATAGATCATGATCAATGTTTCTGGTTTCTGGTTCCAGCAGAAATTAGGTGTTGTACCACTGTTGGGCCCTTGAGCAAGGCCTTTGACCCTATCTTCTCCAGGGGCACTGTTTCATGGCTGACCCTGTGCTCTGACCCCAGCTTAGTTGGGATATGTGAAAACAACTGCATTTCATTGGCTCTGTACCTGTACTCTGCACAATGACAATAAAGTTGAATCTTAAGTAAATGAGTCTAGTCTTTAGTCTAGACTTAATCTGAGGGAGTGTGTCTGCATCTCGAACAGTGTTAGGGAGACTTTTCCACAGTTTAGGAGCCAAATAGGAAAATTATCTACCTCCTTTTCTGGATTTTGAAATTCTTGGAACTAACAGGCCTAGAATTTTGTGATTGTAATGAACGTGATGGAATATAGAGGTGGTGGTGGCGTAGTGACTAGAGCACAGGGCTGCTAATCAGAAGGTCGCTGGTTCGAATCCCACAGCCACCACCATTGTGTCCTTGAGCAAGGCACTTAACTCCAGGTTGCTCCAGGGGGGATTGTCCCTGTAATAAGGGCTCTGTAAGTCGCTTTGGATAAAAGCGTCTGCCAAATGCATAAAATGTAAAATGTAAAAATGTAAATATAGCGTGGTAGAATGTCACTTAAGTACTGCAGAGCTAGACCATTCAAAGCTTTGTATGTAGTTCACAGAATTTTAAAATGAATAAGAAATGTAACAGGTAGTCAATGTAACAATGAAAATGGGGCTAAAATTATCAAATTTCTTGGTTCTAGTCAGCACTCTGGCTCCTGCATTTTGAACCAATTGAGGTTTATTTATTGATCTTACTAGACATCCTCCCAGTAATGCATTACAATAATCTAGTCTTGAGGTCATGAATGCATCAATTAGTTTTTGAACTAGTAATTCTTCAAGAGGCTGAACTATGGTGTCTTGGAGGTGCTGTCATTGCCAGACATCACTCACAATGCTGGTTGTGCCCCAGAGTCCCACAATGCTTCCATTGGCTGATCATTCAGGGAGGACTACTGATGGCCCTGTCTTAGCAGTCTGGCCATTTCCCGAGTATGGGCTCTGTATTCTGCATCCATGTGAAAAGTGGCCTGTTTGTCCACATTTAAATTGGTGCTGACAGTTTTAACCTACTTGCTTCTCTTTGCTTCCCTATATCTAGATCATGCTGTCTTATTAGTGGCCTCTATTGCTGCTCTGATCATCTATTTAATCTCAGCATCATCCTCTATGATCTTTTGAGTGTTTGGGATCTCATTTTGGGTAACACTTAATTCTTTAGCTTCCTTTCCTTTTACAGTTCTGATGGCCACAGCATTACCATGTTCTTTTTCTGGCTGTGCAGTGGGGGCAAGTGAATACTCAGATTGTGGTTCTGTATGGAACTCATGTGTACGGGGAGGTATACCTGCCTATAGCCTATTTTGTTTACCTTGTCTTTCTCCTTACAGCTTAGCAGCCTCATTCATGACTTCATTGAGGTCCTCATCTGTTGTCCTGATGTCACTGAGGAAGGACTTAATCTGAAATTTCAAAGTTTCACCCAACAGTCCAGTTTTAATTGAGCAAATGAATTTACATTGGATGGTTTCTCTGCTATAGTTATCATCATCGCCATTTACTTCTTTCCATAGCAATTTCTTTTTCAGTTCAGTTGCCCTGAAGACGAAATTCTGAACTGCTCTTTGGGTTCTTGGGATGTTTATGAGCTGGTGGTACAAATCAGTTGTGCTGTCATCCTTGTAATGGCCCTTTAGGATTGTATACAATGATGGCAGTGTAAATGCATGCTTAATTTCCAACATATCTCTCAAGGGCAGACCTGGAGTCACAACTCTTATTACAGCCTCAATTATTTCAGTTTCTGAGTGGCCCTTATCCAGTCCCACTCCAATCTGGCTAATTAGGCCAGGGTGGACAGCTTGACTTTTTCTTTCTCCAATTTGCCCCTAAATCTTAAACTCCCTTCTCAGTGTCATTTCAGTCAGCTTTTGGGCTGGTTCAGTTTTGTTGTCATACTTTGTGTTACTTTTAACATGTTTGTCTTTTTTCACTCTTTCATTCGCACAGCAACTTTCTTCATCTATATTTTGTGGGCAGCTCAGATACTTCTCTTCCAGCCCTCTCACCTGAGTGGGTCCCTCTGCTGTCAATTCTGCATCAGTGAAGTCTTGTCTTACCTCACTAATAAATGAGAGTAAATCTTTGAAGCACTTGCTGGCCTCACTTTCATCCTCATCCTTCTCTATTTTATTTGGACTTACTTGAGGACCAATCAGCATCTAAGCCATCACTTTTCATGTATCAGCAAACCTCATGAAGATGATCCTCCTCTAACTGCCACAGTGCTGTGCTCGGTCGTGAAGGTGCTGGCTATTCTTCATGTCTAAGCACGTCTCTGGATGAAGAGTTGCTCTCCTCCACTGTGCTCCACTTCTCATTGTCTGGCTTGTCAAAATATATGACGTGTAAAGGAACAGATGCCTTTTCGGATGTAGCACATTAATTTATTAATGGGGCGTGGGGAATCTGTTAGGGAATATTTTAACATGAAAATAATTGTTAGCAGAGCATCTGAACACTCTGGCATTCACTGCCCATAACTACATCACCTGCAGTAATGAGGATGTTTTTTCACAGGTCACTGCGAGAGCTCCCCCTAATGTTCGAATGTGTAATGTCACTTATTATGTGCTTAAATTAATGGCACTATTAATGCTGTTTCCAACCAGAATGAACTATTTGAATAAATAAAAATTTTCCAGTCTGAATAAACAAATAAACCTGGATGAAAATATATTCAATTCAATAATTAAATGGGGAGTTTACATGATGTAGCAGGGCAGAGGGCGGGGCCGGGTCGTGATTATACAAACCCGGTCCCATATCAGGCTAATCAAGCCTCCGAGAGGGATAAAGGCCAACTGCGGAAGATGGTGCAGGAGAGAGAGATCGTTTACGGACATGTCCGTCATATGTGTGTTTGTGTCTTTGGTTTAAGTTTACTATTAAAATATTATTTATATCGTCAATAGCTCAAGATGGCGCCGAGTATGGCTGCTGCGTCGCGGGCTCCGTCAAAACACTGCAGTTTATTGTTTGTTTTGTTTACAGTTTTGTGTTTTTTTGTCTTGGATGTTGTCTGCCTTATTGTGTACGACAGACAAACGCTTTTGGACATTGGTTCGGCAATCACACACCAAAAACCGGACTTCAAATTCTTCAATGCCGACCCGCGGTTTACAAACACGCCAGCGGAGCCCTTTGTCTGGGCTGCCCGGCTGCGGAAACGCGGAAAAGGAAAAGAGGAAAAAGAGCCGGCGTTCTCATCAGAGTAAGACGTTGCGCAAATCGCCCCCTGCTACCCAGTATATTACTGGCACGGATCTCTTTCCAACGAGAGACGAGAGATTGTTGCGTTATCTGTCTTACGGAAACCTGGATGTCCGCAGAGATTCCAGACTCGGCCATCGAACCCACGGGTTTCTCCGTGCACCGAGCGGACAGAGCGAAAGACCTCTCAGATAAAGCAGAGGTGGTGGTGTATGTTTTATGATCAACAAATCATGGTGTGATCAGAGGAATGTACATTTTATCATGTCTTTCTGTTCTCCTGATCTGGAATTTCTCATGCTTCTGTGTCGACCATTCTGGCTACCGAGGGAATTCACAGCGGTCATTATCACTGCTGTGTACATCCCCCCACAAGCCGACACAGACCGGGCACTCAGGGAACTGTATGGGAGTATAAGTCAGCAGGAAACCGTGCACCCTGAGGCAGCGTTCATTGTTGCCGGGGACTTCAACAAAGCCAACTTTAAAACAATAGCACCAAAATACCACCAACATATCAGCTTCAACACACGAGGGGGCCGGGTTTTGGATCATTGCTATTCTCCTTTCCGGGATGGCTACAAATCCCTCCCCCGCCCAGCATTTGGCAAATCCGACCACTCTTCCGTTCTGCTTCTGCCCGCTTACAGGCAGAAACTGAAACGAGAAGCACCCGCCCTCAGAATGATCCAGTGCTGGTCAGACCAATCAGACTCTATGCTACAGGACTGTTTTGATCACGCGGACTGGGAGATGTTCTGGTCTGCCTCCGATGACGACATCGAGGTTTACGCTGATAGCGTAACTTGTTTCATCAGGAAGTGCGTAGAGGACGTTGTTCTGACAAAAACTATACGGATCTACCCCAACCAGAAACCCTGGAGCACAACCTCTCCCTCAATGTCAGTAAAACCAAGGAGCTTGTGGTGGACTTCAGGAAGAAAGACAGAGAGCACAGCCCTATCACCATTAATGGAGCACCGGTGGAGAGAGTCAGCAGCTTCAAGTTCCTCGGTGTCCACATTACTGAGGAACTCACATGGTCCGTCCACACTGAGGCCATTGTGAAGAAGGCTCACCAGCGCCTCTTCTTCCTGAGACGGCTGAGGAAGTTTGGAATGAACCACCACATCCTCACACGGTTCTACACCAGTACTGTAGAGAGCATCCTGACTGGCTGCATCACCGCCTGGTACGGCAATAGCACCGCCCACAAACACAAAGACCTGCAAAGGGTGGTGCGAACTGCCAGAAACATCATCGGAGGTGAGCTTCCCTCCCTCCAGGATATATACAACAGACGGTGTGTGAAAAAAGCTTGGAGGATTATCAGAGACTCCAGCCACCCGAGTTATGGGCTGCTCTCACTGCTTCCATCAGGCAGGCGGTATCGCAGCATCAGGACCCGCACCACCCGACTACATGACAGCTTCTTTCCCACAAGCAATAAGACTTTTGAACACTTGATCTCTCATGATCAACAATCAGCACTGTACTTTATTAATCTTCATTCTGTCAAATATATTCTCCCCAATTCAATTAGTGTATATATTTTTATATACCCTTATCTAGTTTATGTGTATTCTACATTGTGTGTATTGTGTACATTTGATATGTAAATTGTTGTGTAAGTATGTGTACATTTGTTATGTAAATTGTGTTGTGTAAATATGTTGTTTATTGTAAAGTGGTTTATGTCTCGTCACTGTCATTACTGCAATGTTGCTCGGAACTGCACACAAGACTTTCACCTACTGTTGCAATTGTGTACACAGTAGTGTGACTATAAAGTGATTTGATTTGATTTGATTTGATTTGATCAAGCCGGTTCTCGCCTCCTCCTTTCCCTTAAACCCCTTTACACATGACTATATATTTTTACTAGTGCCACAGACATTTCACCCAGAAACTGGTCAACAACTCTTCCAGCTCCAGCCTCAGGGGGCAGTGGTTAAAATTTCTGTAAGCACAGATCAATTTCAGTAGCAGAAATTTCAACCTACTATTGTCAAATTTGCAGTCTGGACATTTTCTCCACTCACATGCTCTCTGTTAACATTGCGTTGGGCTTTCCAGAAACTGCTGTACCATGTTTGTTGAGATAATACATAAAGTAAACACTGACCTGTCGATTAGTAATCTACTTTTATTTATGAGTAGTTGATTACTAAAAATTTGTAGTTGTGCAAGCTCTACAGTGCATGGGCATTACATCCTGAAGCCCGACATGTGACATGTACTGTTTTGGTCACAATCCTGATGAATGAGGAGGTTGTTAGAGATGTCAATATCAGCCTCTTATTTGTCCATCTCATATAGTTTTTGTAGTCCAGCATTATGTTCCCACACCATTATGAGGATGATATTTATTTAAGATGAGGCTCATTAGTTTTAGATTTAGCCTGATCTGGTTTGAGCATTCATGTTTATGGGAAAGGTTTTGATGGCTCCAGACTGGGTGCTTTGTGCTGCTCCATTAGTGACAATAACAATCAGAAAGGCGAACATGCACTATGCTCATTTAGCAGCATGGCTACTGGATGAGTCTAGCAGATACATGCCTCGTTTTCAGCTCTTTGGCAAACCTTGGCCCCACTTCAGAAGTCAGTATGTCCACAACGAATCGCCAGGACACACAATGGCCAAACTAGCATCAGTGCTGCTGCAGTCCCTCAAGAAAACCTGCTTAAGATATTACAATGGGGCCAAGCCATGTAGTGCTTACTTTGCCAGGTCCAGAATTTCAGATTTATCACAGTGGTGGTGTAACAAGTATATGATGGAAAATTTGAAGTTTTGCCATGGATGGAGAGCTCTGAATTTTTAGCATTCTTCTATAAATCTATTCAACAAATCCCTTCTAAAATGTAGAGGTGTTGTTCAGAGTAACCACGCAGAGATACAATGTCCAGGGTAGTGATGGATATGAAAAGGGTCATGAGGGAGAGGTGTGGTGGGATATTAAACTGGGGAAATCTGGAAAATGTATTAGCAAATACCAACAATACTATTTAGAATATATTACAGTACCACATGCTAATACATGGATAAAATTCCAAATCGTTTGCTTATTTTTCCAGATTTTTTGGATGTTTTTGGTGTCAGGTAGCCACAGCTACGTTAGTGTTAGTAGACTCTGGTTATAAGGCAATCGCAAGTCTTCATTAAACAGATAATGTTTTTAACTTGAGGTCTGGTGCAACTGATCACATATGATATCTCATGCATTTTATCAACTGCTTGTGACAGATGATAATATAGATTGAGTACTTGGTGTGGTTAAGTGCAGTATGTGGTTTCTGAAGAAGCATAACAAAAAGATATTATTGAATTCCCCGTCATATAAGCAGGCTCTCTTTCCAAATTCCGCAGCATGGGATATGGTGTCTTTGTTGGGTCCCTGCTCCCTGCTATCTATGATTTAATGGCTCATCAGATGGGCACCATGCCTCACTCAAGGATTGTGAGGGCATCAGACTGGAAATGTAGAGGGTACCCAATGTTTTCAAGGGTATGTTTCACTCTTTTATAAAGGTGATGTATGAGGTGATGTCAACATACTTTTTTTTATCACATCTTAATGTGTAGAGACAACATCTAGGTTACTAGTGTAACCCCCATTCCCTGATGGAGGGAACGAGATGTTGTGTCGATTGTAGTGACACAAGGGGTCCCTATTCAATAGCGCCACCTACACTGAACCGTGTTACGTGATCTGCTGATGCTGGTGCAGCAAGCTGTAGCGTGCCAAAGGAGCATGGGCATCAGACTGCACGTAACCTTCCCCAACGCCCCACTAAGACATCATATTGTTTTTTTGGTTCCCGGCATCTGATCAAGGATTTCACTTGAGGGGTGGGAACAAGCGACGAGACAAGCATGGGAGCGCTGGGGCCATCTTGCTATAACACGCATCGGGGAAGCCATTCTTTTCCGGTCTATTCTTTCAGGGGGAAACGACCCCGCGGAGACCACATCCTACCCAGGCTGAGGATGTGAAAATGTGGCAAATATGTCACATGGGCCTATTACGGAAGTTATGGAAGTGGTGCAGTGGTAGGTCCTGCCTAATGACAAACACGATGACCGGGGCAGTAAGGACTGCCCAAGGGAGATGCGGGTCTGCCTGACAGGGGGACCATACCACGTAAAATATATCCCAGGGGGTTACTGTGATAACCGGCACCTATGGAGCACCTATTCCAGTACAGAGTAACTAGTACCCATAGTGGGTCTGGTCGGGAATTCCTCCACTGAATTCACGAGGCAGAGGGCTGGGGTTTTGCAAGTTTGAGGACCCAAGTGAGAGTAAAAGCACACGTGTTCGCCTCAGTGGAGGGGAAAGGCGCTAACGCAAGCGGTATACCCGGTCAGTCGTAGAATTGTAGAATCTCGCAAAGGTATTGGGTGTTGCCCAGCCTGCTGCTCTACAGATGTCTGCTAGAGAGGTTCCGTTGGCCAGTGCCCACGAGGATGCCACACTCCTTGTAGAGTGTGTTCAAACCTGCAAGGGGGCGGGCACGGCCTGGGTCCAATAGGCTAATGCGATGGTGTCGACTACCCAGTGGGCGAGCCTCTGTTTGGAGACAGCGTTCCATTTCCACTGTTCGCCAAAGCAAACAAAGAGCTGGTCAGAGAGTCTAAAGCTCTGTGTGTGGTCCAAATAGGTACACATAGCACATACCGGACACAGCAACGATAAGGCAGGGTTTTCCTCCTCCTGGGGCAGCGCTTGCAGGTTCACTACCTGGTCCCTGAAAGGGATCTTAGAAACCTTGGGCACATAGCCCGGTCGAGGTCATAGGACAACATGATCATCTGCTGGACCAAACTACAGGTAAGTGTCGCTGACAGAGAACGCTTGCAGGTCTCCAACCCTCTTGACGGAAGTGAGCGCAATCAGGTGCTGTCGCGAGGACCATAAGATCCGACAACCAAGTCAGAGTAGGCCAGTAAGGGGCCACTAGAGTGACTTGTTCCTCATCCTCTCTGACCTTGCACAGCACCTGTGCAAGTAGGCTCACTGGGAGAAATGCGTACTTGTGCTGCCCCCGGGGCCAGCTGTGTGCCAGCACATCTGTCCCGAGGGGACTTGCC
The DNA here is from genome assembly GCA_032164185.1 of Moxostoma hubbsi. Classification (NCBI taxonomy): domain Eukaryota; kingdom Metazoa; phylum Chordata; class Actinopteri; order Cypriniformes; family Catostomidae; genus Moxostoma; species Moxostoma hubbsi. The sequence goes on along the minus strand of JAVLUX010000004.1, from coordinate 11,385,608 downwards.
TCCGACCTGAGGGAGTACCAGAGTGGGCAATGGGAGGTCTACCTGTGCTTTGCCATAATGTTCCCAGATCAGCTGAACCACCCTGGGGTGGCACCTCCTCTCCCCATTGAGCGGAGTCTGTCGAGACAGCACGTCCACTGTCGTGTTGAGGCTGCCTGGGATATAAGTAGCGTGCAGTGACCTCAGTCGGTGCTGACTCCAAAGGAGGAGATGGCGGGCGAGTTGTGACATGTGACGAGAACGCACGCTGCCATGGCGATTTATGTATGCTACTGTTGCGGTGCTGTCTGAACAGATGAAGATGTGCTTGCCTCGGATCAGTGGGAGAAAACTCTGCAGGGTAAGAAATACAGCCAGCAACTCTAGGCAGTTGATGTGCCAACGTAACCCGTTGCACACAGAGCCCCAACCCTGTTTGTAAGCATCTGTGGTGACCATGATGTGTTTGGACACCTGCTGCAGGGCGACTCCTGTCCACAGAAAACAGAGGTCTGTCCCGGGGTTGAATAACTGACGGCAGAGGGGGGGTGAAGATCACACGAAATGTGCCGTGGCGCCATGCCCATCTCGTGACTTGAGTCTGAACCAGTGCTGAAGTGGTCTCATATGCATCAACCCTAGTGGCACGACCGCGGCTGTGGATGCCATATGCCTCAGGAGCCTCCGGAATTTTTTTAGAGGGACCGCAGTGCCTATTTTGAACGACGAGAGGCAATTCAGCCCTGACTGCGTGCGCTCATTAGTGAGGCGTGCTATAATTGAGACTGATTCTAAGAAAAGAGATGCTCTGAACTGGGGAGATCACATTTTACGTACCTGGTGGGGCTTCGCAGCGGTAGGGAGCAGATAGTATTGAGCTGGGAGACGGGGGTGTTGAGAAAGCAAGCTTTGTCAGTATCCCACATCTCGATCAGGTCCAGCCACAGATGTCATTCTTTGACCACGAGGGTGGCCATCGTTTGTCCGAGTGACCGCGCTGCGACCTTTGTGGCCCAGAGGGCAACATCAGTTGCTGAGAGCAGTACCTGCAGCACATCAGGATCAGGACTACCCAAGTGCAGTTCTTTAAGTGCCTTGGCCTGGTGGGTTTGCAGGAGAGCCGTGGCATGCAGAGCATAAGCAGTAAGTAGTGAGAGTAGTGAGAGGTCGGTTTCGGGCAGGTAAAGGTGCCCTCCAAGAATTTGTCAGCTCATCATGCACTTCTGGGAAGAAAGGAACCAAGGGGGTGTGGCTGTAAACGGTGGCCTCGCCCGAGGAACCAGTCATTTAACCGTGAGGACTGAGGGGGTTACGGGAAGTTCTTGTCCAGCCCAATGTTCTCGGTGGCCCGGGCAAGCATGTCGAACATCTGCGCGTCTGTCTCAGAGTGGGCGAGCAGACTCAAAGGTGGCAGCGATATTCTCATCCATCTCTGGGGGTCTGAAGGAGACATCGGACAGGCCGTGGGGTGAGCCAGTCACACATCGAGCCCGGACTGAAGCAAATGAGCGTGCGGGGGGGGGCGGGTGGTCCGCAGGGATTTATCTGGCGAAACCGCGCCCGCCAAACTCCTCAAATTGCCTCCATCACCAGCCGGGTCGGCCTCAATCCCTTGGGAAAAAGGCGCAATGCGAGGGCGGCTGGAGTGGCGTTTCCTTTAAGGAAGGAAAGTCGTGACCGCAACATTGCCATGGTCACGCTGTCAATGAGAACATGACCCATTCATAGACGCTGCCTCAGTGTGATCACAGCCTATACACGTGAGGCAGCATATACTGTTTGACCGTCAGAAGCTCAGTTGTACTGAAGTACTAAAAATTGCAGGAATACTGCATCCAAAATACCACACTTGTACTGCAGTTCTACTGTTGTTCTCCATAACTGCACTCTGCACTCCTACACTTAATACATTTGCTGTACTTCCATAAATTCTTCAAAACTTGACCAATGACTGCAAACACAATACAGGTTATTAGCAACCAGCAATTTATTGCATTCAGACATTTAAAAAGGTTTTAAAGATGTGCCTGTCCATTAAGACACCTGAGATTCAGCAACACAATCTTTCAAATTAAACATTCACTAGCAAATATAAAAGTATAAAATAAACATATATATATAAAACAGATAAATAACCAAAAAACAAATAAACAAGTTAAAGTTTAAAAAGTTAAAGGCATCCTTTTTCACAAATTATCAGAGCAAGTGTCATGAATATGTGATACAGTACATGCAGTGCACAGTACAGTACATGACCTCTATATTACTGTACTGTACTGTAAAGAATGCCCATCATTGGAAATGTTGCTTAAAATACTAAATTGCTTGATTTTTAATAGTTAATCACAGATTTTGAAAATGCTGAAATAAGAATATATATATATATATATGTGTGTTTTTATTATATTTGTTTATATCTATGGAACTGTTTGCCTAAACCTATTATGTTTGGGTCAAATCTGAACCGGGGTAAATAATGCTGGTTAAGAGCAATCTTCTATGATGCTAAAATTCCATCAGCCTTCATGCCCTTCTCTGTCCAGATGACCTGGGCAAAAGTAACAAACATTACTGCATGTTTCCATCCTTTTCAAGAAAACTGAGTGCCTGGCAAAACTTTTAAATACATTTCATAAGGCCCAGTCTTTAATAATACTGCCAATGTGTGGTGATCATGACAAGATGGTGGTGCTGACGGATGGCAGAGGCTGACTTTATCTAGAGATTAGAGAGTTGTAGCCTGCAGAGTTTCCCGTGTCGGAATAATGACAGGAACATGGCCACTTGACCAATTTCAGAAAATAACACAGTGCAGAAGTCACCACTGGAGACCATACATGTGGTCTCGGCAGAAGTCATGTTGTGGGCACTGCTAGGCCTAGACATACTGAAATGATATGGACATCTCCTAGCTTTGACATCAGTGAAATTACACTGAGTTGGTAAAACATTCTCAGTCTTATTATAAATTACATGGATTTTTGAGTTTTGGAAGCAGTTTTGTTAGGATTGACTAAGGAACATGGTAATTCTGGTGGTCATGTTGTTTTCCAGAGTCTGTAACATGGCAGAGCCGTTTAGACAAGACCAATGGATCTCAGCCTAAAAAAACTTTTCATACAGAGAAACCTCTGAGTCTGCCTGAAATGACACAAAACTAAATGACAATCAACTTCAGCAGGATGCCCAACAACAATACTGTACATCATATTTGTTCATCAGTATTAAACTCTATTTAACCCTTCTGCTATGTTTAAAAATAATGACACCTGTGATGTTTGAGTCAAAAATGACCCGTATAGAGTTTACAGCACACTTTTCCATAAATTATGAACATGAAAATTGGCATAGATTTACCTACATATTTTCACACTGAATAAAGGCTTGTATGGAAGCATTTTAATTAGAAAGAGCACCACCTTTTTGTGAGCTGTGGTACTAGATATACAGTATATATTTAGCTTTACTATAAGGATTTACAGTACTTAAAATAAGCCGATGCTCATATTAATTACAAATGTAATTAGTCTGAAAGAAAAACATAATCAACTTCTTCAGGAGTAGTGAGGACATTTTAGGTGGTCCTGTGTACTGATGTGCACAGGTTTTTGTGAGGGTAAGGTTTAGGGGTAGTGTTAGGTGTAGAAAATATCATTAGCCTGCTATGAAATCAAGGGTAGTCTATGACATGTCCTCACTGATATAGTGAAACAATCGTGTGTGTGTGTGTGTGTGTGTGTGTATGTGTGTGATACTACACAAAGTTTTGGCAGTATGTGCAGGTCTGTGTATAATATCTGCAAAAATTTACTCTATAAAGCTGTGCATATCATATTTCATAAATTATTTTCTAAAAACTCTACATCATCAAAATAATAAATATTTTGCTGAAAACCTGTTGTATGCAATGCAGACCTATTAGATATCTACTGCCTCCCAGTATCTGTTTATGCACTTCTGGAAGTAAAAGACCTTGCATATTTTTATGCACATGTCGTTTTATGGTAAACTCTTTGCTGATTTTGATGAAGTAAAAGCAGTATAATAATTATTACCTCTTTAAGAGAGAGAGAGAGAGAGAGAGAGAGAGAGAGAGAGAGAGAGAGAGAGAGAGAGAGATCTTGTGATACCATTCACTCAAGAGAAGATTACCAGCTGCATTTATATATATATATATATATATATATATATATATATATTTATTATTATTATTATTATTATTATTATTATTATTTTATTTTTTTATGTGAATGAAACCAGTTGATTTAGATCACATGAAGCACATTTTAGGTTACTTATCCAAATGTTTTTATGTGTAGAATATAATGGAACATTTTTATATATTATATAGTTGATGTTCTTTTCTTATTTGCTTGAGTCTGCTTAGTTATCCTTTGCTTATTAAGAAAAGAAACAAAACGCTAGAAAGACAAACTACTGCCAAGAGATTCTTATCTAGTGGGAGTCCAGTAGGCCACACAGATAAATTTCTTCTTCAAGTCTTGGTTTAATTATCTCTGTCAAACTTTCCTAGCTTCTTTTGATTTATTTATACAGAAGCAGTTTGACCTTCAGGCTGTTTTTTTACTCTCTGTGCGGGACATTTTAAGCATCTGGAAGCATTTAAAGGATTCAGCAAGATTGATATTGGTGAGGCCAATCAAACAAGTGAGATATGCTTTACATCTGTTCATCAGTTTCTCAAACAAGACTGCTATGACTTGCCACTTAATGATTTCCAGGGACATAGATGAACATCAATAGCTATTCACATCAATATGCTCTGTAATGTATTTATGACACTGTTATTATTGCTAATTACTGTGTGAATGGGACAATTGTTGTATGACCTCCAGTTTTCATTTCTTACCACATCAACAAAAGTGCTTTCCTGTCTTTTGACAGTGATTACCTAACATTTTTACAATTTTGTTTATAACATGTGTCAGTTATGTTTAATATTACATCACAATAGAGTCACAGAGTCAGGAATGAGTACCCAATTGCAGGAATGAGGAAACATTTGGATTTTATTAAATAAAAGGAAACAAAGGGGGAAACAAACTCTCACAGGGGAGAACAACTGATAAAACTGAAAAGAAAAAAACAATGACAAACTCTTGAAGAACAACAAACAGAAAGACAAGATTAAAAAAATACTGGTAGACAGAGCAAGTGAACACCAACTGAACAACATGAGACACAAAATTATCCAACAAACACAACAGGAAAAAGCACAACATATACAGGTGGGCACATGAGGAACAGGTGAAGACAATTAACATAACAAGGATGAAATGAGGGAGAGTGATGTGGGTAACGAGGTGGAGGGGTCAGGGAAGTGCATGGCAGACAAACACAAAGCCATGTGCTAACACAAAAACTAAAACAGACACGAGTGCACAGTGATGAACTACCAAACACACGTCATGTGCACTCACATGACACACAAGATTGACAGAAGAGCGCATTGCAAATGGACCTGAACCTGAAGCCATGCGCTCACAAAAGATGAGACATGGAGCATGAGTGTCTGGATTCCAATCCAGAACAGAAATCGAACTAGGCTGAGTAAGGATCCAGACACCATGCTCCGAGCATGAAAACACAAACACAGAACATGAGTGTCAAGATCCTGTTACCACGAAAAACATGACTGACAAAGTGACAGGATCCTGACAAATAGTGCTTGGTGTGATGTATAATCTTTGCCAAAAACTCTGAAACTTCAACTGATTTGATTTGGAAGGAATGTTTCTGATGTCTGAATGTTTCTCTGCTGAATTGGTTAGTTTATGAGATATGGGCCTTTGCCATATGCAGTGATCCTACAGTTCTGTTATGTTGAAAAAGTATTGAAACAATGTGGCTTTTTTCAAATTCTCAGTTTCTGTTGAATGAAACAGTCTGTTCTCATTAATCATATTTAAAGCTTCATATCAAAAGTCTCTACATGGGGTTGGTAGGTTAAACCTAAAGATAGTCACTGCTATACGTCAATCACTGTTCATACAGTGTATCTGGATGCCTAATGTGTTGTTATACTGAAAGGAAAAACGTATATCCCCTGATATTAAATGTGACAAGCAAATTATTGTTAACATCTTAACAATTTGCTGTGACAGTAAAAGCATGATAACTAATTTTTATGGTCTGCAATTTGGTTCATGTAAAGGACTTGTTGTCTAATGCATGTTGCAGTAAGCAATTAATTTTTGCCACTGTTTTAAGTCCTGGTGTTGTTCAAAATTCTGGACATTTCTGTCCTAAAAAATGTTTGGGAGTGTGACTAATAGAGTTACTATATTTTATTTGTCTTGTGCACCAAACACTAAAATTATGTAAACAAAAATCACCCGAACAGAATCGTAAGAGTATATAAGAATTGTAAAATATCTTACATCTTCTGTTGTTCAACTTTTAGCTAGATAGTGTCATTGCGAACTGTCACCTTCGTGTCATTTGAAATCGCACTGTTTTTTTTTCAAAAACAGAAAGGAGATATTTAGCAGGATGCCCAAGTTACTGAATTTTCATACAACAAATGTAGAAAGAAAACATAAAGTTTAATTGTCATGGTTTTGGATGGAAGGAGGATGAAGACAGGAGTCAGAATGAACCCAAGTGCAGTTTTTATAACAAAACAAGACTATATACAAGAACTACAGAAAAAAAATTAGTATTATATAAGGCAAAACAAAGAAGAATACTATCTAATTGCAAACACAAAGAAGAAGAAATTTATATAGAGTCCTCGATGAGGTGATTGAGAACAAGTGGCTGATTAGAGTGGAGTGAGTTGGAGTGGATGATGGCTGGATATGGAGAGATGCTTTCCCCCCAGAGGCCAGAATGGAGTTTGGCATCTTGGGAGGAGGATCCAAGTTGGCCAGTGAACCATGGTGGAGCAGAGGGGCCAGGCGGACAGCCAGGTGATGAGGGAGGTGCCACTGGAGGTGGAGACTCCAAGAGTGGAGTTGCCAGGGATGGAGGATAAGGAGGTGGTGCCGCAGGAAGCAAAGGCTCGTAACAGAGCAGCAGGATGCGGAGGTTCAGGGGCGGAGCCACTGGAGGTGGAGACACAGCCCAGGCCTCATCCCTGCCCAACAGCCACACTCCCTTCCTTGACCCACCTCCCAGGCCTCCAGACCCCACCCCCATCCTGGGACTGCCTCCCAGGCTGCCGGACCCCGTTCCCTTCCTGGAGCCACAGCCCTTGCCTCTGGAACCTGCCCTCTTCCTGGAACTGCCTCCCTGGAAACCAAACTCTGCCCCTTTCATGGATCCTCCTACCCATCTGCTGGACCCTATTCCTAACTTTAGACTGCCCCCTTGGTTTCCCCCGCCCTCCCCTCCCTTGGCTGGTTCTGTTTTTGCTTTGGGGTGTCGGGAGCCACCCTTTGGAGGGGGTGGTACTGTCATGCACCCTTCTGTCTCCACTGCTCTAGGCATCAACTGCTCTTGATCTACTGCACTCTAATCAGCCATACCTGTTCCCAATTACCTCATCAAGGACTCACTTCCTGATTTAATCTCACCTCATTCAGAGGTGTCTTCATGGAGACTCTGAGGATGGAGCTGCTGGGAACGAAGGCTCAAGAGGCTGAGCTGCAGGAGTTGGAGTGTCAGTGGGCAGAGCCGCAGGAGGCTCAAGAGGCAGAGCAGCAGGAAGTTCAGGAGGCGGTGCCACAGGAGTCAGAGCCACAGGAGTCAGAGCCTCAGGAGGCAGCATGGCTGAGCCGCAGAAGGAGGAATAGTTCATAACCTTGGCACTCCTACATTCAACACACAGCCAGAGTCCACCGCCACATCCCCCACCTCAGAGACCATGCCTGCCATGGATCACAAGTCAGCGCCCAAGCCTGCGACGGTCCACGAGCCTTTGCCCATGCCTACTATGGTCTACAGGCCAGCACCCACACCTGCCTTGTCCGTTCCAGAGTCAGCACTTGGAGCCTCATCCTTCCCAGAGCCCGTGCTTGGAGCCTCATCCATCCCAGATCTAGCACCTGAGACTTCTGCGTCCCTAGTCTCCGCCCTCTGATCCTCAGCCTCCCGCAGCCTCGCCCTCTGTGTCTTGGCCTCCTGTGGCTCTGCCCGCTCCACCTCCTGCGGCTCCATCCACTCCACTTCCTGAGCTACATACCCTGTGCACCCTGCAGCTTTGTTCCTGAGACTCCATTCCCTGAGCCCCCTGCAGCTCTGCTCACTGAGCTTCACACTGCTCCGCCCCCTGCGGCAACAAAGCACCACTTCAGAAGTGGGAAGTACTAAGTAGGACAACTCAGATGGCACATAAAGGCAACATTAGAAAGTCCATCGAGAGCATCTAGAGTGGCAGATCATAAAGAAATGCAGTAAAGCTCAGATATTGGGAACGGGTGAATTAACTGCTCAAACTAGCAAGTTATTACGACGAAGAGTGATGCGATGCTCCAGATAGCGCTACAAGTCCTGTGAGCCACAGCTCCTCTGGCAGCGAAAGAGAGAGTGAAATTTGCAGAGGGATCGCATGCTGGAACCGGACTGGTTCATGAATGTTTACAGACCAGAGAGTGTTTCAGAATTAGATCAGTTCCTTTAAAAAAGAGTGTTCAGGTACCTCAAGCTTTCTTTTATTTTGCTCAGTCGAGTGAAGAGGCCAGTTTGCACAACGCACACAAGCAACGGCACAGGCCTGCATCAGGGGTGAGTGTTTGAATGTGTGCAAATGTGGGCCCACTTTTAATTAAGAGCATACTGTTATATTTGCATAAAAGGTGACTGGCTCTTTTAACTGTAAGGTGGGACTGCCATTCTATAGCTTTGTTTGAGTGTTCCAATTTCTCCCATTCATTTTAATAGATGTGACCCATCTCTGCTAAATAATCTCTGGTAGGGGGTGCTACATGACTAAACTCAGACCTAGATAACAGACCTAAATAAAGCGATTGTAGTTTTGCATTAACTTAGCATGTTTACACATTTGGAACACTCCCCTATTTATTAAAATAGGAAGTATTAACACACTCAAAGGGATCGGTGCTGCTCTTAAGTGATTCGTAATACGGAGGAAGAATCTCACTCAAACACAGATGTTTAAACAGTAAACCCAAGTGTATTAATGAGATCACAGATATATACAAACATATGATGGAACAATGCTGACAAGACAGATATATATATATATATATATATATATATATATATATATATATATATATATATATATATATATACATACAAATATATATGTGGATGTGGGAATGTCAGGTAGGTATATAAAAAGTCTTGTAATCCAGAGTGCACGCACAAACAAACAATGTTAGATCGGTCTCACCGGTGTATGTTCAAGCCGTGAGCAGGATCAGTGCGGTAAAGTGACTGTTATAAGTCCAGAGAGTTGAGTAATCCAAACAAGCGTTATCTGGTAGTACTCTTCCAAGGAACGGCATATCATGCTCCAAAAAACAGCCAGCAAAAAGGGTATTCCACGCAGATACAAGTTGTAGTTGAGAGTGAGGAGCAGCTCTCTCGATGACCGGCATATCGGTCTCTTTTATTCAAAATACTGGTATCCTGTTTACATGTTGCGTCATCCTGTGACGAGATCTCACGGGAAGTGATCGCGAGAACATGTATGGGGGCATCAATATAACATAGTCAGGGTAAAATACAGCTTACCGGGCAAAGCAATAGAATAATTGACAACCAACAATTTTGTCAATTAGCATTATTATAGGAGGTGCTTTGCCTTATGTGGCAACGTTACATAAATCCCCCCCCCCCCAGCCTTCGGCATAGGAGGAGATCGTCCGTACCAACGTTTCAGATTCACCACATTTATAATGTCTGTTTTATATGGGTCACCCCAACCAACTGTGTAATTTATTGGCCCCATTTTCCTTATTATTTCAGCCGGTCCCTCCCACTTGGGCGCTAGCTTGGCAGAGTATTTATTGGAAGAAGATGAGAGAGGGTGAGTTTTTATCCAGACTAGATCTCCCGGCTGGAATTGTACATCCTTCCGTCGGGCATTGTAGTATCTAGCTTGTCTAGCGTGTTGCACTCCTACTCGCAGCTTTACTTCCTCCGCCATGATCTTTTGTCGTTCAATCTGGTTATACGATGTTTGGTCCGGTGTGGGGGGTTTGAGGATCAACCTCTCTAGTGGACCCTGCAGCTGTCTGCCCATCATTAACTCAGCAGGAGCTCTACCGGTAGTTTCTTGATATGCTGTGTTGATAGCAAATCTTAACTCAGGTAACCACTGGTCCCATTTCTCGTGATGGTGTCCCACATATGACGCAATCATCGTTTTTAATGTCCTGTTAATTCTTTCAGTCAGGTTGGTCTGCGGGTGATAGCTGGTAGTAAGTTTTTGGACACTTCTCCAGGTTTTGCAGAGCTCTGACAACATATTGGAAGTGAATTGGGCTCCCCGGTCAGATATGATGTACTTCGGCACCCCCCATCGTGTAAAGATCTCTTCTCTGAGAATTTTGACGATCTTAGGGGTCTTACTGTCTCTAAGGGGGAACAACTCTACCCATTTGGTGTAATAATCCACTAGCACCAGTAGGTAAGTGTTTTGTTTCTTACTGACCGGGAAAGGTCCCATGAAATCCATCCCCCAAGTGTGACCTGGTTCTGCCACTTGTGTATGCTGTAAGAATCCGCTGGGTTTTGTATTGTCATGTTTGTATTTCTGACAGGTAGAGCATCCTTTGACGTATTGCCAGACGTCTTTATGTACCGTGGGCCACCACGCCACCTCCAAGAGCCTCAGTAAGGTTTTCATACGTCCCAGATGTCCTCCCAGAGGGTTATCGTGTACGTAGTGTAAGAATCCAGGTATTAATGCCTGAGGAACAACCAGTTGGAATTTATCTCCGTTATTCTTGACAGGCACCCGGCGATATACCACCCCCTGGTGGACCTCAAAGGTAATTTGGTGATCTTGAACCTTTCTGGCTTTTTGTGACATTTGTAGGAGAGACACCGCATTGTCACTACTTTGTGCTTGAGCGATTTCGTCTAATGTGTTAGGTATGTCAGACGCACATTTTGTCGTTGTTGTTATGGCCATACAGTGCACCCTTTCTCTCTCCTCAGATTCACAGACTCATGACAAGGCGTCTGGCCCCAGGTTTAGACATCCTCTCCTGTGATGGACTTTGAAGTTGAACTGCTGCAGCCTAAGGGTCCATCGGGTCAGCCGAGAGGAGGTTTTAGGGCTATTGAAGGCCCAGGTTAAGGCAGCATGATCGCTATAAATGTCAAACTGTCTCCCTTCAAGGTAATGCCTCCATTTTTCCACCGCCCAGACTACAGCCAGACACTCCTTTTCAGACGTTGAATAGTGTGGAGTTGAGGGGGGCGGGGCTGGGCTGGAATGTTGCACGCCCGGTCCCCAATCGGCCTGATGGGGCGCGCGAGGGATAAAGGCGGCCGGTGACGACGGTTCGAGAGAGAGAGCTTAATCACAGACATGTCCGGTGTCCTATGTGTTTGTTTATGCTTTTGTTTTAAGTTCTTAATTAAAATATTATTTTTATTGACAAGCCGGTTCTCGCCTCCTCCTTGCCCATCATAACCCCGCGTTACATTGGTGCTGAAACCCGGGAGGGAGGAGGGATGCCCATCGCAGAGTCCTCGACACTGCCGTCCACCCCGGGGAGCGCCGCTGCCTTCTGCCGGGTGACGGAGTAGCCCAACCTCCCGGATGCGGGAAACGGCCGCCGTCCGCGGGGCGAGTGGGGACTGGATTCCCCGACTGCCTGGAGCGAAGGAGCCGCTGCCGGGGGCGGAGGAGTGCCCTGCCGTCCCCAGAGACGCGGAGGGGTCGAGGGAAGACCGCCGTCCGCGAGGGGAGGAGGGAAGAAACTCCCCGACTGCCCGGAGCGGTAGGGCCGCTGCCAGGGGCCGAGGATTGTCTCCACTCGTCGCCAGGGAAGCGGAGGGGCGTTCGGTCCGCTGGGGGTCGGAGGTTGACTCCGGTTCGCCCGGAGAGGAGCGGCTGTCGTCCGCCGGAGAGTGTGGAGGAGTGTTCGAGGACCACGCGATGGTTCATCAGAGAACCGGTGAGTGAGCCTTTCCTCTCTCTCCTCTCTCTCTCGCTCTTTCGCGCCGTGTTGGCCTTTTCCCTCGCCTATTTTTTTTGTTGTTGTTTTCTCCTCCTGTCTCCTCCCAGGTCGAGGAAGGCAGGGATAACCAGCCGGCAGATAGGTTGTAAAGCACGCCCCTCCCCAGGGAAAGAGGGGGCGGGGATGTACGTCATGCCGGTGGCCCCCAGCCTGAGGTATCGCCGGGAGGAGTGTGGAGTTGAGGGGGGCGGGGCTGGGCTGGAATGTTGCACGCCCGGTCCCCAATCGGCCTGATGGGGCGCGCGAGGGATAAAGGCGGCCGGTGACGACGGTTCGAGAGAGAGAGCTTAATCACGGACATGTCCGGTGTCCTATGTGTTTGTTTATGCTTTTGTTTTAAGTTCTTAATTAAAATATTATTTTTATTGACAAGCCGGTTCTCGCCTCCTCCTTGCCCATCATAACCCCGCGTTACAAATAGTTTAACTCTGATCCACGTAAAGTTCGTGACGCGTAAGCTATCACTCTTTCCCCCTCAGGGGTTAGTTGGGTAATGATAGCTCCTAAGCCCACATCACTGGCATCAGTGTGTACCTGGAAAGGTTGGTTGAGGTCAGGTTGCATCAATACAGGTGGGTCTTGTAATATTGACTTGATGTTTTCAAAACCTGTCTGGCACTCAGGAGTCCAATCCCATTTTACTCCTTTCTTTTTTAAGTTGTTTAACGGAGCTGTGATGTCGGCAAAGTGGGGAATGAACTTGTGGTACCATCCTGCTAATCCCAAGAAGCGTTGGAGGGCTTTAATATCTTTGGGCTGAGGATATTCAGCTATCGCCCGGGTCTTTTCCTGATCGACCTCCACTCCTCTCTCTGAGACTATGTGTCCCAGGAACTTTAACTGTTTTTTAAAGAAGTGACACTTGTTCATGTTCAGGGTAAGCGGTGCTTGGCAAAGGCGTTGCAGAATGGTGTTCAGATGTTGGACGTGTTCCGTTAAAGTTTGTGAATAGATTATAATGTCATCAATGTAAACAAAACAAAACTTCCCTCTCAGTTCTGCTAGGACCTTCTCCATCAGCCTCTGGAAGGTGGCTGCCGCATTCCGTAATCCGTATGGCATGGAGCGGAATTGGAATAGTCCTTGGGAGGTGATGAAAGCGGTTTTGTTTTTACTCCTTTCCTCCATTTCGACCTGCCAGTATCCAGACTGCAAATCTAATGTACTGAACCAGGAGGCGCCTTCCATGGATTCCAAGATGTCATGGATGATAGGCATTGGATATGCGTCAGGTATGGTCATACTATTAAGCTTCCTATAGTCCACACAGAACCTGTAAGAACCATCAGGTTTGGGGACCAGGACTACCGGTGATGACCATGGAGAGACAGAAGGTTCGATGATGTTGTCTCTTAGCATTTGTTCCACTTGATCATCAATAATCTTCTTCTTGAAAGGTGAAACCCTATAAGCTCTTGATCTCATAGGCATTTCGTCAGATAGTAAGATTCTGTGTTGTTCCACAGATGTTTTGCCTAGGACTTTGGAGGTAGTATGAGGCCAATTATCCATCAGCCTCCGTAATTCCTCCTGATTGTCGGAGTCCCAGATGGGAGCAACTTGTGTGTGTACGTCGTAGATTGGGGGATCCCAGGTTGGCGGTAAGGCGTAATAGAGACTCACAGCAGCAGTGGAGCATACTCTTTCACCCATTGTATTAGTAGACAGCACAGGATTTATAAGTGCAGTTAGGAATGGATGATAAATATATCCTTTGCCCATTTTCAGTCCATATCTCCCTTGTCCTACATCCACTATGGCTTCAGCGGCTCTTAGGAAATCCAGACCAGCTATAAGGGGAAAGGCCAGGTGAGCATCCTTCATTATATAGGAATCCAGCCTGCATACCTTGTCATGCCACTCATAACAGACTGTTTTCTTACTAATCGCCTGGTGCATTTTTCCATCAGCCATAATGAACCGTTGAAGAGGGACTGGGGGGTCAGGTGTCGCTTCCCCTCCTAACTGTCTCCACAGGTTTTCCTGAATAAGGGTGTAAGTGCTCCCAGTATCCAGCACTGCCTTCACCTCTTGTCCTTTTATCGTTAGAGGCACTACTAGAAGGGATGTTATAGGATGGGGTTGTGCAATGGATAATCCTGCTAGACTTTTAGAGGTATTCCGTTCAGGAGGTCTTTTAGTCGCCTTTTCTTTACTGTTCAAATTGCCCACTTTCTGCCAGTAATCTTTTGCTCCCATCCAGTCTTTCTCTACCATGATCCTACCTTCACCAGTTGTTCCACAGACTTCACCGTCCCTCTCAGACAGCCCGCAACCCTTGGGTTGAAGTTATTAAGGATTCGGCTCACCATTTCCTCTTCAGTGATAGCTGGCTTCCATTTTAGGCAGAGGGCTCGGTAATCGTAGGCGAAATCTCTCAACCGCTGACAGGGTTGTTGAACCAAGGCTCTTAACTTATCCTCCACTTCGGTAAGGTAATCCTCTGGGAGAAAAGCAGACATAAAAGCATCCTTGAAAGATTTCCAATCAGTTACCTTTGCCTTTTCAGCCTTCCACCAGCTCTGTGCAGGTCCTTTGAGTACTGTACTCAGAGTTCTGACGAGCTCCACGCTAGGAAGAGGCCTGATGTCCAGGAAGTTTTCACATTGTTCAATGAACTGGAGCACATCAGATGTCTCACATGATTCCCCAAAGGAAGGAAATTCCAGTCGTATTGGGGGTCTCCCACAGAAAGACGAGATACTGGACTTAAGTGAAGGGTGAGCCATGTTCGTTAGTGGAGCTCCAGAAGTGACATCATAGGTAGCGTTGATCCTAGTGGCAGGTGGGGTTTTATCTCTCGCTGCTGGAATGGGAGTTCTCACCTCTTTAACAGTAGATAAGGAAGGAACAGGGTCAAAAGTCTGTATCTGAGAACGAGATGGGGTACTGGTGAATCTTAACTTTTTCATTTGACTTTCCCATCTTGCATCTCTCCTCAGAAAACAGTCAACCACGGCTCTCTCCAATTTCTCTATAGACCCTTGGAAATGATCTTCTAAATCTGCCAAGCTAGCGTTCACTGCCTCCCGGAAACTGGTTTCTCTATTAAGAGAACTATCTACGGACTGTATTACCTCCTGTTCATTATTTTGTACTTTTGCACTAAGAGCCAATAAATCCACCTTTAGTTTATCAATCTCAGTTTGCATTGTTTGTACAACATTTACATTCAATACCTCTTTTTCATCATCCTCATCATCAGTTTTTTCATCATCAGAAATATACATGGAACTCAGCATAGATGTTATTTCAGCAGCAGGGTTACGTCTGGTAACAAATGGGCCTGCTGTGAAATCAGCCACTAGTGCTTCATCAGTGCTACCTCTTAAATTAGTAACATCCATATGCATGATATCAGCATGTATATTTCGATCTCTTCCTCCATTTATATATGCTTCTTCCTCCATTTTATAAACACCAGAATCTCTATATAACAAAACAGAAACAGCACGTTTCCCCGTACGGGCCACCACTATGTAACACTCCCCTATTTATTAAAATAGGAAGTATTAACACACTCAAAGGGATCGGTGCTGCTCTTAAGTGATTCGTAATACGGAGGAAGAATCTCACTCAAACACAGATGTTTAAACAGTAAACCCAAGTGTATTAATGAGATCACAGATATATACAAACATATGATGGAACAATGCTGACAAGACAGAGATATATATATATATATATATATATATATACAAATATATATGTGGATGTGGGAATGTCAGGTAGGTATATAAAAAGTCTTGTAATCCAGAGTGCACGCACAAACAAACAATGTTAGATCGGTCTCACCGGTGTATGTTCAAGCCGTGAGCAGGATCAGTGCGGTAAAGTGACTGTTATAAGTCCAGAGAGTTGAGTAATCCAAACAAGCGTTATCTGGTAGTACTCTTCCAAGGAACGGCATATCATGTTCCAAAAAACAGCCAGCAAAAAGGGTATTCCACGCGGATACAAGTTGTAGTTGAGAGTGAGGAGCAGCTCTCTCGATGACCGGCATATCGGTCTCTTTTATTTAAAATACTGGTATCATGTTTACATGTTGCGTCATCCCGTGACGAGATCTCACGGGAAGTGATCGCGAGAACATGTATGGGGGCGTCAATATAACATAGTCAGGGTAAAATACAGCTTACCGGGCAAAGCAATAGAATAATTGACAACCAACAATTTTGTCAATTAGCATTATTATAGGAGGTGCTTTGCCTTATGTGGCAACGTTACACATTAAGCAGACTTCTAAATAAATCCTTTGGATTATTGTTTTTTTTTTCTTAATCAGTCTTTGCTATTTTCTTTATATTTCTGTGGGAATATAATAATAGTGATTTCAGAGTAGGATTTTATATATAGTCGGGAAACACAAAGTAATTGAACCCGGTGCTCCACCCTAACAGAGTTTAGGCAAGACACACCTAATAGGGCTGTCAATTGGGCAGAGAAACTAAATTCGAATTTTTACCTTAAAATTTTTCTAAATTCGAATTATAAAGTCATCAGATTTATTTAAAATGATGTAATTTCCTTAGTCCACAAGAGGGTGCAATGAATACATATAACCATAGAGCACTGTGTCATATTATTGCAAAGAACATTCCTGGCCGTTAAAATAAACATTCCATTTTAACCTAAAGTGCATAAAATAAAAAATTTTAAAGTTTAAGTCGGTTCATATCCTCAATTTTTAAGTCAAAAGTTAAATGAGGGTGACTTTAAGCAGACTATACATGTTAAGCAGACTATAGTTGGCTTCAGAGTTGTGTGTATTCACAGGAAGACGTGATGAGCAATGTGCATGATGAATGCTTGCAATGCACATTTTTTGAGCATGTACAATAATAATGTATACAAAAGAATAATGTACAAAAGTACATCTGATTTGTACCACAATTAATGTGTAAAGAACATAAGAAATACACAGAGCTGTAAAGTTTTCCATGTTGTGCTAGCTGTGTAAGTCTTGCTGTTGAACAGCTAAATAGCTCATTTCTTTTGGTTGGTTTTGCATGCTATTATGATGCAAAAGATCAGCCTGAAAACATCTTTGTCACTTCCTGATATCCTTCCTACAAATATTTGATTGTTCATTGTGTCATACACTTGGCCAGATGAACACTGTATCTTGACTATGCAAAAACCAACTATAGCTCAATTATAACTGTGCATGTACACTCATAGACTTTCATTTTCACCGACATCCAGTGAGCAGCACAGAAATGCCTTGTTGATGAGAAAGGTCTCAGACTGGTTCAAGCTGACAGAAAGGCTATGGTAACTCAGATAACCCCTCTGTACAATTATAGTGAGCAGAATAGCAACTCAGAAAGCACAACATGGCAAACACTGAGGCGGATGTGCTACAACAGCAGAAGACCACATCGGGTTCCACTTCTGTCAGCCAAGAACAGAAAGATGAGGCTGCAGTGGGCCTACCATCTGTGTACCTTAGCAGAAATTGAGATTCATCAGACCAGGTGATGTTTTACAGTCTTTAACTGAACATTTTTTTATTGAGCCTGTGCCCACTGCAGCCTTAGCCACAATGAAAAAATAACTGAGATCACATTCTTTCCCCATGCTGATGGTTGATGTTAACATTAACTGAAGCTCCTGACCTGTATCTGCATGATTTTCTGCATTACACTGCTACCACACAATTGAATGATTAGATAAATGCATGAATAAGTAGGTGTACAGGTGTACCTAATAAAGTGATCGGTAAGTGTATATGCACTGACTGTCTTCACATGATACAGTTTTTTAAGCGTAGTTGTCTTTGAGAAATATTTCTGCACCCTAGTGAATATTACTGATCTGCTGGGCATTTTCTGAAGGGGATGCTTTCATGTTTGAAAGTTTTGCTCCACTTTGCTGGATCTTTTCTAGCACCATAAGAAGTGCTTGTATTTCTCAGAGATGTACCAGGCAACTGGTTTTGCCAGGCTGATTGTTTTGACTACATCTTTCATTGAAGTCTTCTGATTTTTCAGTTTTGTTGACCCATCTTTGGTCCTCATGCTTGGCATCAGGTTCCAAGAATCAATTCCAAACCAAGACTAGACATTGGCAGTTATCTAAAATATGAATTAACATACCAGGTATATACACTTTTGTAAAACAAAACAGATGCAAGTACTGTCCAACTGTCCAAATATTTTTGGCATCTTTACATGGTAGGGAATTTAAGCAAATTATACTGTAATTTCTAAACACATTACTCAATATAAAATAAAAGAGAATCCGAAAATCAAGCCTGAAAGATTATGACCAATGTAAATTCAGTTCAATACAAACAATACAGAGAGTCCAATTATTGTTTTAGAACTAACTACACATAATTTAAGTCAATTGATTTAGTTGTCTTCTTTGCAACAGCTGGTTTAAGGAGAAGTTTCCGCTTAAGCCGAAAGGACAGCAAAAGTCAAGGGAAACAGAAGATGGGTGGAGGTCATCACAACATCTATACACCAATATATCAGGAGGTTTTGTCTTACACCAGAAAACCTGATGAGCCCTATCGTCTTGTGCTTCTAACCGGTGAGATACATTCTACTGTGGCTTAAAGGAATAATTCACAAAAAAAATTACAATTCTGACATAATTTACTCACTCTCATGTCGTTCCAATCCCACATGTCTTTCTTTTTTATGAATATAACGGGCTGCCATTGTCATCAAAGGAAGGTGATAATGTCTCATTATAAAGCTCATAAAAAGGGCCCAAAAGTTTCATAAAAGTAGTCTTAGTTGTATTTCAAGGCTTCTGAAGGCATACAGTTAGAAACAACCCAAAATGAGTGCGATGAGAGAATCTCGTCATAGTGATTGGCTTGTTTACGTGATTAAATAATTATCTCATTATTTACTCTTAACACTTTATTATTTACTCAATGTAAGTCAGTGAGGTCCAAAACATTCATGCTTCAAAAAGGCAGCAAATTAAACCCAAATGTATCTAGTGGTTTAATCCATGTCTTCTAAAGCATTACTATCGCTTTGTGTGAGGAACACACCAAAATGTATGTCCTTATTCGCTATAAATCTTGACATCCGGCCCAATTGGAACACAGTGCACGTTTTAACTGCATGAAACCCACGCACCTGTTAAGACTCTGTCTGGTTTATGAACAATGCTCTGTGCACGCATCAAGCGCGTGAAAATGTTTGAATGATCTTCTCTCATGAACACTGAAAGGAGTCTGCAGATGTCAAGATTTATGGTGTAAGGATTAAACTTGAGTTCGAGATGGCATGAGGGTGAGTAAATGATGAGACAATTACCATTTTTGGGTGAACTGTCCCTTTAAGGACATTCTTTCCTGTTCTATGCTGTGAAACATTTATAGACAGAGAGAGAGAGAGAGAGTGTGGAAAGTCAAATTAACACATGGATCTATAGGCTATATATCTGTTTTCATTGTACTGCCTGGCCATAGATTTGGGGTCTGTAAAATGTTCACCTCAGTGTCATTTCCAAAAGCAAACTACATATGAGCCAACAGAAAAGACATGCTTATACTCTAAACATGAGTGTACTTCTTATGCCAGTCATGCTTTCCATACAGCTGGAGCCACTCACTATTTTTTATGTCATTTAAGTCCCCTGTTAACACAATCCATCAGTAGCAAGGGTAAAGGAAATGACCATAATCAAAATTCAATGGTCCATTGAGCAAAAAAAACAAAAAAACAGAACTGTCTCTTCCAGGGTTCGATAAAATGGAAGTTCTCACTTGCTGATTGTTCTGGTGTTGGTAGAATTACAAATGCATGATATTCTACTCAGAAATCTGATGAGGTATCTGAGATCATTCAAGCTTTCCCCCTTTTTTATACACTGTCGAAACAAAAATGCATCCCTTTGATAAATTTAGAGCATTAATTCTTAGATATTTCAGAGGTGTGAACAGCAGTTAGCAAGGGGTTGCGGGTGGATGCAAGGTCTCTTTCTGAAAAAACAACAGAAAATGTACAGGAGCTCAATGATCACTTTCTCAGTACTGAAAGACTTCAAGTGTGCCTTGAGAAAACTGGCCAAAGAGCCAATATGTCTAAAGACTTCATGGATTTATTTCAAAGTTAAATCATCTCAGCAAGGTCAGAACTTGGTTTATCTGCCATTGAAATATAAGAAAACGTGAATAAAAATTTTTTGTAAACCTTCCTCGAAACATATTTTTCGATTTGTAAATCATTTTGTTTCTGTCCAATAGCACACAGTGTCTGTAAAAAAAATTCACAATTTCTTTGTGTTGCCATTCCTATACCTGTATTTCATGTTGCTCATTTTCATTGTTATTCCTCTTTCTTGCTTATTTTTGTTGTTATAGCTACTCTTTATTTTTTTATTTTTTGGTGCTGTTGTTATACTTCTTTCTTGTTGCTCTTTTTTGTTGTTATACATGCTTTTTTCTGGCCACAAAGTGTCTCAAGATTCAAGAAATATATTTATTTTAATTGAATATTGATGGAGCAACATAATATCCATGAAAAGAAATAACAACCACAGGTCGTTTGGAATACAATTCTTTTTTTTCTTTTTTCTTTTTTGAAGGTGGCGAGAGCACCTTAAGTCTCCCTCACATGGATTAAAAGGCCCCAGGGGGGTTATACTGATATAGAGTTGATACATGTGCAATATTTATAGGGCACTATTTGTCAACTTTAGCAAATACTTTTGAGATGGCAATTTTTTTTTTTTTTTTTTTTGTTTATTTTGTTTAAAAGTTTTTTTTTTTTGAGTATACTATCCTTTCACTTATTGGACAGATACTGAACTATATAATAACTTTGAATATATATATATATATAATAACTTTGAACAAAAAATAGTATTTTGTCTCAAATTAAGTGTGATAATTTCCAGGATAATTATCTACATAAATTTACAACATTTAAAAAAATACCTATATAAGATCAAATTGCCTCAAAATCAACCTTTAGTCATAGTTATACGATGAATTTTCCAGTTCATAGTGACAAACAGGTGTTTAGGAAAGTGCTGTGGTGGTTTTTGATGCTTTTTAGTGTTTTGGGAGAAAATAACATCAAAGGAGCCTTTTACCCCATGCAGCCTTTAGACCTGTTGTACCCTACCTCTTTCTGTTGTATTCATTTTTGCATTGTGAATCAACCTTGGTTCCCCTTCTGTCACTCACTCGATGTTGTGTCAATGTAGTGACACCAGAGGTATCTCTTGAGAGCCTCGGTTACCTCTTATCTTTGAGAAAAAGAATTTGCATGTCCCTCCCCCGGACATACAGGTAGAAAAGGAGGTTCCACTCACCTCTAAAGAGTATAAGCTGTTGATGCATTTCAGTGGCTTTTCTCTTCTTCTACACGGGACTCTTCGGGACGAAGCAACACTCCCTGACTTGACATCGCCTGCTTCTTTTTTCTCTGGCTTTCTTGTCTAACTCTTACTGATATGTTGCCGATATATTAATAGCTTGTTGTGAGAAGTTAGATATACGTGTTGTATAATATTAGTGTTTTGTGTATTTTTGCTCTTTGCATAAGTTTACAAATTGTAGAGCACATTGGTCAACTACCCGTTGTTTTTAATTGTGCTATATGAATAAACTACCTTATCTTGCCTCCCAAGAATCTACCCACTGCCCACTCTGGTACTCTGATGGAACCCGGGTGCTGCGCAAGTACGCATTTCCCCCAGTGAGCCTACTGGCACAAGTCCTGTGCAAGTTCAGGGAGGACATGGGACAAGTCACTCCCATGGCCCCTTACTGGCCCACTCGGATGTGGTTCGCAGATCTCATGCGCCTCACGACAGCACCTCCCTGGGGGATTCCCCTGAGGAAGGACCTTCTTTCTCAGGGACGGGGCACCCTCTGGCATACACACCAAGACCTCTGGAACCTTCATGACTGGCCCTTGGACGGGATGCAGAGGATCTAAGTGGTCTACCACCAGCCATCGTAGACATGATCACTCAAGCCAGAGCTCCTTCTACCAGGCAGCTTTATGCCCTAAAGTGGCGCTTATCCACAAATTGGTGTTCTTCCCGATCTGAAGACCCACAGATGTGCGCAGTCAGGTCAGTGCTCTCATTCCTGCAGGAGAGGCTAGAGGGGCAGCTGTCCCCCTCCACCTTGAAGGTTTATGTAGCCACCATAGTGACTCACCACAACGCAGTGGACAGTAAGTTGTTAGGGAAGGACAACCTGATCATCAGGTTCCTTAGAGGCACCCGGAGGCTGAACCCTCCTAGGTCATGCCTGTTCCCTTTCATGGGATCTCTCCATGGTCCTCTCTGGCCTTTGGAGAGCCCCGTTTGAGCCACTTGAGTCAGTCGAATGAAAGGCCCTTGCCTTGAAGACGGCCCTCCTGATTGCGCTCACTTCCATCAAGACGACTGGGGTCCTGCAAGCATTCTCCGTCAGCGACACTTGCCTGGAGTTCAGTCCGGCAGATTCTCACGTCATCCTGAGACCCCGACCGGGCTACGTGCCCAAGGTTCCTACGACCCCTTTCAGGGATCGGGTAGTGAACCTGCAAGATCTGTCCCGGGAGGAGGTAGACCCAGCCTTAGCGTTTCTGTGTCCGGTACATGCTTTGCGCACTTATTTGGATTGCACGCAGAGCTTTAGACACTGTGAGCAGCTCTTTGGTGGACAGCGAAAAGGGAATGCTCTCTCCAAACATAGGGTTCCCCACTGGATTGTGAACGCCATTGTGTTGGCCTACCAGACCCAGGCCGTGCCTGCCCCCTTGTGTGTCCAAGCACACTCTACAAGGAGTGCGGCATCCTCATGGGCATTGGCCAATGGCACCTCTCTAGCAGACATCTGCAGAGCGGCAGGTTGGGCAACACCCAATACCTTCACAAGATTTTACAATCTTCGGGTTGTGCCGGTCTCGTCCCGTGTTTTGACAGGTAGAATTCAGTAATACGGAACAGCTGGCCGGGTGTATTGCTTGCGCATAGCGCCTTCCCCCTCTCCTGATGTGAAGAGGTGCGCTCTACTCCCCCAGTCAAGTCCACAAGTCACGGATCCTGGATGTCATTCCTCCCTAGCCCTCTGGCTCTGAATTCAGTGGAGTTCACAGCCAGACCCACTGCAGGCACCAACTTGCCTGTACTGGAACAGGTGCTCCACAGGTACTGATTATTCCGATGATCTCCTGTGATGTATAATCCGCGGTATGATCTCCCTTGGGCAGAGTTCCCTCTGCCACCCGGCCGCTGTGTTTGTAGAGCTCCTCCCCGCCGAGGCGGGACCAACCACCGCGCCACTTCCATATGTGGCTGGTAAGCCCATGTGATGTATTTTGCCACATGTTAACCTCCCCTGCTGGGCAGGATGTGGTCTCTGTGGGATCCATTCCCCCTGAAAGAATAGGATGGGAAAAGAACACCTTCCCCGATGTTATAGTGTTAGATGGCCCCTAACACTCTATGGAGAAAGAAAACATAGAGAGAGAAAAGGCTGGTGCAGCCTGCTTCTATGCTAGTTACGTTGCTCCCCTCTCCTCAAGGTTGTGGAGAACTACATGAAGTCTTTTGGGGCGTTGGAGAAGGTTAAATGCAGTCTGATGCACCTGCTATTTTTGCACGCAGCAGCTTGCTTGCACCTGCATCAGCAGTCTATGGAACATGGTTCACTGTTGTGTCATTTTTAGATTTTTAGACCCCTAGTGTCACCACATAGACACAATGTCGAGTGAGGATGGAGGGAACGAGACATTGTTTCCCTCTTGCCACAACACTTTACCAGCCGCTGAAATGGCTGGGACCTCACTCTCAGCTCCTCAGCTCCAAACCTGTCTGAACAGACGCACGCTTCCCTCCTTTTTTTTACCCATATGTCCGGGGGAGGGACATGCAAATTATGTTCGCCAATTCTCATTTACCTTTTCTCAAAGATAACATAACCAAGGCTCTCAAGAGAGACCCCTAGTGCCACTATATTAGCACAGCGTCTTGTTTCTGCCATAAGGGAATGGAGGTTATGACAGTAACCAAAACAGTTTGTTTATTGCACTACATAACAATTGTTGTTATTGACGACTATTATTATTATTATTGTTGTTATAATTATTATCATTATTATTATTTTTGCATACCTGCTGAAAATGTATTTTTCTATAACAGTTAGTTAAACTAATAAATAATTTGTTTTCTTGCATATGAAACAAACAAGATGTTCACAGAAGTTTCAGCCCACCAAAGCAGTCTGCTCATTTTTAGCAGGTTGTTGTAAAAATTACTAGTTTTACTTTTAATGTATGTCATTCTTTTGAGTTTTGTTGGCCACGGGAACAGAACATTAACATCTAATTCTCTGACCTCTGAATGTCTAGGGATGCCTATGTAGAACTATTACTTAAAAGGCATACTGAAATGAAAACATACTGTATCTTCCTTAATGTGTTTGTTCAACTGACCAAAGACAGAGTTAGCAAATATTTCAAAGACCATCAACCCACAGGTTTGTTGGCAAGATGAGCTCTGGTGATGCATTGGTGGATGATGACAGCGAGGGCAGGCAGAAAGCCCACATGAGGTCAAACAAGATGATTTAATATTTTCATTTTTTACAGTCAGTGTGATTTTTTTCTTTCCTCTCACTCTGTGAAACTCGTTGGCTGTGAAAAAAAAATACTGAGCCAAACATGAATTTAAAGTCAGAATGGCATTTTCAGTTTTCAGAATCAAGAAGGCCAGTTGCAACCAGTGATGCGATCGCATATTTTAATTTCAAGAGACACACTTACAGAGACTGTCCCTTATGTTTGTGGCTGGCAGACACTGGCATTTAATCTCTCTTGAATGGGCACTAGACAGGTTCTTGATTTTCACTACAGTAGTATGGCTTTTCCGTCTGGGGGTGTGCGGGCCAGAGCAGTGACTAGATCTGTGTTTTGGAAAGGGTACGAGTGGCAGGAGCCACAGCTTGAAATCAATACCGCATTACCCCATCATTCCAATGCTTATGGCCCACTGATGGAAACAGCAGATGCATGCCGGAATAAAGGAGCACTTCATGGCCCAGACAGTCCATGAACACTTTAAATACAGTACATGTCAGCCTACAAACAAGGACTACACTGATGCAGTTTATGTACCGCTCAATCAGTCAAGTCTGCAGTCTTTTATATGGGCTCAACATAAAAGAAAAATGTTTGGACAGAGATCATGACTAACGTTTGATTAAAATGTATACTGTGACACTAGTGATTTAGATAAGCATTAATTTACTGTATATTGAGTGAGTTATTCAGTGAGTGTGGACTGCAGAGTTTATTGCTATGTCAGTGTTGATTAATTGAATATAAATTGTGTGTGTGTGTGTGTGTGCGCACATGTATGTGTGTTGTACAGGGCCGAGTGGGGTTGGAGTTACTGAGTTGAAGAGGAAACTTCTACTCTCTGACCCAGAACACTTCAGTGTAACTGTGCCATGTGAGTTCCTATAACACATCTGCAATAAATTAACCTGACAGTATTTGTCTGATTTGAACTATCAGTAAGGTCGACTTCCCATTAGCTAATTGTTCAGCTGATTTTTATTCATAAGCTTCATTTACATTTTTTGCTAGGTGTTCACAGGACCAGAGACTCAACTCCCTGCTGAGCAGGTTTAAAATTACTAGAGACAGTAGCTAGGCCTCGTGGCCTTGAGCTTTTTCTCACATTAAGCACTGACAAGCTATGGTGCTGCTCAGATCTGATGCAGAATTGTATTTTTTTCACAGCAAACACAAATTGATGCAAATGATGATTGTATTCCATGATGATTGTGTAACCAGTAATTGATTCCAAAAAGATTAGATTCTGAGGCATTGGAAATCAAGAGTAGAATCGACACTGCTCAGGACAATCAATTCCACTTAGGGCCATGACAAGTTTGGACTGTTTATTCCATCTAACACAAAATTTCAACACATTCCAGAGTATCCTCAACAGCACCTATTCAAAATACATATTTTAAAGACCCATATTTTTTCATTGATCTACATCTAGAAAATTTTAAGATCTTTTTTCATGCATAGTATCGTCATATTTTAGAGTCAAGGTTCTGTCAGTCTGGGTTTTTGTCTGACAGGACCATGGTATCATTGTCCCATGTCTGTCTGTTATTGATGTGGGTGCACCGGGCTTATGTCATTTTACAGTTAAAAGGTTGGGCAAGGAGGTGGCCGGAACTGGCTGAACAGCCAACATAAATGTTTAATGATATAAAAACTTAAAACAACATAAAACATAAATGAACAGACACACGTACAGCGCGGCCACATGCATCTCTCTCTCCCCAACCGGTGCCTCCGACCGCCCCTTATCTCACTCTCCCAAGTCAAGTCAATTTATTTGTATAGTGCCTTTCACAACACACATTGTTTAAAAGTAGCTTTACAGAAGATCAGGCATTATCAGAAGATAAAACTGTAATGTCTATAATGTTGATGAGTCATCATTGTGTAATTAGATAAAATACAATTGTTAATCGTGTTTAAAAATAATTAATTAAATAATAATTGTATTAATAACCCTAGTGAGCAAGCTGAAGGTGACTGACCCCACTTATCAGCTGATTCAGTGCCGGCTGTGCTCCATCACGGCCCAGCCATGCCCTCCTCCTTGTCACACTCCTCCCCTGGTGGATGGCAGCAGTGAGGACTCTGAGAGCTCATCCCTCCTACCTCCCGGATTTTCGGCACCACTGTAACTCAACATAAAATCAACATGCATAAAATCAAACATGCATCGCGGCCGCATGTGTCTCTCTCTCCCCAACGGGTGCCTCTGGCCACCCCTTATCTCACTCTCCCGTTGATTCAGCACCGGCCATGCTCCATCATGACCCGGCCATGCCCTCCTCCTCGTTCACAGTCATCTTGGCAGCATGCTCTAGCATCAATAGTTTATGTCTGTCTCTCGTAAACACGGGTGCGCCTCGCGTCACACTCGCGTTGCACTGTGTGCCCAGGTCGTGAGCTGTCTTGTGTTTCATGCCCAGAGCATGGTGTCTGGATCCAGATTTCCCTGTCTGGTGCAGTTTCGGACTGTGTCAGGGTCCAGACACTCATGCTCCATGTCTGTGTCTGTTGCGGACACTCATTGCGCTTGCTTTGCACTGTGCACCCGGGGCGCAAGCTCTCTTCACATTGTGCTGAGGTTAGGTCATTTAGGTCTGAGATTTCGGGTTTGTGTATGGACGAACTCTCGCACAGGTGTTCTGTCTTGTTTTTGGTCACCTTTTTCGTGCATCGCATGGCATTTGCCTCGCGATGAACACTCAGGTTTCATTTAGTGTGAAAATGTGTGGCATCGTCTTGTTTGGCATTGCTACGCATTCTCTATTCTTGTTTATCGGTTGACATGGGTGAATATTGGTTTATTGTCTTAGCGATGTGCGCTCATGCCATTCAGGTCTTTTGTTGTCTTGTGAGAGCACGTGGCTTTGTTTTGTTTCTGTATCGCCACATGTCTCTCTGCCTTATATCATACCCTGACTTCTTGTTTGCTCATTATTAGTTTATTTGTCACACCTGCTCTGTCCTGTTGATTTCTCTCCCAATTTTAGTCTCCTCATGTTTGCTGTCCAGTGCTAGTTCATCTTGTTTTCCAGTCGGTCTAGTTTGTTGGTCCTGTTTTTTGTATGTTCAGTCCGGTTCACGATCCCTTCCCTGTTCGGTCCAGTTGGTCCCATTGTCCTGTTTCCCCTACCCCAGCCTGGATTACTTTTCCCCTTCAGGGTAGTTTGCATTTATTGTTTTTCCCCATTGTGGGTGTTTGTGCTTGTTTTTGCTTTTGTAAAAATAAATTTCCTTATTTTTAACCATCTGTCTCTGCTAAATCGTGACAATATGTTTATATTGCACTGGTTATCATAAGGTTTTACTTTGCCTCCCATTTTGTTCTTAAGAATGTAACAACATTTCTGGAATCGAACAGCCTTAGTAACAAAGACTTTTTGATATTCTCCTACACTTGTTTGACAAATAAAACAAGAAAGACAAGACAAATTTCATATTTTGAATGTAAATCTTTTTTCTTATTGATGCTGTGTATGAGCATGCATGTTCTACGACAAGCCCCAAAGGAACAATAAACATTAGCTATGTAAAGTCTCCACAAGTTGCTTTATAATTCAGTCTTTTACAGTTGTTTGCGTGATTCTCCTGTTCTCATTATGGCAGCTTGTGACTGGAAATTGGCTTAATCCGTCACCCTTCTTAGATTCGTAGTTGGTGAATGTGACAGAGCTTTAACAGAAGAGGGCAAAGAGAAAAAAGATGTATGTAAAGGGGGTTCAAGGGAAAGGAGGAGGTGAGAACCGGCTTGTCAACATAAATAATAATTTACTGAAAACTTAAACCAACACTCAAACTTTAAACACATACAGGGCAGCCACCCGTAATTTTCTCTCTCTCTCGAACCGTTGTCACCGGCCGCCTCGAACACTCCACCACACTCTCCGGTGGACGACAGTCAAACCTCCGACCCCCAGTGGACAGAACGCCCCTCCGCATTTCTGGCGGCACTGGGGACACTCCTCCGCCCCTGGCAGCGGCCCTACCGCTCCAGGTGGTCGGGGAGTTGCTTCCCTCCTCCCCTTGCGGACGGTGGTCTTCCCTCGACCCCTCCGCGTCTGTGGGGACGGCAGGGCACTCCTCCGCCCCTGGCAGCGGCTCCACCGTTCCAGGCGGTCGTGGAATCCAGTCCCCACTCACCCGCGCGTCCGGGTGGTCGGGCTACTCCATCACCCGGAAGATGGCAGCGGCGCTCCCCTGGCTGGACAGCAGTGTCGAGGACTCTGCGACGGGCATCCCTCCTTCCCGGGTTTCGGCACCAATGTAAAGGGGGTTCAAGGGAAAGGAGGAGGCGAGAACGATAAACAATGATAAACTTAAAACAAAGTACAAACACACACACATGACGGACATGTCCATAAATCTCCTCTCGCTTGTTGGACCACCGTCTGCCATCGGCCTTTATCCCTCTCGGAGTCTTGATTAGCCTGATACGGGACCGGGTGTGTATCGTCACGACCCGCCCCCACCCTCTGCCCTGCCACAATGTAATTTCCAAATTAGTGAGATGTTGACCTTAAACTGTGTGCTACTTGAAATGTAGTTCATACCTTCAAGGAAGTAAACTGACATACAGGAAACAAGAACATCCATATTTTCTAAAATTAAAGCTAATGTGTGCTTTGATGCCATAGTTTTGTAAATGTTCATGAATAAAATGTATGCAGACCATCACATTTTCCCACACTTAGTCCCAAAGACACTGTATGCTGAAGAGACTGCCAGAGTGGAGGTGGAGAACAGAATCAGCTTTTAACTACAACTCTCATGCCCAAGAATGATGTGGACATTGGACAATCACAGTTACTAACAGCTAGGTTGTCAATGCAGTGATAAAAGGAGCCATGTGACTTTCCCTCCTTTCTGGAGCAATGCCATCATCCTGCCAAAGGCTGGTGTTCATCTTTCCAGCTTCTCCCACTGGAAGCTCAAACTAACAGCTTGCCATATTTCTGACTGTCGTCCAAGCTTCCAAACTGTAAAGAAACAGGGTTAGGGTTTAACGCTGTCTGATATGTCTACATTTATTTGATTTATGGTGTTTGAGCATTGAGTGCAAAAGTCGAGTAAGACGGTGGCAATGATTTAATGCCAGTACATGACTGCCACAACTAATGACAACAACAACTAATGCACAGCTTTGATTCTGCTATTGGATTTTACTTTGAGTGCTGTGGAACAATATCTTTTGTAACAGTCTGCTGCTGGCCCTAGATCTCCATATAAAATCTTGTACTTTATAGCTGCACTGAGATTAGGTTGTATTTACTGTTTAATGACTGGGAATAGCATTTTGTTGATGGGCTTCAAGATCAATTTTGGCAATAATGGATCAGTTCAATTTTAATGCAGTGAGCTTAGTAATTTGGCTTATCGCATTGTACGCACGCTCCATAAACAAAGTTGTATGTGTGCACTCACACACATGCACAAATCACATTTGGCTTGACCTGTTACCCCCCCAGTGGCAGTAAAAGTTTATAGTTTATTTTGGAGTATGTGGAGAACGTGTGGACAATTATAGTTAGGGTGTGTGGCGAACTCCTCGAGCCTAGTTAAGCTCACCTTTGAGCATATTTTCTGTGTGACTCAGTCTAGTTAAACAAGGGCCATCATACAACCTAACCCCTGCTCAGTTTTGGTCACATGTTACCAGACTGCCTTTCCATCACGTTTCCTTCATAATATCGATGCACTCACAATGAATTCCAAAAAGTACCGGTGTACTTGTAAACTGTGTTTGTAAAATTCATAATTTAAGTTGAATTGGAATTAGAACTGGAATAACAGAAAGAGGAATTTACTGAATTGCATTTCAAAGAAATCCAAACAACATGTTTTGCAAAATAACATAAATAATAACATCACTAATTTTAACTAATTATGCATATTTAATCCCTTATATGAATTAATCTTTTCTCAATTAATTATGCTACTCTAAACTGATTTCAATACTGTTAGAACAATTAACACAGCCATCAAAACAGATTTTAATTTTGCCATAAAGCACCACAAAATATCCAACACTTTGCTTTCAGACTTTCAAACTTCATAAAATAAACATGTATAAAATAGCAGCATTCTGGGAAATGAAGTGTTCATCAACCATGGACTAAACATTTTTTAAGTTAAATGAATAAACATGTAAAATAAAAGTTTTGTTGGAGTTATATTAGGTGTCTAACTACTATATAGCCTACTTGAGCTTTTTCATAGATGTACGTTTTATGTGCATTGTACTTACATTTAAAGTACCATCATTTAATTACATTTGTAGTTACACTTTTAACCTTACCTCTAACCCAATCCTTACCCTAAAACCTAACCCTACCCCTGCACCTAAACCTATCCATACTTCAAACTCAGAAGTAGCAAGTGTGAATTTTGTGAGAATTATGCAGAACAACATGTAGTTAAACAGTAACTACATTGTATTGTATGTATTTTAATGTTAGTACATAGTAGTTAAAGACACCTAATATGAAGTGTGACCAAAGTTTCAATAGGTGGCATTTTAAACAGTGAATATTGATCATTTTTAATGTTTCTCAAAAAAATAAAAAAATAAATGATATGTTGGGCGTATGATAACATATTAATGGGTAATTTATACCAGTAAATTAAACGTATTATTAAAAACTACCCTTACAGCAGTTATATGAATTTCCTTCCATTTTGAATCTACTTCCTTTGATTCATCCTATTTGCTACCTCAATTCAAATTCTAATTAAATTCAGGAATTAAATTGGAATTTGAAAAGCATTCTTTATTCAGTTCTGTATGCTGCACAACACTGGCTTTTGCATAAAAATGTTTCATTACATTTACATTGTCGTGAGGTACAGTATATCAGCCAGATAGTGTATCTTAATATGGAATGAATAAAACCTTTGATTATTGCCAGACTTTTTTATTTCAACAGATACCACTCGGGAGCGGAAAAAGCAAGAGAGAGATGGGGTGGAGTACCACTTTGTCTCCAAACACACATTTGAAAAAGATATCCTCAACCACAAGTACGCAAAACACCCCTAAGTGGTACCCTGCCCAAGTTGTAGTTTATTATGGGTTGGGTTGTGTTGTTTTAGTTTGCTTGCATTGCTTGCTTCATGAAGTTAATATCATCTATGAATGTTAAGTAATACAGCTAATATTTCAAATGGTTAACTGTTTTTTTTTAAATCCAACACTAACTGACTAATTAACTAACACTAACAACTCTATTCCGGTCTTTAAAGACGCTCCTTGAATTTAAATCACATTTAATCCTTTTTAATGCTTAAAACGCAGAGATCACAACCAGAATTGACAGGAAATCCTCATTCTCCCATTTTTACTCAAAAACGAGGGGAAATCTCTAAAGCATGTGTCCATAACAGTGTCATATTATATTAAATGAAGGGGATATTTTAAGAGCCCTCCGTGGTTTGAAATGACTTTGTCTTATTAGTTGGACACAGGGAAAGAAGTCAAAGAGAGTAAGACAGGAATGACAGAGAGCAGACAAACAGACTTTCCAGAGAGGCGGGCTGCTTTTTGCATTACTCCACCGAATTATCATCATCTTAGATTATCATAAAAATGCCTTGGAGCCAAATGCCAAAGCCTAAGGTTACTGCCCGAAATCATCAGTCACAATTGAGCCTGTGATGACTAATGTCAACTGGTTGACTGTTGAAAAATGTAAGACAAGAATATTTACATGAAACCATCAAGTTTTTCCATTTCACTTGGGTAGAAGTGCGGTTGACTTTCACAAGGAGACATAAAGGAATGATGTCTGTGAAGACAAGGTTATCTGTTATGTTAATATCGAACTGGATAATCTGTCAATTAAAATACAAAAGGCACAAAATTAAGAACTGGCTTATTTTCTATTTGAATGTGACAAACTTTGTATTTGTACTTTATCGATCTTCAGACAAATGATTAGGAGTTTTGAGACCATTCCTCATCTGTCAGTTGGCTTCCATTAAAGGAATATTCCGGGTTCAAATCAAGTTCAACTCAATAGTTCCATTTTTTGTTCCATTATTCCACAAACATTATTGTGGAATAATGTTGATTTCCAAAAAACTTTTTTTTTTACTCATCCCTGAGGTTATAGTAAGGCGCTTACAATGGAAGTGGGGGTCAATTTTTGGAGGGTTTAAATGGATGAAGCTTGTAATTTTACAAAAGCACTTACACTGTAAATAACTGCCAGGATTTTACATGATTTAACAGTAATTTCTGACAATAGAATACTATGTTCAGTATTTTACTGTAAAATCAATGCAGGCTAGGTCATTTTCTGTCACAACACAACAAATTACTGTGAAAAAAGCCTTTTGAATATCACACTGCATTGTGGGAAAATGGTGTTTTGTTTGAAGTCACCATTAGGGTGTTTAGTGTTCCCTTTGGATGGGACCTTATCTTGTTAATTACTAAAAAATGTTCTCCCAGTTGGAGCAAATATGTTTAAGAACACAAGTTATTGTACTGTGATGTATGGAGAAAATTTGTCAATATATTGATGGACTTTTATGTAAAGTCAACACTATATGATGAATTGGAATTAAATGAACAGAATAATTTTAAGGGAACATGTTAGAGTTATGGGAAAGTTAGGCTATAATACGGTTGGTATTATCGCTTATGGACTATTTATAATAAATGTTCGAACAGGCGAACAGATATCAACACTCAGAGTACAAATCTCAATGGTGACAATTAACTGTAGATTAAAAAATACAGAAGATTCAGACAACACAGCACTGCTACATTACAATAAATTATTGGTCCTGTTCACTGTGAAGACACAGTATACAGTATTCTTTTCATTTTAATAAATTGTCAAAATACTACTGTAAAATATACTGTGAATTCAACTTGTAGATAGGAAATTACTGTAAACTCACACTAAATTTGTTTACAGTGTACATGAATTCTTATGTTAAAACTCATGTATTGTTTGAGCTGTAATGTTGTTTAAATTGTAATTTTTGGGTCTGTTGACATTACATCATCATGGCTATATAACTTTACACAGAGAAGGTTAGAAAGTGATTTTGTCACACTAAAATCATGTTTGCATGCATATTGGTAATATCTTGTGGCTATACTTTTGAAACAGTGAGTATTTTAACAATCAGACATGTACCCCCATTCACTTCCATTGTAAGTGCCTCATTGTAACCCAGATTTTTTTATTTTTTTATTTTTTTAAGAAAAGGAGGGATGAGTCTAAATAAATTTTTGCGGTAATCAGTTATGCCACAAATGCTGAGCTTTTATTGAACCTGGAATATTCCTTTAAATTGTCACTTTTTTGTTTACAATTGTCACACAATTGTCAATTGTCAAGAGATAAAAAACAGTATAATTTGCCAAAAAAGTGTGGAAGAATGATCTGCTGAAAAATGCTATAACTTACTACGAATGAACCTGATGTTTCCTGTGATAAGAGCCAAAACATTTATTACACCATTATTATGAAGAAAGGCTCAGGTCATATTTCACTCAAAAATACAAATATTTATTTTGTTTAAAGTATATGAAGCCTGCTTTTTATTTATTTATTTGCATTGTGGCTTTATTTGTATTTAAATTAGGAAAGTGCTGACTCTAATAGAAGAAAACAAAAAACCCATTGTGTCCAGATAGAATGATTTTCATTACTGTGTTACAATATTTTGATGACAATAATGAGACTGAGACTTTTGGGAATTACAGTAATGAGAATGTGATTTCTTTTTTTCTTTTTTTTTTTCTTTTTTTGGTGGTGGTGGGGGGTATTACAGTAAAGGGAAAGTGATTTGGGGCATCAAAATGTGATTATTTGGTATACCATGTTAAGAGAAATTTGTTTATGTAATGAGAATACTGTTTATTTATTATGAAATTAATTAGAATGATATTTGTTATGAAAGTCACAATGTAAAATATGACCCAGACATTTCTTTTTGACATTCACCAATATTTATGTTTGAGTGCCACAAGATGTAGTTTCTTTTCATGTTATTTATGTCTTGTTAATTATCAGAAATATCCAGAACTTGTTATCCAAATCTCTCCAAGTTTTCAAAAGGGGAGTAATTACAGTGGGGCCAAAAAGTATTTAGTCAGCCACTGATTGTGCAAGTTCTCCTACTTAGAATGATGAGAGAGGTCTGTAATTTTCATCATAGGTACACTTCAACTATGAGAGACAAAATGAGGAAAAAAAATCCAGGAAATCACACTGTAGGATTTTTAAAGAATTTATTAGTAAATTGTGGTGGAAAATAAGTATTTGGTCAATAACAAAAGTTCAACTCAATACTTTGTAACATAACCTTTGTTGGCAATGACAGAGGTCAAATGTTTCCTGTAAGTCTTCACCAGGTTTGCACTCACTCTAGCTGGTTTTTTTGCCCATTCCTCCATGCAGATCTTCTCTAGAGCAGTGATGTTTTGGGGCTGTCGCTGGGCAACACGGACTTTCAACTCCCTCCACAAATTTTCTATGGGGTTGAGGTCTGGAGACTGGCTAGGCCACTCCAGGACCTTGAAATGTTTTTTACGGAGCCACTCCTTCATTGCCCGAGCTGTGTTTTTAAGGATCATTGTCATGCTGAAAGACCCAGCCACGTTCCATCTTCAAGGCTCTCACTGATGGAAGGAGGTTTTGGCTTAAAATCTCACGATATATGGCCCCGTTTATTCTTCCCTTAACACGGATCAGTTTTCCTGTCCCCTTTGCAGAAAAACAGCCCCAAAGCATGATGTTTCCTCCCCCATGCTTCACAGTAGGTATGGTGTTCTTGGGATGCAACTCTGCATTCTTCTTCCTCCAAACACGACGAGTTGAGTTTGTACCAAAAAGTTCTATTTTGGTTTCATCTGACCACATGATATTCCCCCAATCCTCTTCTGGATCATCCATATGCTTTCTGGCAAACTTCAGACGGGCCTGGACATGTACTGGCTTAAGCAGGGGGACACGCCTGGCACGGCAGGATTTGAGTCCCTCTCGGCATAGTGTTACTGATGGTAGCCTT
Source organism: Moxostoma hubbsi (assembly GCA_032164185.1). Lineage (NCBI taxonomy): Eukaryota > Metazoa > Chordata > Actinopteri > Cypriniformes > Catostomidae > Moxostoma > Moxostoma hubbsi. Next base: position 11,349,922 of record JAVLUX010000004.1, on the reverse strand, counting down.
TGTTACTTTGGTTCCAGCTCTCTGCAGGTCATTCATCAGGTCCCTCCGTGTAGTTCTGGGATTTTTGCTCACCGTTCTCATGATCATTTTGGCCCCACGTGATGTGAGATCTTGCGTGGAGCCCCAGATCGAGGGAGATTATCAATGGTCTTGTATGTCTTCCATTTTCTTACAATTGCTCCCACAGTTGATTTATTCACACCAACCTGCTTGTCTATTGTAGATTCACTCTTCCCAGCCTGGTGCAGGTCTACAATTTTCTTCCTGGTGTCCTTCGACAGCTCTTTGGTCTTGGCCATGGTTGAGTTTGGAGTCTGACTGTTTGAGGCTGTGGACAGGTGTCTTTTATACAGATAACGAGTTCAAACAGGTGCCATTAATACAGGTAACGAGTGGAGGACAGAAGAGCTTCTTAAAGAAGAAGTTACAGGTCTGTGAGAGCCAAAAATCTTGCTTGTTTGTGGGTGACCAAATACTTATTTTCCACCATAATTTACAAATAAATTCTTTAAAAATCCTACAATGTGATTTCCTGGATTTTTGTTTCTAATTTTCTCTCTCATAGTTGAAATAGTCTCATCATTCTAAGTAGGAGAACTTGCACAATCAGTGGCTGACTAAATACTTTTTGGCCCCACTGTACATTTCAATTAAAAATTATTATAAAAATTAAATTTCAAGTAAATTTATCATCTAAATTATTAATCGAATAATAGAAAAAGGTCAATATTCTAAAGCTGTAGTTTATGCTCTCTAATATGACTCATAGGTTTTTGGAGTACGGTGAACATAAAGGCAACTACTATGGTACAAGCGTGGATTCAGTTCGCAAGGTTCTAGCGGAGAGCAAGGTGTGCCTTTTGGATGTGGAACCCCGTGTGAGTAAAACATCATTCATGTGTGTGAGTGCCACGAGCCTTGGATCAGGTATCCATGCATGAGGGTCTTCAACAGCAATGCCCCCTTTCAAGACAAATTATTTTATAGACTTATTTTAATATTACTAAAGAACCACACATTCAGCATATGATACAAATACCACAATTAGTCTTCGATGTCTCTATTTCCAAGAGTATTGAGATGGAAAAGGAGAAACTGGGATAAACAGTGTGAGCGAGAGCCAGCGAGCCCTATATTACATGTCATATTTGTTGACTTTGGAACATAGACTCAAGGGCAGGAATTATGTCATTCTGGATGGGGAGCTTCTGTCAGCTTCACTCCAATTGGTACATTTCCTGTGGTCTGATTATTTTTCATCAGCTTGTAACATTTATAGAAACATTCTCACTGTATTAACGAACATACTATATGGGCACATATTTCAAATGATGCATGGCTCAGGCAGAACGGCTCGTGCAGGATTTTGGAAATGATCAAATGTTCCATTGTAGTAAAGCTTACAGATGTAGTTTTCTGAGCATTTGAATGAAAATGGCTTTAAATGAAATAGTGAAGTTACAACAGCATGGACACGTTGATCCCACGGACAATGACTAAACAACTGTATTATTTTGAAGAATAGTTCTCATACCTGTTGTCATTTAGCTGTGTTTACTATAGCATAATGACTCAAATGCAATCAAAAAGCTAACTGTTTGTTTCTCCATTCTCTAATAGGCAATATCAGCCTTATACACAACTGAGTTTAAACCTTACGTTGTATTTGTAAAGCCGCCATCTATTGAGCACTTAAGGCTGAGCCGAAGAAAAGCTAAAGTTCTGTCATGTGCGGATGAGCAGACACCCACAAAAACATTTACGGTAAGAGATAATAATGATGGCAGTTTCCTGCTGTCGCTATCAGAACGTTGATAAAGAATAGGCTTTTTATAGGTTTATCCATTTTAAAACCTATACCTAAAACTTTGTAAGATAAAGACTACCATCATATCAGAGCTCCTGTGGCTCGACTGGTAGAGTATAATACAAGCAAAATGAGGGATGAGTTTGATACCCAGGTAACACAAAATGGTATATGTAAACTTTGAAAACATTTTATGCATAAATGTAACAGTGGCTTAGAAAAATTATTTCATTATACATAAGGCAGGTCACCCCATCATAGTGGCAACCAGTTTAAGCTCACATGACCAGCCAAATACTACTCACTTTATCTTGGTAACACCCTGATCCCCCCTGTTGGTGAACACTCATATTTGACAAATATGCCTGCAAATTGGGTATTTCTGCAATGGCATCAGTAACAAAAAACATAATTATGGGTGATGCTTCATATAAATATAGTATACATTTTCAGTATAATGTCCAAGACCACTGTCATATTTGCAACCCGGTATCACGCCGAGGCGTGAAATAGACACGCCGGTCCACTCGCGGATGCGTGTCTATTTCACGCTTTGCCTCCTCTAGGCGTGTACATGACACGCGCGCGTCTACGTAGAATACCGGCAGGGGGCGATCGTTTCCTCAACGCCAACAACTCTCCGCGCACCAAAGAGGAAGCGATATATCGCGTTCTCCAGTTCCGGTTAGCAGGATATATATTTTTGTATATAAATACACTTTTTAAATAAAAATATATATATATATTTATTTATTTATTTATTTACATCAGCACAAGATACTCGACAGCCCACACACACACACACACACACACACACGTATAACAACGTTAGGCTACAGCAACGTTAGGATTTCTTCATGAAAGCAGCACTATAATGAACCTTTATTTGTCACATATGGTCACAAGTGAAAGTAACCGGCGAAATTGGCCGGCATCCTGCCCGCACGAACGTGCAACGCGACGACAACGGTATCGCTTCCTCTTTGGTGCGCGGAGAGTTGTTGGCGTTGAGGAAACGATCGCCCCCTGCCGGTATTCTACGTAGACGCGCGCGTGTCATGTACACGCCTAGAGGAGGCAAAGCGTGACACCGACACGCATCCGCGAGTGGACCGGCGTGTCTATTTCACGCCTCGGCGTGATATCGGGTTGATATTTGCCAGTGGAGGAGTAAAAAAAAAAATAAAAATTTTACCTTTGCATCTAAAAAATTCAGCCTGATCTCATGAACATTATGTGACAGTGTCAACATTTTAGCAAAATAAAATGTACATGCTTCATTAAGCGTGTCGCTGCAGTTTCTGAGTGAAATGTCCAGCAGGGGCCATCAAAAGCGAGTGAAATAATGTTTATGGTTATATTAGATGGAGTTTTTGATGCATGCTTGGCTGGGCTCGAACCGCAAAAGTTCAAAGTCCAGGTGATTTAACATGGAAGGTAAACAGATCGGAATAAGTGAGCAAGTGCAGGTTGGTCTGTTATAATGGGTCTTTTTTCAAATAATGCATTATAGTAAAAGTGTGTCTATATCATAACAGCTGTGTGTGACTAATAGTGCGAAAAATAAGTGTGCATAAAGTCATAATCAGCTGTTGTAATCCTGATTTGTGTGACAGTGAATAAAATGCTCAGGTGTTGTAGTGCCTCTAGTGTTAATTTCACCAGGAAACTTTAACAAAACGAGAGCTGGGCACGTAAAATTCAGTTTGCAAAAATGTACTTAGAATAACATTCATTCTATGAGACTAGGTAGCAAAAATTATATGTAAAAATTATAAATAAAATAAAAAATTATACAATAAAAATTAGAGGATCCCACATACTCAATTCATGACCATCCTGATGCTACACCAGAGTTCAGTACACACCAGAGGTGGACAAGGTCACGTCCTGACTCATCATCTTGACCCTACTTCGGCCTCTCTTTCAATTAATGCACCTCTTTGGCAAAGGTCCCTTTTAAAGTCACTCCATGGTGGGCTGCAGGTGTGCCCCATGAACACACACAGGTTATCCCTACTTTCTGAGACTTTGTCTGGCTTGGGGTTGAAAGTTTGCTGGTTATCCCACCGAGACACATCTGTGTCCTGAGCACCTAAGTCCACTCTGGGGTCTTATAAAATACTTAGGTCATCTCTCTCACACCTGGATCTATTTGTACATACTACCAAGCTTCTGAGTGCCCTCCGGTGCAAATGTGTTGCTCATCTTTCCATATTAACCCAAAACGTACTATATAACTGCACTTGACATGACTTGTTTTCATGATTTAGCGGCATGGCTCTTCTTTACTGCCGTTACAGTACTTGCTCCATACAAGCCAAAATCTGTCTCACTTATAATGTCACATAACTTTTATAATTCAAAAACTGCTCAGTGAAATACCTTTTGAGGTACAGAGAGACATATTTATAGGCAAGATGTGTTCTAGCAGACCATCTGCAGTTTTGCGCAATGTGGTAAATGTCTTCTCACTGTTAAAAATAGAGGACAGTCTCATAGCAGAACATTTCTCACACTGACCAATGACCTGAATGAATTTAGTAGAAACTCTTAAATATACTGAACTTGACTAGTATCTTTACCCTCATGCCAGTTTTCAGAGTTGTCCAACTGATGAAATGTGATGCTATTTATTAGGTAAATAAAGCAAGTAATATCTCGATTAATTCCTTGATTATCTGAAATCAGAAGAAAAACAGTCTAAAGAAGTGTATTTCCCCAATGTATTGTGTGAAGTGACCAGAATATCCTTCTGACCTAATCCAGTAGATTGAACGAAAATGATTTCTTCTTGCCACCCTACATAGTCAGATACCGTATATCCAATACTAGCTCCAAAAGTGCTTCAATGAGAAATCATTACCATCTTTGACCCACTTTATAGAGTTATTGTTAGGTTACTAGTAGAGTTGGGGTACTCGAGTTTGGACTCTATTCCGAGTCATGAGTCCAGTTTTAATGGACTTGGACTTGTAACAGACACGGATGCATTTTTACTCTGACTTGACTTGGATTCGAGCCTTTGGGACTTTTTCATGCATTTGTGATGCAATGAAAAATAAATAAATAAAAATAATGAAACAGAAATGATTTAACATATCTCTGTCCGCATGCCGCACCCACTGAGGTCATAGGCAAAGCCAGAGTTTGTTTCACCGTGTTGAGCAAATATATGCACACATATGCACGTGCAGAGCAGAACACTCATCAGTCAACCAATACACATGAATTGTACTACGGACACTACTGTATAACGTCGATTACAGCGGTGGCTGGCATGACGACCACTTAAAGACAGGTATGTAGCCAATGTACTAGAAACTAAATGAGGTGAATTCGCACAGCATGAGACCTGACAACTGGTGAAATCGCATGTGCCGTTTGTGCAGCCAATACGGTGCACAAATCATGGCTTTAACATGGTTAAGAACTTCATTAAGTCAATTCACCCACATAATGTCTCTCTAGTTCACAGTTTACTAAAAATAACATATCAAAATACAAATTCCAAATAAATATAGCATATAGGCTTCAGTAGTCTCTTGAGGTCCACGCAGTGTTGTCATCTTGAACTGGTCCTTGATGAATTAACTATAACTTTTAAAATAGTCTGGAAAAAAATAGTTATTGCTAAAGCAGCTAGCCTATCTAAACAGATAAACAGCGCCTATTTATTATTGATTTTCTATTTTAATAGCATTGACAAACTGCTTAAAATATGTTCTTTTGCCATTTTTTTTTTCAACAATAAAATGCATAATAATATATTAAGATATTTTTGAGCAGCAAAATGTTTCGTTTGCAGAGAAGAGAAGCAAATTTGTTGCGTCACACATTGATTTGATGATACTTTCATTATAGTCTTCAGATAATCAGCTGAAATATATCGTAGGTCAGTGCAAATGCCCAAGTAAAAATGCATTTTCAGCAACAAGCTGAAAGAAGCCAATCCATGTCTTCAAGCAACACGTGAAAATGTAAGCGAGGTGTTTTCTGTCACTGTGAATGGTCATTTTCCCCACGAGCACTGAGGGAAATCAGACAATGTCACACTCAGACAGCTGCATTGCACTTTTTACGCAGTAAAAGCACTTATATGTTGCGATTCAAAATACAGTTCCCACATTGTATTTATCATTTTATGTTCCAATGTTGGGATGTTAAAATGTGTACCTGTCGTGACAAGTATATTCATAATTACACATGCAATATGAAATTATATGGATAGAATAGGATACATGGAATTTTTTTACACTAAAAAAAGCTAAAATGTGGTTAAATCATGAAAAACAAAATGTTAAATAAAATGAAAATTTTCACAAACTATATATACAGTTAAGTGCAGAAGTTTGCATACCCCTTTTGTTTTATATGTTTTCACACCCTTTTTAGAATTGATACAAATATAAGAGAAAAAGATTATATATTTTTTGTTGTACTGCCCTTCAAAAGGTACATTACACCACATTTACTGTAATTTACACAAATCATCCTGTTCAAATGTTTGCATCCCCTTGGTTCTTGTGTTGCCTTCTTGAGCATCAATGAATGATTGCACATTTTGTTATAGTTGTGTATGAGCAAGGACGGATTAAGAACTCAAGAACCCATGGGCCGATGCATCTTTTCACAAAATTCATCATAAAACACAATAACAGAGGGTAACTGGTGCATATTACTGTATGACCACGTGTAAATGTAAGTGAAGTGATGCTTCAGAGCATTTGTTGCTACATTTGTTCAGATCTATTAAATTATTAAAAAGTAAAAATGCAGTTCACACAAAACATTTACTTCAAAACACCTTACACCAAGAATACACTTTAATATTTTCTGAATATATTCTGGGGCTTAAAGAAAAATATGTCATCTGTTTATTAAGACTCATTAAAAGCTCAAATTAATGTTGGCATAACTAGTGCAGAATAGTCTTTTAGTGTCTTTTTATTCTTTAAAAAAAAAAATTTGATTAATAATTAAAAACACTTTTGTCCTCCAAATCAAAGTCATGTGGTGTAACAACATTTTTTGTTGTTTATGTTGACAAAAACCATAAAACAGAGCGGGCATTTTTAGACCCTCAAGACTTTGACATTTTTATGAAAGGTACATTTTGTTCAGGTCATGTGGGGTAACCCTGAGAAAACATCTTGATATTTTTGACTCAAAAATTCATAATATTAATAAAAAAATATTTTTTACCTTGAAAAAACTTTTTTGAAACGAATGATTGAGTTGTTCATGCTCTCGTGTATTTAAGGTACAAGGAAAGTATTATAATAGACCTTTTTCACTCTCCAAGTTTTGGAAATCGGAAGTAAATGTTTGCAGGGTAAACATCGATAGCGTTGAATGGGAGTGAATGGGGATCACAATCAATATTATTTTCACTTAACCAATTGCTCCAAGGTAAAAAAAATAAAAAAAATCCCAATTACGTTTGAATGACATTCCAGAAGAGGAAAAAATAAAGAGCAGTGGATTAAGACAGTAAAATGGGAGAAGATGCCAAATTTACTGTCACTCTCGCATCTGCTGCAATATAAACCCCCACACAGCTGTGGTCATTCATTTTTTTTAACAGATTCCAGGGTAATATATCTTAAAGCATAATGTTATAAATTTACACTCAGTATTTTTAAAATGTCTAATAAAAAAAAACAAAAAAAAAACAATGTTAGAAACACATCATCACAGTCTGTGAAAAAGAACTATACTTGTTACACCACATGCATTTTTTTAAGAAATTGTAGAAAATGCTATAAATGTTTTTCAGAAATGAATGAAATAAATATGGACACAAAGATTACATTTCGAACTTGTCAAGCCTACTATCATTCACATGTACCACCTTTCTATTCAAATTATGTTACAGGAGGAGGACTTTGATCATATAATTGCCATTGCCCAAGATATGGAGAATAAATACGGCCATTTGTTTGAGAAAGTCGTCATAAATGATGACCTAGCCATCGCATTCACTGAGCTGAGAGACGAACTCAAAAAGATTGAAAGAGAGAGTCACTGGATCCCCAATACATGGACTCATGTCTGAGAGACCAAATTATGTAAACTGAACCAGTAAAAGGAAAGGAGATTTTCCTTGGAGATTTTCAGCATATTAAAAACACATCATATTATTGTAATTATACGCTTATAAGCCAGTCATGAATTAAATCCCCTCATAACCACCAAACTCATGACACTGGACTGAAGTGATCTTGTTATTCCTGTGCTTGAAATAGGTTTGTTTATGTTGAGAAACAAATAATTGTAAAGAATTTTCATCTCACCCAAATTCCTATGTAATGATGTATATTATGTTATATTACTGTATGATTTCTATACAGTTATTGCTTTTGTGTACAGTTGTGGCTTGTGTTCTGACATTAATCACTTGCAGACTCTCCTGAGCAAAGATGTGTTCTCAATTTGGTTTAAGTGGTGTGGAGCAAGACTACAGTTTTTTCTTAAATGTGACTACAAGATTGAACTCTGGATTAGACCTTTGAAACAGATCCAGGTAGCTCTACTATGTACCAAACATTTCCAATCCAAGTGTAGATTTGTTCTTGACATTGAATTCAACTCTGGGCTTTGCAATGATTTAAATGTCTCAGTATTCCTTAGGAACATTAACTTTACAGGTAGATGAAGTCAAACGGATCAATGCTGCGCACCTCAACTAATCTTACCCATTTTTTAAAGGATAAAACACTTGCAAAGAGTGATTCCCATGACAATTCTTCTCAAACATTTCCTTTGGATCTGGAAGTTGGGAGGAAGAGGTTTGTTGGAAGGTCACCTTAGTTGTTTCTCCAGGAGCCAGAGCAGGAAGTGGAGTTTATTTTCACCAGCACTCAATATATTAAAGCGGAATTAAAGAGTAATGGGGGTCAACTTGGATGGCTGCCTGGCCAGTATGGGGGACAGAACTCCTCGTATATCTGCTTTTTAACTTCTAATGTAAGGATGCAATTGGAGAAGCAGACATCGATCCTTACACCAATCCATAGTAAGACAGATACAGTTGAAAAAATTACAGAGTGACACATCTGCACTTAAAAACACATTAATGTATACAAGATTTACTTCATATTTTCATTGTAGCCATTTGGCATAGTCCAAATCTTAGACAGTACTCTGAATGGATTTTACTCTGGTAAATACATTTGATGGATACTGCAAGGCTTTCTGATGCATTTTACTCTATAAGAATGGCCAGACTGGTTTTCGCAGAGTTTAAGTCTAAAATATACTGGTAGATGACCTATAACATCCATTTTTTAATGTGGGAAAGCATTATATTGTACAGCAAGACCACATAGAAAATCGACATGATGCTTCTGAAAGTTCATGTAGCCTACACTAAAATCGAGAAAAAAATAAAAAATCTGAAATGTTTGCATCAATTCAAGCCTGAATTCAGTTCTTCTATTGCTACTGAAAGCCTAGGGTAAAAATAAATGTTTACTCTTGTGCTACTGATAGAAGTTGCTCGAGAAGCCTCAGAGACACAGGTTCTGGTCCCGTGGAAACCAGGAAATAACCATGTTCTCATAAACAACGTTGAGCCCGATTCAGATGTTGGATTTTTGCTCTAAGATTATAGTTTTACTCCACTAATTGATATGTTTAAGGTTGGGGTATAATAATAATAAAATAATATGTTATAAAAATGTATTCCTCTTTATTGTGTAACCCTGCTAAAATATTAGTGTAGACCTGTACAAATGTTATAGTGTAACCTTGATTAAACATTAAGGTATCTTAATTGATTGTTTATTTGATTATTTCTTTTACATATTTGATGTATAGTATGTGTAAAATGAATATACATGGTAAAAAAAGAAACAAAAACATTGATGTGAAGTGAAGGTTTACGTGTACGTAACTGTTAGGATGTCTATGATTGGGTAAGAAGGAGGGGCGAAGAGTCGTAGAAAGAACCTGATAGCGCCCTGAGATCCAGGGAATTCTCAGTGTTCATGATATCTGTGCTCAATGGACCGATCGCTCGTGAAATCCTCGTGGACGTGGAGCGTGTGAAGAAATACTCGGATTGTAAACAGCAAGGTTTCCATTTTGTTCGAAGCACACGCACAATCAAAGTAACTGGCCTGCAACTTTTATTTTATTTTATTTCAAAGACTTTGGGTGTACGTTTGATACTATCAAATGAGTATTGACATTCCAAAAGGTGAAACATATTGTTATAAGTTATGTTTATGGTTAATGAGTCACATTTAAACGATGTTTCTTATGTGATGTGATATTTGAAAGTGAATAACTGAGTGTTTATGTTACTATGAGTCTGAAGTGAAATGCGAATAGGGTATTGTAAAAACTTAATGTGTTGTATTTGATCATTTAAGGGTTATTTTATAATTCTAAAATGTTATTGTTTATTTTATTGATTTCATTTATTTAAGTTGATTAATTAAAAAAAGTCTCGGAAGTTATATTTGATATATTACATTGTATTGTGTTTTATTATTGAGGTAAAAGGTATTTAGATATAGTAAAAATAGTCATGTACATATTTACATGATAAAAGAAATAATAGTTAATTTAGTTAAGAGTTTGAAGTAGGTTTTATTTGGGGGTAAAGACATGTGGCACGGTGGAGGGCAGGGCTGGGTCGTGACTCAACACGCCCGGTCCCGTATTAGGCTAATCAAGCCACAGAGAGGGATAAAGGCCGATCGCGGAGGGTGGTGTGGGAGAGAGAGATCCTTACGGACATGTCCGTCGTCTTATGTGTTTGTTTTTTGAGTGTCACATTAAACCTTTATTTGTATGTCAAGCCGGTTTCTCGCCTCTTCCTTGCCCGTGAGGGCGAACTTCTTTACAAGACATAGGGAAATTTAAATGCACAGAGAGATAAAAGAGAATATTTACATTTATACATTTAGCAGACGCTTTTGTCCAAAGCGACTTACAAACGAGGAAAAAATAAGAGAATCATCTTAAGGAGACAGTGTTACGAAAAGTGTCAAAGTTTCACTATCATCAGAATAGTATACAAAACAGATTTGAGTGCAACAACAATTGTAATTTTTTTTAAGTTATTTTTTTTATTTTTTTTAGTGACTATTTTTTTCCAAGTGCTCTTGGAAAAGCCGTTTTTTGAAGATAGAGAGTGAGTCAGCTTCACGGATGGAGTTGGGAAGGTCATTCCACCAACGTGGTATGTTCAAACTGAAAGTCCTGGAAAGTGTTTTGGTGCCTCTTTGTTTTGGTACGACAAGGCGACGTTCCTTAGCTGACCACAGGCTTCTGGTGGGAACGTAGCTCTGCAGAATAAGAACTCGGGGCCCATTCCATTTAAGTGTAGGGAGAGGAGCGCTACAACCGTTTTACATAATTTACCACTAAAAATACAACTTGCTTTTTGCGCCACTCTGTGGAAATTTCACCAGGATACTGGAGCTCACACTTGCCCATATGTTCAACAACACTTCCAGCTTCGGGGGGAACTGATTAGAGTTTCGGGAAGCACAGACAAATATCAGCAGCAGATCTTTCAGCTGAACATGCAGTGTGACAAATATTGGAAATGTAGTCCCTAAATTAATAGGATGTCATAAAATTGCATGCAAAATAATAACAATAGAATCAGCAACAATGCTGCTTAAACAGTATAGTATGTCACACCAGAGGACTTTCCAAATGTATTTCATGTCAACTACCCATAGGCCTATGCTCTCTCTCTCTCTCTCTCTCTCTCTCTCTCTCTCTCTCTCTCTCTGTATATATATATTAAATTATATAAATAATTAAATTATATATATATAGCACCTGCTAAACTATCCAATTCAAGGAGCAATTTCATAATAATTACACTCATACTTTTAAGCTCAGAGTACTGTCATTTTCCACTCTGTGTTTCCATGTATCTGCGGTGAATGCTAAATGAATGTGTAGTCAGTCATGACTCTTCCAAATGTCAATTAGTGTAGTCTTCTTTGCCTCTGGTTATTGACTTATAATGAAAAGAGTCTTGAAAAAAAAAAAATTAATGGAAAGCTGAATATTGTATTTGTCTGGTTTTGTGTGAAGGTGCTGGTTGGGTAGACAGCCCAGGCTTTGTGGCTTTACGAGAGGTCAGGTTCCTTCACGGGGTGACGTCATCACTATTAAAGGGCTATCTGAACAGCGAGGCTGGAGTGTGTAAAGCAGACCAGGATACATCATGTGTGCACACACATACAATGAAACTGTCCAACAAAAATATAGCCAGCCCAAATAGAGCTGCGGACAAGGATTTAAAATAACTGACTGATTTAAATATACTATCATTATATGGTGAACAAATTACGATGTGTACCTTAATGATTATCACCAAGTACAGCAGCAGAAGCATTGTTAGTACAATGTTAATGTTAACTACACAAAACAAAGCACACTTTATTCCCAATGTCAGACCACTTTCCAAACTACAGTCACATTCTGGCCCTCTTTAAATTCAGACCAACCTCTCATGTTTAGGCCTGCAATATCTAATCACACAGAGATTAATTTATATTATTTAAGCCTGTGTCTTTTTTTAATCAAACTGTCTCAAGATTAGTGCTAAAATGCAGCACACCAAGAAGTGTGCTCTAAATGGTCACCAGTGGGCCACACCTTCCCTTGCGCAAAGCCAGATTTACTCCACAACCCTCAGTCAGAGCAAACTGTAAGAGAAGAGTGTTCCACTTCTAACTCTTGAGATCCCACACGGCATATTATTTACTCTTTTCATACTCTGTGTAACATAGAAATAAAGGATATATATTGTTTCTATCATTCGCTTTGTAGGTTTGTCTTGCTTTTGGCTTGTTTGCACAATTAGCACAACAACCCATATTAATGGGTGTTCTCCGTTCAGAAGTGATTATTCCTATGCCCCCTTTGAAGACTTTAAACTTTACTGTGAGCACTTTGGGGGGCTGAAAGGTGTGATGCTTAAAAATAATGGTCATTTAGAAGGTTTTTTTTTTTTTTTTTTTTTTGGGAAATTCCATTTAAAACGACCCTACAGCATGTCTACCATGATTATTTTCGCTGAGTGCAACTGCTGTGTACATTTTTTATTTCCCTTTTTCATTTGTAATTAAACATGCAAAAGAAAAAATATATATATAATTAAAGAGCAAATAGTTTTCTGAAAAATGTATTTCCTCATATGAAGACAGCAGTCCTAAGTTGTGAAATATTCAATAATACCAAGCTATAGAAAGTTTTCTTTTTTATTATTATTGTTTCCAGGAGTGTGGTCATTCATGTTTTTAAGATGTTACAGACATTACAGCTGATTTTCTGTAAAGATGCTTTGGAACAATGTGTATCAAGAAATGTGTAACAATGTGTAAAAGCTATACAAATAAAAATATTTGACTTGGTTTGACTTTTACTTTACAATGTTTTTTTCTACTTTGGCAACAACATCTCAATGGTCTCTCTTTACAGTCAAACTAGTGATAGTGAGTGCTGAAGCATTTTACTAATCAGAAGTAAACATAAATAATTCTGATACAAATTATTGCCAGTATCATATCTAATCACTGCTGACCATGTTCAAATAAAATGATACATTATAAGTTCTGATTCTATGTACTGATTATCATTGTCCCATGTTTGCTAACCATGTTGAGGGTGGTGCAACACAATCTGCAGCCTGAAACTGAACTTTTGAACAGAAGTTTGGAGTGAATGCACTTGGCTGCATAAGAAAGCTATAGGATGCTCTCTGGCTCCCTTGCTCCCTAATTAGTGAATGATTTAACTCACAGTGTGTTGTCTGACTGAACTGTTCTCAAAACAGTTTGAAATGCACCTTATATTCATCTTAACTCCATATAAAGCCTCTGAAAGCTAAATGTTTTGAATGCACCCATTGATTCTCAATGTTATAATTCACAGTGAATATAGGATTTCTAAAGTAAGGAAGGCTCATTGTCCTCGCAGGAAGTCATCGTGTTTAACAGTGTGCTATTTTGTAATGAATCGTTGAAATTTTCACAAAGCCATACTGGATAAAATTAGAGATGTAACTATTTTGATACAAACAGGTTTCAGTGTAAAAACTTTATGAGGATTCTTACCAGATTTTAGTTTTGTTGGCATTTCTCCCAAAGACAAATTTCACTGAGATAGGCACCATGTTGTTTTGTCACATGACTCAGTGCGTTGAAAGTTTAACCCTTTAATTACAACATAGAGGGTACTGAACTGAGATCAGTCAGTTTTAATGAAATTAAATTATGCGTAGCATATAGCGAAGCCAAAATACAATGTACGTGGATGAGGACACAGGTCACACAAGGTTAAACTAGATTAACCAACTTCCTCAGAAAGACCATGCTGTTCCACCAGCTAGATTATTACCAAACCAGCACTAACCAGCCAAGACCAGCATGGGAATTGCATGCTGGTTAAGCCAGTCTATTTAGCAGGGTTTGAAGGCGATTTATATGCCAGTACAGGGCTTTGGACTGTGTGCATTGTTGTGGTGTCATCAGGCAATCTGCATTGTTCCGGCACCTCCAAAGTAATCAGTCACATTTTTGGAATTTACGGCTCAGATGTTTGGCTGGATAAAATGTGCAAAGATGGTAGGATACAGGTTGTGTACTTTAGGGGCATCATTAGCAATCTGACCAACTCCTATTAAGATGAATGGGAATGCTAAAGGATAGCTTTCTAGAAGTATTAAAGGCCTTCTTATTCTAAATCTAACTAGTATTTATTGAAAGCAAAAGTTTTTTTTAAAAAATGACTCATTTAAAAGACAAATATATGAGTTCAGCAAGTTTCCTTGTGTACTGTGACAAAAAGCACACAATTTAAATGTTTTTATAGTACCAATAAACCAATGACATAATACCATAGAAAGTGGTAACATTAAGTTGAACAGTCAATAGATCCAATTACAAAGACAAGCTCCAGAAACAGACAGCTTTTGTACCAGCAAAATGTTTTATTTTGTCTTCTCATAAACTTGTCCCACTTTGCAGCATCTGTGTTGGCTCAATGCAAAAATGGCTTTGTGATTTTGCATGCTAGAGCTAACAGTTCTATAGCAGGCCATTCTCTTTCCAAGTGTGGATTAGTTAAAAACCACCACTCCTCCCCGACTATAGAAAAGTTTCAATATTTGTATATTGAGGCTGATAACATCATCGGCATACAGTTACAAAGACTGCTCAACCACTCTGGTGCACCACACAGGTGCATGTCAAGGTTTTTAATAAGTCGCAAATTCCTTTTTTTCCAGTGGCATGATTACGTTGGCTATGAAAGTGAAGAATTCCCTAAAAACTTGTACTATATAACCAAGCAAGACTTCTGTCTCTTGGTGCCAAATGGCGAACTAAAGCATGTAATCATTCTGACAGTTGGACAGTTTCAATTAAGAGTTATTTATGGAGACCTGAGGAATACAAGACACACTCTGGTGAAGCAGAGGGATTCAATACATATCGAGTGCCAATCACAACAGATTCAGGCAGAACATGCCATTCTTACAGCTGACTAGAGCAGATGAGATTGATCTATGTAGTAAAATGAACCACCGTACACTGGGTGAATCTGACCTCATCATCAGCATCAGATGTTAAGCAATTCCGTGATCAATATACTGTAGATGAAGATGGATAAAAACAGACCACCTCTTAGAATGAAATATCCTTGGGATGGAAATATGCCACAAATGTTTAATTTTTTTGAGAACTTCACTTAAACTCAAATCACCAAACTTTCTCTTCCTGAATGACAAGCTGAGCTTGGGTCATGGCCATAACCGTAAAACCACCGTCCTGTGTAATTCATTGTGTCCATTCATTTATAAACACAAACCCTCATTTTGGTATTCTGACCCCTGCTAGTAAATGAAAGAGTGTGTGCTTGTATTGTTGGGCTCCTCCTTTCTAAGCATGCAACCCTGAGACCAGTGCACATTCCCACAGAGAAGGTTGTAACTGACTGATGCAATACATTCAATGTAAAAATTTCCAGAGACAAATGTGCAACAGCCAATAACACCTATCTTTTCTGCTCCATACTGAATAAAAATACAGAAATGTACCATAGATCTTCACATTATTTCAATAATTGGCTAGTTGACATGAAATAATTTTGGGAAGTTTTACATGTCATGTGGTATAACATAATACTTAATTTGAAACTATTTTAAATAGAATTTTGCTGATCATTTTATATTTATTATGCATGCAGCTTTTAAGAACTCATATCAAGTGAGAGACTACATGGAGTATGTGTACTTTACAAAATACATTTCTCTCACAGCAGGACCATTTTTGACCCAAAAAGGTAAAATTTGTAAAAATCTTATGGACATGATATACATGAACTACCCAATTAACTCTCCAAAAACCCAGTTGATATGACAGTGAAAGCTGTATCAACAAATGCTTAGATCTACCTCTTGCCTCTCCCCATTGTCTCCTGATTTTCAAATCAAATCCCTTTATTGTCACTCAAACTTATACACAAGAGCAACAATGGGTGAAAGTCTTGGGTGCAGTTCCAAGCAAACATAGCATTCATGACAATCTACTGTACAATACAAATCTAATTTACACATAACACAATTTACACATCTTGTAATCAGTTGGGAATAAATATGCAAGATTTTTGTTGACATTCAGGCTGTCAGGAGTCTGTTATTAAGAGAAAGTATAAAATGTGAGAATCCATTCTGAGACTAATAAAGTGAGTGCTGGTATATGTATTTTGAGTGATCAAGAGTTCAAAAGTCTGATCGCTTGGGGGAAGAAGCTGTCATGAAGTCGGCTGGTGTGGGTCCTGATGCTGAGATACCACCTACCTGATGTTAGCAGTAAGACCAGCCCATGGCTGAGGTGACTGGAGTCTCTGATGATTCTCCGAGCTTTTCTCACAAACTGCCTGGTGTAGATGTCCTAGAGGGAGGGAAGCTCACCTCTGATTATGTGTCTGGCTGTTTGCACCACCCATTGCAGGGCTTTGCAGTTGAGGGTGGTGCAGTTTCTGTACCAGGCAGTGATGCAGCCAGTCAGGATGCCGTGTGCTGTTGTAGAACACTCTGAGGATGTGTGGTTCATTCCAAACTTCCTCAGCCATCTTCCTCAGGAGCCTTCTTCACAACGGCCTCTGTGTGGACGGACCATGTGAGTTCTTCAGTGATCTGGACACAGCAGGACCCTCTCCACTGGTGCTCCGTTTATTGTGATTGGGCTGTGTTCTCTGTCTTTTCTCCTGAAGTCCACCTCAAGCTTCTTGGTCTTGCTGACATTGAGGGAGAGGTTGTGCTCCTTGGACCAGTGTGTCAGAGTGTGCACCTCCTCTCTGTAGGCTGTTTCATTATTGTCAGTGATCAGACCTACCAGCGTCGTATCATCAGCAAACATGAGGATGGCATTGTAGCTGTGTGTTTCCACGCAGTCATGTGTGCAGAGGGAATACAGAAGTGTGCTGCTAACACTTCCCTTTGGGGATCCAGTGTTGAGGGTCAGTGATGAAGGGATGTTGCTGCCCATTCTGACCACCTGATGTCTACCCGGCAGGAAGTCCAGGATCCTGCTGCTAAGCGACCTGTTTAAGCCCAGAGCCTGGTGTTTCACATCAAGCTTGGAGGGCACTATGGTGTCTACGAACAGCATTTGTGTTCCTTTTTTCCAGGTGGGAGAGGGCAGTGTGTAGTGTAAATGCAATGGCATCATCAGTGGAGCAGTTGCTGTGGTAAGCAAACTGCAGTGGGTCCAGTGAGGCAGTGAAAACTTGGTTTCCCCCAATATGAAAACCAAAACTCTTGTTTTTCCATAGGATGTGATTTACAGTGATATCCGATCACTTCTTATTAGTGCAGAACCTTTGGGTAGAGCCATGGGCCTGTGGGTTTAATGGATTATGACCAGAGTGCACATAAAGGGCCAGAGAAACCTCTTGTTTACCTCTGACCAAATCATTCACTGGGCCAGTCAGGTTGGATCTGGGATTACAAAAATGTGCTTTCCCTTACATTTCTCTCCTGTGTTGTATTCGGAATGCATGGATAATATATGTTCATAGGCAATGCATGGTGCATAAGTGTAACAGTGGGATTTGTGGCAGATTTGTGTGCAAAATGTAATTTTATGCCTGGTATTTTCTCTCCACTTTGTAGTAAGACTTGATGTGTTTGTAGAGAAAACAAGTGAAACATCAGGCTTTCCTTCCTCATGTAAAATAGCTGTATCTATTTGTCGGAAAGAAAGAAAGACAGAAAGAAAGATCAAAAGTTTAAAGGATTGATAGTTTAAAAGAAAGAAAGAAAGAAATATTTAAAATGTAAAAGATTGATTGTTTGTTCGATAGAAAGAAAGAAAAGTTCATTTCTGGTGGTTACACTGTCCATTGGAATCTTTCTTCATTCATTTCCATATGATTTGCTGAGACTCTCCATTAACAAGTTTAATGTCTCGAAAATGAAACCAATGAGAAAGACCTCTTTAATTCTCATGTTATTGTGCATCCAACCAAAAACACTCTCATGAGTCACTTGATATTTGAAATGGCAGAAACATGAATGTAATGAATGTTTTTGTAAAATATCCACAAACAACTCTATTTACTGCAATCGTACCCACCCTCTACTTTAGGGTCATCTATTCATATGGATTTAGTTTGGCATAAAGAAGCATTGGGCAGCACCTATTTTCCAATAAAAACACTCCTTTATGTGGCTGCTGCAATATGGTTGCCCATTGAAAGTGAAACGCTAAGAAGCAGGACACTTTCTCTCTGGATTCTTACAACATACCTCAAACCATTCCTGAAGATACAAACAGATATTGTGTGCAGGTATGCAAGCAGAAGTGTTGCTACTTTGGGGCCATAGCAGGTACAACATTTGTTGCCAAAAACATCAGTTGAGAGAAGAACATGAGACCATATCCGTCTCAAACAGTTATGTTATGTTGTGTCAGGAGGCTGCTCTTTCCATCACAGAGTATTCCACACAAAATCAGCAGGTCCTCTGAGGAGGTGGGATTCGGACCATGATTTCAGCGCCGTTGATTGTAGAAACTCCCATCACAGTGATTTACAGATGTTTATTTTCTTACACAACGAGAGGCTGTGAAAGAGGCAGCAGCCATCTGGAGTGGCCCTTAGATGGGTATTAATTCAATCTGCCCTGTTAATGAAATGTTATGGCTTTTACTCAAGCATCAGATGCCTGAGAAGTGGCTCAGCCATGCGTGTTGCAGCGTTCTGCCTGAGAGGCAAAGTCATCTACCCAATAAGGACTTACACTGAGATGAATAAAGTCTGTGTTTCTCTTTTAAACACCTTGTACTTAAAACTTATTTGTTGAAATTCATCAAGTGTCTCAGTCTGTCTTGAACAACATGACAAAGCTAGATTGTTCCCATTGTAATCATTCAGAGTGTAGGCTTGAATATTTTGGCATTGTTTTGTTCGCTCTCAATAGACACATCAGTGCTACATTGTGTTCTGATTTGTTCTGTTGTTCGCTTGTATTACAGACACCGAGGTGGTAGTTGAATTCTCAAAAAAGTCTGCATTGTGGTTGTGGACCACCCTACTGAAAGACCACCATGAATTGGTAACATTTAATATTAATAGTGCGTCATTAATAGGTAATTATGCAGGAATTAATGCAGGATTAATGAGTAGTATTACATTAACACTTTAGTTACTACTATTAACTAATATGGAAACATGATTGCCCAATCAATAAGTAATAGCGAACAGATGACTGAGATAGTTCACTGTTAGATAATCAATAATTACTGAATTTGATTTTTCTCATTGAGAACTATCAACTAAACATGGCTAATTTAACATAACTACTCATTAATTACTAATCAAAACATTAACATGTGCCAAAAATGTGAATGATTATGTTTTTATTGTGAAAATGATCATGAAATGCGCCTTCAGAGAAACATGTGCCTGTAACGTTTATGTGTTTTTTTTAATGTTTTTTTCAAGGTCTTTTATTTTCTAGTTTAGTTCCTGTTTCATGTCATGTGTTCCCTGGTCAGCAAATGACCAGGGAACACATGGTGTTCTGATTCCTGTTTCCCTCCATGTTCATGTGTCTTGTTTTCATTGATTCACTGTCTGATTACTTTGTTATTAGTCTTGTCTTTTCGTTGGTTAAAGTTCATTTTGTCTTGTTATCTTGTTTATAGTTTAGTCTTGTGATTGTTATCTTTGTCATGTGTTCTCCCATGTCATGTATTTAACCCTCATGTTTTTCATGGTCCATTGTCAGGTATTGTTAATGTAACTCTCTTGTTTTGTTCAAGTCAAGGTTAAGTCAAGTCAAGCTATAGTTATGTTACTCATGTTATGTCAAGTCTAGTTCATGTTTATGTTCATGTTTTTAGTTAGGGTTTTTGGATTGTACATTTGGAAAATAAACTGCACTTGGGTTATTCACTCCTTCGTCATCATCTTGTCTCTGCCTGTTGCCAACAATGTTACAGCGCCTCACGTGTGTTCTTTGTGGGAATTCATATATGAATGTAACAGCTTTCTAAATCATGGCTACAGTGTCTGGTATAGTCAGTTTACAGATGTATGTGCCCAACCTATGTATTCCTTGGGATATCTCTTCTGTTCATTACAAATTATTTACTTTGGCAGGTTTGATATTGCTGGAAGTCTTTTTAAAATATTTTTCGCAACCCATAAGTAATGAGTGTTAACACATAAACATGAAGGAATTACTAATTATTTTAAAGTGAGGGTCATGGTAACACATTATAAATTAATGAATACACACTTGAATATGCACAAAAATGTTTTTACAAAAAATTTAAAAAATGAAAATTTTATTCATAGATACTGTAGGTTAATCTTACAAGAAGAGTTTAATTTTACGTGATTTGCGTTTTTTTTCTGAGTAACAATGTATCTAATGAAAAAAAAAATGAGTGCATGAAGCTTCTAATCCAGTCAGAGTTCGCCATATTCAATGCTCGTGCTGAAACTGAAAGAAGAGGGAGTACAATTTTGCTCTGCCCTCCCGTCACACCTGCATTCAGTAAACTTTAAAATACATTCTGTTCTGTTCAGACCGAACATAGGCAAAGGAGGAATCATGTCAAATTTATTTGATAAAACTGTACATATTTACAGAGTGGACTGTCTAGGGTGGAAGTACACATGTTGGAACGGTCTCATGCTGCACACTGGTTTTCTCTCCATTTCAAATGAATGCTTAAAATAGTTAACATTTACCCAATAAATCATAAATCAATCATGATTTGATGAATAAATCATGAGATTAATTGAGAATATTCTATTGACTGTCCTTATTTTTAACAGTAAGAAATCAAATAAATCTGCATTTAGTTTTGTAAATATGTCTTCAGTACAGTGACAATATAAAAGCCAATTATTTACATTTGCATTTGGAAGATTATTTAATTTAACAACATACTGTCCTTATAATATCATGCTCACTATTTTTCACACACAGTTTAAATGTATATTTATTCAAAAAAATATGTAGTTTCAACTTTTATAAATCAGGAAGGGGATACCCTCTCATGTGGATCATCATATTGTTTGAAAACCCCTTTTGTAGCAGCTGGACTATAAGTCTAGTACTTAGTCCAGGTCTATGGTTAATAATTGGTTATATCAGGGAAGATTATTCTGAACAGTGACACATAACAATATCTGCACTTGATCATATTATAAGCACAGCATTTTATAGGCTATAGAGTTAAGCGTCCATGACAAACATATTTACTCTACATATTAACTTAAGTACATAAAACATAACCACTATATATGTAATCGGGAAAAGTGACATTTTAGAAGATTATGTTGGATTGCTAGCCCTTTCAATGAGGAAAAAATAACTTACAAAATTCCTACATATGCAGCCAAATTTTATGCTATTCCACTATGATGGGAGATTAATTTTCCATTGCAAAATATCCTAATCTGTGTGTCTGGTCTTCCATTTTGGATGGCCTTTTTGGAGGATTATGCTTTTGGTTGTTTATCTTGGTTCACTTAAGAATATCGGGAGTATTCTTAAGTCTTTCTAAACCTGAAAAATGAAGATGATGTTAAAAGATGGATATTTTCTCTAAGGTCTTTTTATCTGGCTGAAAAAGTACTCTAATACACATACATACTGCCTTACAGTCTCTGACTAATATGTCAATAATTTAACCTACAGCAAAAACAAATGACTGTAAATACACCATTCAGTTTCCATCAGATTAGGATGATGTTTACCACATGGCCCTCTACCATGCTACGAGGTGCCAGCTGCCTTGCACATGGGCCAAGAGCAGTTTGACATCATAAGTCACTATAGAGCTGGAGAATTATGCCATCATCATCCTCATCATTTTCATGACGAGCTCATTATCATCCCAACACCTCATTATGCTCCATTTGGGCTCAGCCATACTCTAAACAGGGAGTCATAAATAACAGTAATTATAATAATGAGAGCAGTAATTGCAGGTGCAGTTTCCGCCATGTCGTTAGCAAAGCTCCATGTTCGACGCTGACCCATGATGAGTCTAACAAGAAACGTGAAATAACAAAAGTTTTTGGAGGCTCACCTCTCATGTAGTCAATTGGCTGTGAAAGGCATAAAATTGCCCATTGCTTGTCGACGGAAACCAGCATGATGCTAAGTAAGACCAGGTTAATATGCTACAAGGGGATTTCATCTTGAAGCTGAGACCTGGAGTTATGACCAAGCATAAACACATAAAAATGTCAGCGTCCCAAAAAGAGCTGGAACGGGGGACCGAGTCAATGCTATCAGAGCACATTTCAGACCCTAGTAACAGAGACTTATGAAGCTTTGTTTACAGAAGAAATGCAGTCCATTTGAAAAACCCAGGAACTGAGGAATGTCTTGACACATTCTCGCAGCTCTCAGAAGGACACATTCATTGACTGCTCAACTTGCAAACATGACACTAAGGACGTGAAACAAGATGTGGCCCATGAGGTGAGGGAGCCATGTGGTGCATGGTATATGCACAACTCTGTGGAATATCAAGTGGCAGGCATACAGTGTTTGGACCAGAGGACTGGGTTTGAATGAACATATGGGAGCTATTTGTTGGGTTAATGATGCATTAGTTTGAAAACTTGATCGATGGCAAAGTCATAATTATATGATGCAGTAGTAACTACAGTGTATTAAACACCCAGAGACTTTTGGGAGCAAACATGGCATGGAGCAACACATTCACAAAGCATTTCATCAATGGAAAGACATGGTGGGCATTGCCTATTCAGACTGAGCTTATTTTTCAGTAAACTAAAGAAGCCTGAAGAATTAGATGTGCAATCACTTGATAGAAGAAGACTGAATCGTAGTCCAATTTCCACTGCCTACCATGTATAAACCTTGATAGTAAGGCTGCATGATGCAACATGATTGCATGAATAAAATCAGCATGTTGCTACCAAATGTTCTGATACCCTGAATACATTCTGGCAATTTGCTGACCAGTGGCATCTCCCATTAAACATCTCCGAATCAATTCAAATGTGTTTATCTTTTTCTATGGTGCAACTTATAGCTCGTTGTGTGAACAGCCTCAGAGACACGGGTACTGGTCCCATAAAAAAAAAAAAAAAAACAGGAAATAATCATGTTCACATAATCAATAGCTGTGATTTGAGGGTTGTATATTCCCTTAAAGATTACATTTTTACTCTACTGACAGTTAGGTTTAGGGTTGGGGTTCAGGTGTATGGTTAACTCCGTAAATCCTGAAATAATTGTAAGAAAAATCTATTTTTTTTACATTAAACTGTATACATTAGACAAAGCATAAAATGAAAAAAAAAAATGTTTTTTTTTACATATTTGATACATCAGGATTTAAAGGTCATTATTCTCCTAAGGCCCAGGAAATCATTATTGAATAGAAAATTTGTTATTTAAGTTTTTCGTTGCCTATACATGCTACAGTGGTAAATCTTAGGGATTTATCAGAGGACTCCCTGGGCTTTTCAGAAATATCATATATTTTAAAGTTTGGCCATGAAAACTTCCTCTCCTTGGTCTATAAATATGGATTTACATGGATCACAGTTAATTTCAGCACATCAAACACAATATGAATATTATTTTTCAATAAACCATTTTTATTTTTGCCATTTAAAAAAGGGAAAATTGTAGTTCACACTTTAAATATATCTTATAAAAATTATGTCAGAATTTTCAAAGGTCTGTTGTTTAAAGAATCTTATAGTGGGCATGAATGGAATTGTGATTGAGAGATATACTGTAACTCTAAATCCTATTGTATCATATTTGCTACATGTAATTTCAACATGCTTTTTCAATAAAATAATATAAAAAAATTTAACCAAACATAAGTTGCTCGATTCAGCAAATACTCATTTTAAAATATCAGTAACAATATAATCATTACTGTCATTAATTTTACTTTTTTAAATTCATTTATCCCAAACATAAAATTATGCGGAAGTCTGTCGCCATATTATATAGATTGATAAAATTAAAACTTTTTTTTTCTCTCAAAGAACCACTAACTGGTGCCATAAACATATGAAACTTACATACCATGCATTCTTTGGCAGTTCAGCTTGAACAGAGAGTGAGACAGGGGCCATCAAACATTGTGTATCATGTTTGATACATACGGTGTTATAGGGTTAATAAAATATACATTCCTGTTGACTGAATTATTGTACATCATTTATAACAAAAAATTAGGGCTGTCGATTTAAAGCGCTAATTACATGAAATTAATTTTATTAAAAATAATTTAATTAATCGCAATGCCCCCGGATTGTAATAAGGAAGATTCCTGAGAAATGCAAGCTTGTAGTACCACCTGCTTACTCCAGAGGGCAGTAATCGAAATTTCAGCTGTATAGGCAACACACAGTTATACAGTGAAGAAAAACAAAACAGGCATTCATTACATTATTGCATTCAAAACATTTGATGTAGCGCAAATCCGAACTAAGGGATTTCGAGATGTGTTCTATGTATGAAACTATATTTAACTTGACACAGTGACCTAAAAATTGTATGTTTAACTTGTTGAAATTGACAGGTCCTTAAACAAGCCCTCATAGTAAATCTCCAACTGATTGAAAAATTCACTTGTGAAATGGATTGCTGTGAACTGTATACCAATGATTGACTTATGATAAATAATATGGTAGTAAACAATACATTGTATTCTAAAGACGCTTTTTGTATTGTCTTATCAATGATTAACTCATCTGCCACAAGAATGTAATGCATTTTGATTATTTGTATATATATATATATATATATATACAGTATATATATATATATATATATATATATATATATATATATATATATATATATATACAGTATATATACAAATAATCAAAATGCATATATAAATATAATGAGTTAATCAATATATTTAAAGATAACTATATATAATTATTTAATTATTATGTATTGAAT
This sequence comes from Moxostoma hubbsi, assembly GCA_032164185.1. NCBI lineage: Eukaryota > Metazoa > Chordata > Actinopteri > Cypriniformes > Catostomidae > Moxostoma > Moxostoma hubbsi. Next base: position 11,324,645 of record JAVLUX010000004.1, on the reverse strand, counting down.
TATTGTTACATGAGGGGCTTTCTCAGGAAATATTTGTACATGCAATTAAATGTGATTAATCGCAATTAATTAATTGGGACATCATGTAATTAATTCGATGACAGCCCTACTAAAAATACATCTTGATTTTTGCACCACTCTGTGGAAACCACAACTGAAAACTGGAGCTCACACATGGACATATCTTCAACCACACTTTCTGCTTCAGCATCTTCTATGCAGCTTCTAAAAAGCATGAAAAACTGTCATTTGGAAAAAATGTGACACTGTCATTCTAATTTTGAATACATTAAACAAAGTGGGCAAATGGATATGCCTGTGATTATTTAATGCTTCACTGCAAGAACACACATTGCATATCAAATGAAAAGTCACAACGAAAGTACAATTTCACAATTAGTTAATTATGGCAGCTGTAATTCTAATCTTGATTATTTATTCGATTATGAATGGCCCTATTTGACATGCAACATTTTAACTGTAAAATGTTGTAAGATTTCTGTGTCACCATTTTTATGCTCTTGATTCAGCAAAGTTTGGATGATCTAATCAAAATATCAGAATCCAAATACAGAATTCAGATTGATGCAACAGAGGGTTCTGATGGCATCCACTGCAATAATCTTTCAACCTGTGCTTATTCTACACAGGAAGTAAAATGGCCCAATTTAATCCTAATATATGCAGAATGATCATGCTGTACGTCAAGCCAAAGTTTGGTAGCAGTCCAGTGTTCTACAATCTGTTTATTTTGCATCATGTGATATGTTACAGGATATGTACTTCACTTCCATGGTTGTTGTAATTCAACCATGTCTCTCAAACTATTGTATTATCACAATCATCTTAACACAGTCTTGTGGCAAAATACTTTCTTCTTGATTTTAACAGATTTCACACTGTCCTGGCTTATGCTTTTCTAAGAATAAGGACACTGCTTTGTGGTTCTTAAGTGCTGTCATTTGGTAGTGAGTAATTGTCTCCTTTTCAATGTCCCAAACCTTAGTGGTCATGTAGGTGCTGAAACTGGGTGAGCCCTTTAAGAGCCACCTGCAGAAGAGCAGACAGAATTATACCTGTCCCAGTTATTGTCCTTGCCCTCAATATATTTAGCTGCTCTCAAATGGGTTAAAAGAACAATTTTCAACATACTGTAACTTATGTGCATGAAGATGCAAGGGTAAACCTTGTTGAGCTCCGGACACAACTAATGGAGCCACCCTTTTAGTTTCCCTAAGTTCAGCACATAAGCCTTTTAAATAATGAAGGACCAGTTGAATATTATGTCCTGTTTAAAATCAGCTTGGGTGCATGTAAGATATTGTTTTAGGTTATAGAAGTGAATTTCAGATAAATAATTTCTAGTCTCCTCTTAGAAAATTCAATACACAACATTGTCTAAGAGTTTTCATCATCTGGTAGAATATTGAAGTACCTGGTGCATCTGTCTATTGGACCATTCTTCAGCTAACTAATGGGCAAAACAGTGAATATGAGAAGACGCTAACATTGTTATGTCATCAAACTCAATTTCCTGTACTCTGTGGATATAATTCAACCTTGGTAGATTTATTAGAAAAGAAAAACACATGACGCAAATAGGCTCTACTGGGATTTAACATTTTGTTAGACATGGAGATATGTTGATTAGCAAATGTTTAAGGAATTATGAGCAGACAATGTTAGGTTGGCTGGTCACATATGGAAATGAAATTACATCAGGCAACCTCCAATTTCTTTACAGTCTGGTGCAGCAACTTTTTGTGCAGCACTATTGATACATATTTCTCATGTAACAACAAAAACGTGCAAGCACCTCAATGCAGTAATCTGACGCAGATCCTGTCATGGCCGTAACCAGCAATGAGGTCAGCAAGGGCTGGACCTCTGTAAATTTTTCATATTCAAAAATACATTTTGAAGCTGAACAACACGTGACTGCAATTTTGATTTGCCTTAGGTCAGTTCATTTCAGACAAATTCACTAGACAGTGCAACACATTGAATCTTTAGTTTAATATTTGTTCAAAAAGTTTTAATATCATTAACAGGCTTTAAATTACTATCCAGAGGTCCAGACTGCTGCTGTAGCAACCTAAATATGGCACTGTCACGTGGCACCTGTTACTTTCTCAGTGCTGGTCGGGATGGAACAATCACAGCTATTTATTATCACTGGATGAGAAATTATTGTATAGATACTGCAATTGTCAGCTTTTTGTTATTCAGTAATTATTCAAAAAAGTTTTCAATACAATTAATCTGCTGTAAATTACTGTTAAGAGATTCAGACCGATGCTAGCGCTGGTTAGGATGGAACATTCATAGTCATTTATTATCACTGGATTATTGTTTAGAAATTATTTCACTGATTCCATCCACAGGTGCAAATCATCGTAATTATCATTATTAATTAAAAATTACTATCAAGTGTAAAAATGCCTAAAATGTATATAAAATATGTCCAGAGATTTGAATGCTGATCAATTAAGGATTCATTTTTTCTTAGCCGTCAAGCGCCCCCTGAAGGAAGAAAGTTTTGTGACTCAAAGGTAACAGTTTCACAATTTTGGTTAGCTCCACCAACTGTATAACTGTAGAAAGAGTCACATAGAGTCACTTAAGAAAAAAAAATCCTCATGCCTTCTATAGGAAAAAGTCTAGGTTATGTATGTAACCTCCATTCCCTGATAGAGGGAACGAGACGTTGTGTCAAAGAAGCGACACTAGGGGTCACTCTTGAGCGCCGAATATACCTCTGATCTATGAAAAAAGGCCAGTGAGAAGTTGGCGGACAGAATTTACATGTCCAGCCCCCGGACATAAGGGTATAAAGGCGGGGAAATGTGTCTGTTTCATTCAGGATTTTTCAAATGCGTATTTGAGCCAGAAATGGTCTGGCCACAACAGTGGCCCAGCTCAGTGACGTGGCCGGGAGGACACAACGTCTCGTTCCCTCCATCAGGGAACGGAGGTTACATATGTAACCTAGACGTTCCCCATCTTTCGCTCACTTCGATGTTGTGTCGAAGAAGCGACACTAGGGGTCCAATTTAAATCACACCATGCGCTGAGCTGTGTACGTGTACTGCTGACACTGGAGCGGACAGGTACTTGATGTGCCAAAACGACCAGCTGTATCAGACTGCACGTACCCTTCCCCAATGCCCCATAAAGTCGTCTGAACCCTTATAGTTACCCTAGACAGGGGAACAAGGCAACGCTTGCCAACCTGAGAACGGGCCGAGCCTAGCTGGGCCTCTTTTCTCTCTACGTTTCCTGCATAGAGCAAAACTGCTGGGGACATTACACGCATCGTGGGAAGGGGTCTTAACCAGTTTCCTATTCTTTCAGGGGGAAAATACCCTGCAGAGACCATACCCTCCCAGAGAGGGGGAGGTAAATTGGCGAAATACACCACATGGGCTTTTAGGTCACATGTGAGAAGTGGCGCGGTGGTAGATCACGCCTCTTCGGAGGGAGGAGTTGCTACAGACACGGCGACCGGGGGGCAGCGGGAACTGCCCAAGGGAGACGTGGGTCCACTCGTAAGGAGACCGTACCGCGGAAAATACACACAGGAGGAAAGTCCACATAGGAGCCCTAACCTGTGGAGCACCTATTCCAGTACAGGGTAGATTTGAGTACCCGCAGTGGATTGTGTCAGCGAAATCCTCTGCCGAATTGCAGACCCACGGGGTTAGGGAGGAGTCATCCAGGGAGCCGGGTGAGTGGGCTCTCCTGGGAGAAAAAGCGCACGGTATTACCTCAGCCGAGGGAAAGGGCATTAGGTGCAAGTGATTCACCTGGTTAATCCATCAGTGTTACCGAGTTCTACCGGCTCGGATCTGAATCTCGTAGAATCTCGCAAAGGTATTAGGTGTTGCCCAACCCGCTGCTCTGCATATGTCTGCCAGGGAGGTGCCCCTGGCCAGTGCCCATTAGGACACAACACTCATTGTCGAGTGTGCTCGGACCTGCAAGGGGGGGGCACGACCTGAGTGCGATAGGCCAATGAAATGGCGTCCACCACCCAATGGGATAGCCTTTGTTTGGAGACAGTGTTCCCTTTCCGCTGTCCACTGAAGCAGACAAAGAGCTGCTCAGAGCGTCTAAAGCTCTGCGTGCGGTCAAGTAGATACGCAAGCACGTACCAAACACAGTAACAAAGGGGCTGGGTCTAACTCCTCCCAGGGCAGCGCTTGCAGGTTCACTACCTGATCTCTGAAGGACGTGGTAGGAACCTTGGGCACGTAGCCCGGTCATGGTTTTAGGATTACATGTGTGTCTGCCAAACAGAACTCCAGGCAGGTGTTGCTGATAGTGAACGCCTGCAGGTCTCTGACCCGATGGAGGCGAGCGCGATCAGCACGGCCATCTTTAGAGAGAGGATCCTGAGTCCAACTGATTCTAGTGGCTCGAAGGGGGATGTCTGAAGGCCCAGAGGACCACTGAGAGATCCCAGGAGGGGAACAGGCATGGCCGGGAGGGATTTAACCTCCGGTCGCATCTTAGGAACCTGATAATTAAGGCGTGCTTACCAAAAGACTTGCCGTCTACTGCGTCCTGGTGGGCCACGATTGAAGCTACATACACCTTCAAGGTGGACGGGGACAACCTCCCCTCCAACCTCTCCAGCAGGAAGGAGAACACCGACCTGACTGCGCACCTCTGTGGGTCTTCAGCCCGGGATAAACACCAATTCGTGAACAAACGCCACTTCAGTGTGTAAAGTTGCCTGATGGGCTCTGGCTTGGTTGATTATGTCTACGACAGCAGGTGGTAGATCAGCTAGATCTTCCTCGTCCCGTCCAGGGGCCAGATGTGGAGGTTCCAGAGGTCTGGATGCGGATGCCAGAGCATGCCCCATCCCTGAGAAAGAAGGTCTGTCCTCAGGGGAATTTGCCAGGGAGGGGCTGTCGTGAGGAGTATGAGGTCTGAGAACCAAGCACGAGTGGGCCAGTAGGGAGCCACTAGAGTGACTTGTTCCTCGTCCTCCCTGACCTTGCATAGCACCTGTGCAAGAAGGCTCACTGGGGGAAATGCGTATTTGCGCAGCCCCGCGGGCCAGCTGTGTGCCAGTGCATCTGCCCTGAAGGGAGCCTCTGTTTGGGCATACCAGAGCAGGCAGTGGACGGTTTCTCAGGAGGCGAACAGGTCTACCTGCGCCTTGCCGAACCTTTCCAAATCAGCTGGACTGACTGGAGGTGAAGCATCCACACCCCACTGGGCAAGTGTTGTCATGATAGCACATCCGCTACCACATTGAGGTTGCCAGGGATTGAGTCGCTGCTGGCTCCAAAGGAGGAGACGACGGGCGAGTTGTGACATCTGGCGGGAGGGCACACCGCCTTGGCGATTTATGAAAGCCACCGCGGTGGTGCTGTCTGATTTGATCAAGATGTGTTTGCCCTGAACTAGCGGGAGAAACCTCCACAGGGCAAAGAAAACAGTCAGCAACTCCAGGCAGTTGATGTACCAGCGCAACGGGGCCCCTTTCCAACGGCCTGCAGCTGCGTGCCTGTTGCACACGGCGCCCCAACCCGATCTGGAGGCGTCAGTCATGACCAAGACGCGTCTGGACACCTGCTGCACCGGGACTCCTGCCCGCAGAAAGCAGAGGTCTGTCCAGGGTTTGAATGTTTGGCAGCAGGCGGGGGTGACCATCACACAGTGTGTGCTGCCGCGCCATGCTCGTTTCGGGACTCGAGTCTGTAGCCAGTGCTGAAGTGGTCTCATATGCATCAACCCCAGTTTTGTGACTGCCACGGAGGATGCCATATGCCCCAGGAGCTTCTGGAAAAGTTTTAAAGGGACCGTTTTGCCTGGTCTGAAGGTGGCGAGGCATTTCAGCACTGACTGCGCATGCTCGTTGGTGAGGCAGGCTGACATTGAGACTGAGTCTAACTCCATGCCGAAAAAAGAGATGCTCTGAACCTGGGCGAGCTTGCTCTTTTCCCAGTTGACCTGAAACCCTAAACGGCTGAGGTGCCTGAGCACCTTGTCCCTGTGGGCGCATAGTAACCCTCGGGAGTGAGCCAGGATGAGCCAGTTGTCGAGGTAGTTGAGTATGTGAATGCCGGCTTCTCGCAGCGGGGCAAGGGCTGCCTCTGCGACCTTCGTAAATGCCATCTTAAAATTACAACTGTGTCCATACTCCAAATGGTCCAGTAAATACAACCATTTAAGCTCAGGTATGTCATTTTCATGGTTTGTGCTCAAAAAGGGGGTGCATATCAACAGGTTAATCCAGCCCTGATGATCATCATTACATCTAAAATGTTCAAAAACAGTAGCACATTGCACTAGTACAGCATCTGTAGTTCAGACCACAGGACGATATATGTAAAATATATGAGCACTGGCCATGAGGAAGGCTATGCTATTTCATTCATTTTAGTAGCCGATGTTTTACAACATCATTGGTAAAACATAATTGTAATTTTGGTACAATTCTTGGCACCCCACCCGGACCTCACAAATGTTTTAACCCTGGTTATGGCCCTGGATCCAGTGTTTCTCATTTTCTTAAAGTCAGCATGAAACCCATTTTACATCCTCAATCTGACGTATATCCAATATAAAAAATACATAATCATTGAGAGAGAGAAAGAAAATCAGGGTGGACCATGTGAACATTCCATATCAGAAACTTGAAGCAAGTTTGCAGTCGATTCGATTGTGGAGAACTATTCCCCTCCAGAAAAACTGCCAACATGTTTTGAGGAGGCTTATTGACCAGAATGTGGAAACGTTGAAGTTCACCCTAGAGTGCATCTTGATGCAGTATATCCCAATGGCAACACTTATTTTTCAAGCCTACAGTATATTGTTTTTTGCAATTATTGCTGTAACCTTTATTACATTAAAGTTATTTTGAGTTAAATTACTGCTTTGACTATTGGCAACATTTATTGCCGCATTAATTAAAAGATGAACCTAAACAGCTTTTTGAGTGTTGGATAACATTAAAGCTGCACTATGTAAGATTTTTTTGGTCACTATTAACTAAAGTTAATTATTGTGTGAGTACTTAAAACATCCATGTTCAATACCCTGTCCTTGTCTTACCCCTATTCACTATGGTAAATCTAAAACAAAGATGTTATTCACAAGCATACGTCTTTCGTCCTTACGTGTTTATGTCATGTCTGCACTAAGCTCAAAAAGAAGGTTCGGCTGTGGTGCAAGAAGCAGATGCAACTGCTGTTCAGTCAGACCAGTCACAGTTTAAGCAGTCAGAACAACAGTGGAGTGAAATCACTCTACTAATGGATTTAACTGTTTTTAACTGTTTGGTGAAGTTGTTTTCCTGCTATAATTCTTAGCTATATTTTCTGGTAGGGTTGTTGAAGCTTATATTCAGTACTGCTGCTCCCTACACGCATATTATGCTGTCTGCATAGAGCACCAACTCCCTAGGGGGGCACCATCTTACCCTAGGAGGGCACAAGAGAGTCCACCGGCAGCCTTGCTTATATGGATTGTCATGCTTTAATGAATCAAACTATACTCATGTGTACTGAACGCAATGTGTTTACAAGTTTGGTTTTGTTTTGTTTCCGGTGAACATACAGTTGCATGTTTACTAACATTCATGACTTCTGAGTATTTTTAGACCATTGCTGCTGTTTCGAGATTCCCAATTTGTGTGTCTCTAAATTGTGTATCTCTGTCAAAGGCTCATCTCAGGTTGTCTATAATGTAGCAATTTCATAGCACAGAAATGTATATGAATTTTTTTAGCATGTAACTATTTCTCTGTTTTAACTACTTGCAAACAAACAATTAAACATTTATTATTGTAATTGTTACATTCTGTATGTTATTTTCATGTTCAATAATGTATTTCATCATTAATAAATCCTCATTTTGTGTTTTTATATTACAGTCTTATTGTTTTCCGTGCATAGACCTACTGTTGTAGTGTTACGGTTCACTTGCATTGTCCACTAAGAATGTAACAGAGAGTGTCTTCAATTGAACTTATATCAGCCATTTCATGAGATTCACCTCTTAAATTGTAGTAAAATACAAACACTAATTTGAATTGTCTAGTGGATAAAATACATTAATAATCATATTAATATATTATTAAATGTGTTGTTTATTTTCCTTAAAGTAAGAAATGTATCGGTTCAAAATGTTTAACTGAATAACATAATGTCAACATGAAAATAGCTCATCATTACTCCAGACAACTTGTAGTTTTATGCTTCAACCGCTAAAAGTTACATTGTGCCGCTTTAACTGGTAGACTGCACAGACTAGCTGACAACCACCATATTGTTTTAGTGGTGGAGCAAGGTACTATTTTTGGCAGAAGTATGGGGCAGTACTATGTGTTTGTTTGACCAATGGAAGACAAGGCAAATGTTTTGGAAACCTTTTTGAAGACAGTCATTATTTTTTGCAACTCCATTTGCACAGTAATTACACACTTGACCTTTATCTCTTCTTTTATTTTAATTTTACAGTCACTGGCATGGCTGTGCCTTAAAATTCGACCTGCCTTTTGAAAAACTCTTGCAACTGTGCTCACCCTGCGATTGTGGTATTGACTTTGCCCAAACTCTTGAGGGTAATTCTTCTAAAGATTTATATTAGTAGAATTACAGAGGTCTAAAATTGTAGGGCTATCAACTGCTTGCTGAACTACACAATGTATTTTTGCGGTAAATGCACCCAGATGACTTCCTGCTCCTGTATGGCAAAAAATAATGTACTAAACTACAGTATATGGTAAAACGAGAGTGAATAATCACTTAATAGGACTAAGTACAGCTATATTTCTTTGGCATGATTGGTACCACTACTTTATGTGCCAGTACCAATTTAATTTTTATGTCAAAGTCAATGACAAGGTAATCCGTAAGTCTGGCTAGCACCAGGGGGAAATGTGATCTTTCTTGGCATGGTGCTTATTTAGATAAGACATGTGGAGTTGGTTATAGAGTCTGAGACGGGCTGCAGCAATGCACCTCTCTACAGACAAACAGTGATACCATGAATTTTCAGATCCACTGTTGCTCTCTAAAGATCAACAGCTGCCCAATCAAAGAAACAGATGAGATAAAAGCAGCCTCTAACAAAATCTAGAGGAGCTGCAAAAAGCCAAACACAAATCACTATGGGAACAGAACATCCCATCGGTTAATTTCCTCTACAATCGCATCAATAACAATCAGCAAAACATTAAGCATTATAATAATCACAACATTCATCCATCCAATCAAGCTCACCAAACAGCATTTGCTGCAATTTTAATCAATTCTTTTTTTTTTTTTTTTACTTCTTCGACACAATTCAGAATACAAATAAAATACACACATATTTCATGGGACAGTGCCATGTACCGCAGTCACCATAGTTTTTCCAGGACAAGAAAGCTGCGTCTGTGACCAAAATCCAAGAATCAAAACGATCAAGATCAAGAGGGTACTGAAATTATTAACCGGATATCACATTCACTTAAGCTGTTTCTACTCAGCTCAATTCTATGAGAATATGAAAGTGATTTTGTCATTTACAGACATGCTGTATGTTCTCTCCAGGCTGTGCTCATTTTATTGTCTGTTGCAGAGCGTTTGTGACTGTGGTGTTTGTGGTTTTAAATCTGCTCTAATTGGTTCTATTGCAGTAATCTCATGTTGCTCATGTTGTTTTTTCATAGGGGCCTGTTAAAAACAGCAACTGTTTTTGTAATTATATGTAACAGCTTCATAACCATATATTCTCGTACAAAAGTTATATTACACAATAGTATTCAAAATTATCTATATACTGTGACATTTAAAGGAATAGTTCACCCAAAAATTAAACTCTGTCACCCTCCTGCCTTTCAAAATCTGTCATTTTTTTATTTCTTCCATGGAAAGAAAACTCCAACATGACAAACAAAGCACTATAAAAGTATTTTTCAAATGTTTCACACACAATACTAATGCACAATGCTTCAAAAGACTTGGAATATAGTTAAATTGACCACTTTTATGATACTTTTATGGTGCCTTTGTTTTTTTTTATTATTATTATTTATTTTATTTTTTTTCATTTTGGAGCTTGACAGCCTCAGTCCTCATTCACTCATTCTTTATATGGTAATTATTGGCCAAAATATTGTTCAAAAATGCAACTTTTGTGATGCACAAGTCATACAGGTTTAAAGCGACTTGAGTTGTGCGTCTCCAAAATATACAAGACAACAATGTGTCCAAAAGTTCAGCTCTGAGTGTAAACATACTTTTAAGTGAAAAAGAGCAGAACTTTCAATATGAATTGGGAATTAAACTGTGCCTTTTATGTGGAAAGGTTTTCTCATTTGTAGTGTTGTGCAACATCTAAGCGAACAGCTCGACCTGAACTTGTCCATCTTTTTCTGTGTATTCATCTGTGAATGAGGGGCTGCGCATAGCTAGTATCAACAAATGTGGTAGCAAGGCCAACGCTGAGGGAAAGGAATTTATGATGTGTGTTGCTGTGTTTTACGCCTGGGCTACTGGAGAGGAATGTGCTGTCTGCTTTAAGGTGTCATATGGGGATGCTCTTTGTGATTGGAAAAGCTTAAACTAAAACACCCCTGTGTGAGAACATCTGCGTGCTCAGACCTAATGGGAGCATTTCTCCATAGTCATAATTGTACCTTGTTAAAAAAATATATACAGTATACAATAAATATAGCCTATTTTCTCATAAAATATTTTTAGTTTTTAGAGGTGGCATTTAAGTCTAGTGTGTAAAATCTATATGAAAATCATCATAACTCAACTAATGATAAACTGAGCTTTTTGGTGAGTGTTTTGGTTGTATTTAAAATTTTAAACATAACCATCTATAATTTACAACCCCAATTCCCAAAAAAGTTGGGACAGTATGAAAAATGCAAATAAAAACAAAAAGGAGTGATTTGCGAATTATATTAACACTTTGCTATATTCAAGGCACTACAACTACACATTATATGATGTTTTTCCTTGTGAATTTTGAGCAGTAATTTTAAATCAGATGATTGCAACACGCTCCAAAAAAACATGAGACAGGGGCAATTTAAGTCTAATAACAATTTTATGAGTTGAAATAACAAGGCGATGAGAAACAGGAGATTTTAAACAGGTGAGGCAATTGTGTCATAGTACAGTATACAGCCGTGGCCAAAAGTATTGGCAGTGACATACATTTTTGCAAAGTTTGCTGCTTCAGTATTTGTAGATTATTTGGAAAATAATAATGGAATAATGGAAAACAATGATAAGCGTTTCATATGTTTTAAAGGCTTTTATTGGCAAAAACATTCAATATATGCAAAGAGTTAATATTTACAGTGTTTACCCTTGTTCTTCATAACCTCTGCAATTCGCTCTGGCATGCTGGATATCAGCTTCTGGGCCAAATCCTGACTGATGGCGATCCATTCTTGCCTTATTAGCGCTCAGAGTTGATCACAATTTGTGGGCTTCTGCTTGTCTACTCTCCTTTTGAGGATTGACCACAGGTTCTCTATGGGATTAAGATCCGGGGAGTTGCCTGGCCATAGATCCAAAATTTCAATATAATGATCTCCGAGCCACTTCATTATTACTCTTGCCTTGTGACATGGTGCTCCATCATGCTGGAAAATGCACGGATCTTCACCAAATTGCTCCTGGGTCGTTGGGAGAAGTTGCTCTTGCAGGATGTTTTGATACCATTCTTTATTCAAGGCAGTGTTTTGGGGCAGAATTGTGAGAGAGCCCACTCCCTTGGATGAAAAGCAACCCCACACATGGATGGTCTCAGGATGCTTCACTGTTGGAACGACACAGGACTCATGGTAACGTTTGTAGCAGTTTTCTGCTGTCCAATCCTTGTACTTCCTTCAGAATTTCAGTCTGTCATTGATGTTTTTCTTGGAGAGAAGTGGCTTATTTGCTGCCCTTCTTGACACCAGGCCATTGTCCAAAAGTCTTCGCCTCACTGTGCATGCAGATGCACTCACACCAACCTGCTGCCAATATTGAGCAAGCTCTGCACTGGTGGTGACATGATTCCGTAGCTCAGGAGGAGACGGTCCTGGCGCTTGCTGGACACTCTGGGACATCCTGAAGCCTTCTTCACTGCAGTTGAACCTCTCTCTTTGAAGTTCTTGATGATCTGGTAAATGGTTATTTCAGGTGCAATATTCTTTGCAGCAATTTCCTTGCATGTGAGGCCATTTTGGTGCAAAGCGATGAAGGATGCATATCTTTCTTTAGAGGTAACCATTGCTAACAAGAACACAATGATTGGAAGCACTTCTTCCCTCCATTTATAGCAATCAGTCTGCTCTTATAATCCAATCAGAATGATAGAGTGATTTCACCTGACTAGTACTTGTTCACTCTTTCCATGTTGCTGCTGATATTATTAGTGAAATGATGTTGACTGCTTAATTTGGTCCAGGGCCAAAAAACAGTGAAATTTGGGTTTTTGAAAAAAAAAACATATTTTTGCAATTATTAAAAATGCATCTGATCACTCTGCACAATAATCTAGAAACAATGTGAATAACACCACAACAACTGAAGCAGACAACTTTGCGAAACACAAAATTTATGTCACTGCCAATACTTTTGACCATGGCTATATTGTTTAAGGAGCCTCTAAAAACAGCCTAGTCCTTCGAGAGCATGGATAGTTCGAGACTTGTCTATTTGCCAACAGATGCTTCAGCAAATAATCCAGCACTTTGAGACCAATGTTCCCCAAAGACAAAAATGGGAAGGATTTTGGACATTTCACACTCTACAGTGCACAATATATTTAAAAGATTAAAGGAATCTGGTCAAATCTCGGTGCATAAAGGGCAAGATGAAAACCACTTCTGAATGCGTGTGATCTCTGATCCCTCAGACTTTACTGTCTTAAAAAACATTCTCCTGTAATGGATATCATGAACATGGGCTTGGGATAACTTTAATAAACCAACTAACCGCTGCATCCACTGATGTAAGTTAAGACTTTACTATGCAAAGCAGAAGCCCTACATCAACACTGTCCAGAAATGCTGCTGACTTCTCTGGGCTCGGTCTCATCTTTGATGGAAAGTAGATCAGTGGAACTGTGTTTTTTTGGTCCGAATTGTCCACATTTCAAAACATTTTTGAAAAACAAAGCCGTAGTTTTATCCAGGCCAAAGAGGAAAAGGACCATTCAAGCTGTTATCAGCATCAGGTCCAAAAGCCAGTGTCTGTATGGGCCAGGGGTATGTCAGTGCCCATGGCATGGAGAACTCACACATCTGTGAGAACACCGTGAATGCAAATATATGCAAATTTTGGAGCAACATATACTGTCATCCAGCACCGTCTTTTCTAGTGAAGTCCCTGCATTTTCCAGCAGGAAAACTTCAAACCACATACTGCCCAGTTTTCTAGTACATGGCTGTGTAAGCAGAGAGTTAGGGTGCTAGACTGGCCTGCCTGCAGTCCTGACCTGTCTCCAAATCTTAACAAACTTGTGTCTTCAGTGCCCAAATGCTTAATAAGTGTTAGAAGAAATGGTGATGTTTCAGTGATCAACACTCGACTGTCCCAAATTTTTTGGAGCGTGTTGCAATCATCTGATTTAAAATTACTGTAGATTTAAAAAAAATATATGAAATTCACAAGGAAAAACGGGGAGACTTGTGAAAGTTGTAGTGCTTTCAATATAGAAAAGGGTGAATATAATTTATAAATCACTCATTTTTGTTTTAATTAGCATTTTTCATACTGTACCAACTTTTTTGGAATTCGGGATGAACTATTAATATATCTAATGTAATAGTGAGACAGTGAAATTGCATCGGCAACAGCCAACTTACAAATGTCCAAACTTTAAATTACTGTAGTAGTTGCTTGAGGCAACAAGCAGCTGCTGGGTCATTATCAAAATATGGTAACAAACATGTCCCTTGAGATTTCAGTCTTGAAAAAGTTTTCAAATAGTCAAGAAACCCCATTTAAAAAGCATCATTCTATAACCTAACCTTTTATTAACCTTCTATTGTATTGAAAGCACCCTCCTTTTTCGCTTCAGGTTATTTTTTGACCCATTTTGAAAACTATTAAAAATGCATACATTTTTAATACATTTTTAATAATACATTTATCGATGTTCAAATCTTGCTGCTATATTTGCACATTCGGCTTTTTCACCGAGAATAAAAGGGAGTTTTTCAGTTGGGGTGCAATTATTAAATTGGGGAAATATTTTGCTAATTTTGGGATAATAGTGGTTTCTGATTATTTCATATTTTGGGCATTCTGTGAGGAAGTGCAGCTCTGTCTCCATCATTCTCAGATTGCAGTGGGAGCAGAGTCTCTCCTCACAGTATACCCCCGTCTGTCCGCACCATCTCTATGGCCAGACTGTGCTCGCTGAGTCTGTACATCGTCAATGTTTTTCTTAAATTCACATCGTCACCGTGCTCGGGTAGTTTGCCACGGTGTACTCTCGATTTTGTGCCGAATAACATTCCATCTTGTGTTGACTTTTAATGGTGTTTGCCCAATTGGTGATGCATTTGTCTTTTTCTGTGTTTATAATTTGGTTGGTCCAAATGATTGTGAGTTTGTCCTGAGGTTGTCTGATCTCTGCAGGAGTGAGGTCAGTCAGTCTCAGCACCAACTGGCAGAGGGGACTCCTCGCCTTGCTCAGCTCTTGGTATTTGGTCACTTGTCTTTAGGTGTTTCCAGAATTTGATGGCTCTTTTTTGGATGTTTAAAAGGAAAGGGTATTGGCCTAATTCTGCCCTGCATCCGTTGTTTGGTGTTTTTCTTTGAACTTTGAGTATTCTTTTGCAAAATTCTGAATGTAGAGATTCAATGGGATGTTTTTCCCAATTTCCCAATTTTAAGTCAAATTTTGTAGGTGGACCCCACACTTCATGCCATATATTGCAATTGGTTCAATTATTGATTTGAAAAGTTTGAGCCAGATTTGAATTGGAATGTCAATTTTAATTGATCTTTTAATGGCATAGAAAGCCCTTTGGCTGTGAATGAACTCAAAAAGAAAGCTCAAAGTAAAGTTAGCCACTGGAGTGAGTTTCAGACCAAGATAACATGTTTTTGTGGTTTCAATGGTTCTTTGTGAGAGTGTGAATGTGTGTGTGTTAGTCCCTGAGATCCGGAACATTTCTGGAAAATCATGACTTTAGTTTTTTGGTGGTTGACTGTCAGGGGCCAGGACTTACAGTAACCCACCAGCAGATTCAGGCTGTCCTGCAGCCCCTCTTTAGTGGGTGACAGGAGAACCAGGTCATCTGCATAGAGGAGACAATTTATTTCTGTGTCATGTAGAGTGAGACCTTGAATGGGAGAATGTTCTAGTATATTAGCCAATTGGTTGATGTAAACGTTGAAGAGGGTGGGGCTTAAACTGCAGCCCTGCCTCACTCCACGCATCTGGAGAAAAAAATCTGTTCTTTTCTTTCCCATTTTTAACAGAGCATTGACTGGCTGTGTACATTGATTTGATCACATCATAGAATTTTCCCCCTACATCGCTGTCAATAAATTTGAGATATAATCCTTCATGCCAGATTGAACCGAAGGCTTTCTTGATGTCTACAAAACAATTGAAAATTTGTCTTTAATTTTGATGTACATATTTATCAATGAGTGTCTGTAGGGTGAAAACATGGTCAGATGTGTGACATTTTGGCATTAATCCAATCTGACGTTTACTCAAGGCATTGTGCTTCATAAGGAAGTCTAAAAGTCTGGTGTATAAAATTCTGCAGAAAACCTTCCCCAGATTACTGTTCACACAGATTCCTAGGTAGTTGTTAGGGTCTAATTTATCTCCACTCTTATAAATTCTCTCTGTGTGTGTTTGGGTGTGTGGACATGCGCATGTGTGCACAAATTCCATTTGAGAGGAAATTATATGCAATTTGTGGAAAAGATGCAGTACCAAAAACTATGCAAAAATGACCCGAAGACAGTAGGAGGATTAAATAATATGAAATGGTTTAACTCTATATTGTTTCACACATTTTTTATAAAATATATTTAAATTTGTTGATTGAAAAATAACCTGTCCCCTTCATCTGGTAGGCCTCCACCACTTCTATGACATTTACAGATATTTATGTGTTTATGTTTTACTCATTTTGTTTTCTCAGGTCAAGGCTTAACAAGTGTGAAAATAAGCACCAAAAAAAAAAATAAAAGTAGGTAATTAAATAACTTAAAATTAATGTCTGTTCCTTGATTTCATGTCATTGGTGTTACAAAAAAGGAGAAAAAAACTCCATCACAGGATAAATACCTGATGAAGGTCACATGATCAAAACGTTGTACTAATTAAGTTGTATATTCACATATTTGTATTTACTTTAATGTCATTGGTGTTATTAATTTTAAAAACGTGTAGAAAAGAACTTCCAAGGTCAAGTTAAGAGGAGAGGCTGCTCTAATGTGCTTATAGTGATTTTCCCACAGTGTTAGAAAAGGTAATATTTTTTGCACACGGTTCATTTATATATTTCATTCATTGTTTATTGTTCATGTCAAATGACGTAGTTTTTATTGGAGGGAAAAAAAAAGATTTAATGGTATAATTGATGGATTTTAGTCTGATCAGTCCAGTGTATTTTGTGATGCTTTTGACACCATCTTAGAAAATTCATTTTTGAGAGATTTTTTTTTATGGGTGTTACAACCCTTACATTATTCATGAAACACAATAAAATAATCAAATAAAGAACAGCAGTCAAGTTGTCTTTTATTAATAAAAAATAATGCCTAGATGTAAAAAAAAAAAAAAAAAAATACCCAGCTTTTATCTCCGAAAACTAAAATGAACTAAATTGTGAAGTTCATTATTTTGTCAGAAAGTCCTTTTTTTTTTTAAGGAAAACTCAGCTACTTATTTGACCAATATCAACAGACAACATTAATGGGATAGTTCACCCAAAAATGTAAATTCTTCTCATCATTTACTCACCCTCATGCCATCCCAGATGTGTGACTTTCTTATATCAATATTTAAGCTCTTTTTTTACTATAAAATCTCCTCCATGCCCATTAGGTGGCGATATGTACCAAGAATGTGAATTGCCAAAAACAAAAGAAGAAGAATGTGAAAGTGAAAGTGGAGATTGATAGAAAAAATTTACTTATATTGATAAAATATTGATGTGTTTCTCACCCACATTTATATCACTTCTAAAGACATGGATTAACCCTCTGGAGTCATATGGATTATTTTTATGCTGCCTTTATGTGATTATTTGAGATTCAAAGTTTTGGCCACCATTCACTTGCATTGTATGGACCTACAGAGCTGAGATATTCTTCTAAAAATCATAATTTGTGTTCAGCAGAAGAAAGTCATACAGGCAGGCTGGTGAGTAAATGATGAGGGAATTTTCATTTCTGGGTGAACTATTCCTTAAATGGACAGTAGACACTCTGAACAGCTTGATTGGTGTTTAAAAGTCTGCTTTAATAACTAAAACAGCTACGTAATTAAATGTAACCACTTGTCCTAACACAGACGATGAAACATTTAGATAAAAAGCAGGCTATTTGCCTTTAAGCTCGAATCCAGACTGTCCTAATGAATTACCGGTACTGAGTTGAGTTTCACCAACGCACCGATAAAAATGCTTTCCATAAAATAACTCAAAAAAGCCTCCCTGAGAACTCCCCTGAGTGCGCTTGGAGATGATCCAGTCCCGCTCTAATAGCCAGACACACAGTAGCTGAACTGACACGCGCTCGCCAGACTCCCTCACCAGTGTGTCTGAGCGCGTGTCACGCCTATGAACGACGCTGGGTGATAGGGAACGACGATATGGTCGTTGTATACAGGTTCCGGGGTGCAATACCCTCTAGCGTTGGGATGATATAACGGGGAGACAGTTTCGCAGTGGAGTTGAATATGAGCGGATGGGATGGAGCACACGCGCCACTAAAATATTGTAGCTGTAGTTTAAATGGACTAAACGGATACCTTTGTAAGTGCTTTTAGCCTATATACTTTTAAGCAAATTACTATAATTGTTCTTGTAATGTCGTTCCTACTACTACTACTACTAATAATAATAATAAACACTCCTAAAGTTACTTTCTAATCGCATTCTGTTACTTAATAGCCTTTGAAATTCAATTTTAAATTCTCGAACATTTGTGCTTAATTAAATTATTCAAAATTTGAGATTGAATTGAATTCGATCATTTAAAATTTTATTTTAAAATTATTGCCTGATTCCAATGAAACGTTTCAAGTGAAACGTTTACGGTAACGGTTGATTTGTTCACAGGAGCATTATAAGATCAGTTTCTCGGACAGAATTTGGAACCAGCATCATTGTGGCTCATGGCAGATCATTGATTAAAAAGCACAAGCAGCGATGAACACGGTAGTCTTCGGTAAGTTTGATCACCGGCGCTTTGACGAGAGCGGAAAGAGTGCGGAAAGGACCAGCAGGAACTATTTAGAGGTGATCGATGGGCAACGAGATTTACTGTCAAGCCACAAAGTGATGGATGGCACCGGAGCTCTTAAACACAGGAGAAATGGGTATGTTTGTGCACCATTAGGAGTAACTAAGACTAAATTTGATTTACAGGACTGCAAGACACTGTCTTCACTTTTATATTTCATTCCGTATAATATATGCATTAAGTTATTAAGGTTGGCTATTTTGTCATGTGGGCAGTATTTAAAAAACATTTTTTTTTTAAAAAAAACTCGGGATACTTCAGTTTTATTTGTCGCAAGTGTAATATCAATACAGATCGCCTTGATATGATGAGGAGGACCAGAATGGTGAAGATGATCAAATTTACTACAATTATGATAGTGATGAAGAACATGGGGGATTAAAGAGAAGAGACTGAACTAGAATGATACACTGAAAAAATGACATAAGATGTGCATACTTTTTATTTTGCGCAGTTCTTTAAGTAAATATTAATGTATAAAAGTAAGTAAAATCTACTTAATGACATAATCTTGATTAAAGTGTGTGAGTAAATGTAACTTAAAACTTTTAGTAAATACAATAACTTTTACCTACAAATATAATACACTTATACTTAGTACAATATAAATAAAGATATTATTAGAACATGTCACATTTTGAACTTTCCTTTTAAGCATGTTTACACATATATCACATGACTTGAGGATGCCTCCCACAGCAAAGCTTAATGTATGCTGAAACTACATCACCATGCATTACTTGTGATGAAAACAAGATATTGAAATGCAAACATAGACCTCAAGCGTCAGCTCACAAATCACGTTGAAAAGTTAAATAAAATGCAGTTATTTTTTACCAGTTAAATTTACGACAATGTTTTCTACTTTCGGATTGATACATTATGACACATTGTAAAGATGACAAAAAATCATTAATTTATTTACTTATAAGCTAGAGCATTCATTTTTACATTTTAGATGTAAAATGTAATTAATATTTTTAAGTTCATGCTTAAACTAACTTATTAAATGTAGAAAGTACTTCTATAGTAGTTCTTCTATATTTACTGCACCACAAAATAATTTTTTCCTGTGTAGTCAAAACTAAATGTGAATACATAGTAATTTCTTCTCAGTTTCAAATGAATATTTACTAATATGCTAAAGGTACAGGATAAGAGACACTTCTTACCTCTTTACTTCTTAAATGGTCACTTTGACTGTCTAAAAAAGTGTCTTGTATATGAAAGTACACCAAACTGGATTGCTGTATCTATAGATTAATAGAGGAATAAAGATTGACAAGTAAGTGAGTGTGTCGTTACCCATAGCACTTGGTCCACAGTGACATCTACTGATTGGTGTTGGATATCTACATCATCTTTTGATTGGAAATTATGAGTAGACGTAGCTTTTTGTTTTTACTATTTTCTTTCAGATGGTTCATTACTATGAACAGAGCATATGTTCTGATGAGCATGTTGACATTGTTCCTAAAAACACTTTGTTTACATTATCACGGGTCTCTGCCAAAAATGTGTTTCTCAATTACTGCTTGCATGCACAATGTTTTGATTACACAGTGACCATGAAATAATTTATGTTAGTACAGCGTGATGAGTGGCATGGAAGAATGACAGAACTAAAGCATAAAAATAAACTTTATCTCCCATTAAAGTTTGTTTTAGACCGCTAGGTTTGCAGGAAAGATTTCAGAGCAACATCATTATAAAATAAGCAAAGTAAATATTTAAAGTAATTATTCGTTAAGTTAAAGACAAGCTCTCATATCACTTTGTTTATAAGTGACTTGCTTTTGATGTGCGTGACATTAATCATGCTATGAAATATTGGGATATTCAGGTCTTAACAAATGATTACACATAGCAATACTGGTTTAAAACTTATTGACAATATTTGCTTAAAAAGTGCCTCGGTGTAAAAAGGTTACTGTATGTTAACAGTCTTTCTCTGATGTTGTTTTGCATGAGCAGCGGGGGGAAGGTGCGGCACAAACGTCAGACTCTGCAGGATATGGCTCGACCCCTGAAGCAGTGGCTCTATAAGCACAGAGACAACCCTTATCCCACCAAGACTGAGAAGATACTGCTGGCTCTGGGCTCCCACATGACCCTAGTTCAGGTGAGGTCAAAGCAAGCACTCATTCTGAATGATGCGTCTCGCTGTCTGTAACATATTTAATCAGGTTTGGTAAAATCAGACCAGATCAGATCTGACTCAGGTTATTTTAGGCTGTGTTTTTTTATAAATAAAACAGGAATCGACAGATTGTAGAAGTACTGTTGTAAAACTAAGGGTTGTTAAGCATTTGGCATTGCATGGATATCTGTGTGAATGACTCCTAAAAATGTGTAAACCTCTTTATTTACTACCTTGCAAAAGTGCCTGTGCATTAAGCATGTTCATACTGTACTTGACATGACACAATTGGCTGTGAACACAAATTAGATTTGAGAGTTCAGCAGAGGGGAACATCACGTCATGTCTCTGACATAACTGCTGAAAAGACCAGCATAGCTGATCAACAGCATATGTTGCGTTTTCTAGGCTGGTCCCCAGCACAAGATGCTGGTATGCTGGTGTTCCTGGCAGACTTATAACCAACAAGACTTCCTTGATCAATAAGCATCACAAGAAAAGACATTCTGCTTGACCAGCTACAACATCTACGTTTTGGCTGGTTCACCAGTTTGGCCAGCACTAACCAGGCTGGGCCAGCATAAGCAAGGTCTAAGTCAGTCTTTTCATCAGGGTTGGCTCATCTAATATCTAAAATTCTTCTCTATTGTTTCTATGCTCCTGTGTTTTGGGTCAGTGTCATCTTGCATTAACCAAGTTCTTTCAAGTTTTAGATCATAGACAGATTCCCTGATTTTGTGCTGTACTGTAGAATTTCCAGAACTTGGAATCCCATGATCCTTCAAGGACTGTAAACTGTAGAGGCCTAGAGGTATTAAAGCAGACCCAATATCATCATAATCCCTCCAACATGCTGCATAGCTGGAATGAGGTTTTGCTGTCAGCATGAAGCATTAAGTGTTCTCCATACATATGGCAGTTTTGTGCTATCAAAAATGAAGCCTTTATCCGAAATGGAGCATTGTACCAGAAGTGCCGTGGAGTTTTCAGATGGTCTTTAACAAATGTGAGACAGGCACCAGTATTTTTTTCACTGTATGATCAGTGATTAGTGGTTTCTTCCCTGGTAACCTCACATGAACACCAGTCCTGTTTAGAGTTTCTCTTATGACTCATATACTACCAGTCGAATGTGCTTCATGTGGAAACATCTAAATGAACTGGTTTTATTCAAGTCAAAAATATTACTTAACATCACTGAATCAATCTTACTACATTAGGTAACACCAATAAAACTCATTTTAAGGGGTTTGAAAAATAGCTCAGTGGTTAGGGATAGTTAATCAAAAAAATGTAAATTGTCTAATCATTTACTCCCATGCCATTCCAGAGGTGTACTTTATTTCATCTGCTGAACATAAACAAAGATTTTTAGAAGAATATGACAGCTCTGTTGGTCTATATAATGCAAGTGAATGGTATCCAGAAATTAGAAGGCCCAAAAAGGACATGAAGGCAGTATAAAAGTAATCCATACGACTCCAGTGTTTAAATCCATGTCTTCAGAAGATATACGATAGGTGTGGGTGAGAAACAGATTGTGGCAGGGCAGTAATCTTGGGCTGATTAGCCCGAGAGGGATAAGGGCCAACTGTGCGATAGAGAGAGATTTACCGGCAGCTTCCCGACACCTGTGTGTGTTTGTGTCTTTTGGTTCAGTTCTTCATTAAACTACTATTTATACTGTTAAGCCTGTTCTCGCCTCCTCCTTTCCATTAATCTCTTTACACTGGTGCTGAAACCTGGGAAGGAGAAGGGATGTGCTGTAGTGGAGTTCTTGTCGCTACCATCCACACCAAAGGAGCAGCCGAGGCCATCTGCTGGAGAACGGAGGAGCCCAGCCGCCTGAAGCGGAGGAACGGCCGCCAACCGCAAGGGGAGGAGGGGCTCCCAACCAACCGCCTGGAGTGGTTACCACTACCAGGGGTGGGGGAGACCCCTAACATCCACCAAAAACACGGCAGGGCATTCTGTCCGCCAGGTGCCAAAGGATTGCCTCCGATGCGAGGTAAAGCCAACAGAGGCTGAGAGTGTTTGCTGTCATGAACGGACATTTGGAATGACTGGATAGATGCAGGAATACACCATTTTAAGACTAATACAAATCTACAGACTCTCTCGTGAACGTGCGGACGGCCGTTACTGGAAGCCAGTGATTATAGTTTATAAAGTTATAAATATGGATATTTTTCTTACAAAAACACATCGCTTCACTTCAGAAGGCCTTTATTAACCCCCTGGAGCCTTATGGATTACTTTTTTGATGGATGGCATCAAAAAATTTTGGGCTTCAAAATCTAAGGTACCATATACTCCCATTATAAAGCTTGGAAGAGCCAGGATATTTTTAATATAACTCTGATTGTGTTTGTCTGAAAGAAGAAAGTCATATACACCTAGGATGGCTTGAGGGTGAGTAAATTATGGGATAATTTTTGGGTGAACTAACCCTTTAAGGTCTCATGCACAGATCTCACGCTTACTTCCGCATTAGACATCCGGGAATTTGCACATGAAGTCGTATGAGTTTATCAGAACATCGTGCGAGACCATACAAAATAGCCAACTTGTACATTATGTACGATTTGTGACATAGATGGAAAATGAGATGTTGTTTTAGGTGCTGAAATCATTGTCATTATTTTATGTTAAAATAGTGTCTCTTAGCTTAGTTTGGTGACACTAGTGGAGCTGAATTTACACACTTCACTTTTAAAATTTGTCTTACAACTGTACTATAAAGTGGGTGGTGCAGTAGGATGAAAAACAAACAGCATGGACATAATAAATGTGACTGTTTCTTGCATAATTTAGATCGTTGCATTAAACCCTTTCGCACGAGAGAGCAATCAATATAAACCAATAAGTGTTCCTAATTTACCATGTTTGTTTTTTGTATTTTTAAGGTCTCAAACTGGTTTGCTAATGCAAGACGTAGGCTCAAGAACACGGTGCGACAGCCTGACTTAAGCTGGGCTCTACGCATAAAACTCTACAACAAATATGTCCAAGGCAATGCAGAGAGACTCAGCATTAGCAGCGATGACACAGCATCAGACGGTACGGCTATGTGAGATTTGGCCATTCTATAGATATATAGTGGGGTCCAAAATCCACAAAGGATCCACTTGTGAAAATGCTTATTGAAAAATTTGTTTGTGCAAAACCTGATGATCCATGTAATCCCAGCATGATTTAAGACTGTTCAAAAGAGCATTGTGTGTGTGTGTGGGGGGGGGGGGGGGGGGGGCATGTTTATGTGGTTTATGAGGACAATGCTTTAGATTACAAACTGGTAAAAGTTTTTTGTGAGGGTTAGGCTTAGGGGTAGGTTTAGGGGATAGAATCTATAGTTTGTACTGTATAAAAATCATTATGTCTATGGAAAGTCCTCATAATGATAGGCAGACCAACATGTGTCATTGAAAGCAAGGAAAATCTGACCTTTTAATCAAAGGAGTTATAAATGACATTTTTGACAAAGAAATATTTTGAAATCTTACATATTCTTTTTTTGTTTTATAGTTTCTTTGTTTTAAAATTGTCTAAATCTTAAAGCTTTCTTTTTATTTCCATGTTAAAACAAAATTTGTAATCTCTGATTTTCCAACTTGGACTTTTGAGCCATGTATTTTCTAATGTGTTTGGCAATGCAGAGAAGGCAAGAACATTTTCATATTAATTGTCTTTGCTCTTCAGATGGGGAGAACACTTTACAGATGCAGGCCAGTGTATCAAACTTCAACAGACCCACGCACAAGAGCGTCATTCAGGATAGCAGGGGAAAAGCAGTGGGGCGAAGTACAGATCCTTCAGTTTGTGATGATTACGTCTCGCCACCGAAATACAAGAACAGCTTGCTGAACCGTTATTTAAACGATTCCCTTCGGCACGTAATGGCTTCTGAAAAAGTTCTGGACTCTCGGAAGAGGAACCACTCAGGATCGTTTAGCTCCAACGAGTATGAGGACGATCTTCTCTCACCCTCATCATCAGAAGCTGAGGCGAACTTTACCTACCGTACAGGTAAGAGCTACCCACTAGTAGTAAACTATAATGTGAGAACAATGAGACATTGTGAGCATTTATGTGTATTAATTTTAAAGGAGTAGGATACAAAATTAATAATGTCTAGAACACCTCCTTCTCTTCTGTTATTAAGTAGTCCAAATTACTATTCTGATCCAATAAACAATGAGCTGCTGAAATTTCTTCACTATTTGTACACCTATTGCAGCATAATAGGCAAACTTAGTTTGACTACCTTACTGAAATGCCAAACTATCCTGACTTTGTGTTAAGACACATTTTGTGTGAAGAATACCACATAGCCAATGGAGACAAACACTGAAAGACATTCTGATCAGAATCGTATAGTGAATCTCATCAGAATTAATAATTAAACTGATTGTAAAGCTGTGGTTTTATTTTTCTGATTGTTGAGTGAAAAGTTCTTGGACTCAGTTCTTAGTTCTTAGTTCCCTCATAGCTTATTGGAACACCTACTGATGCCTCATGAAAGCAAATGCTTCAGTGTTGCCAAAAGAGTTGAGTCTAATTCATCATTAACATTGTTCCACCACAACATTTCAAAATTTTCTATTTCGCTGTTTATTTTGCCTCCGTGCCCTTTTGGAACTTCTTCATTTTGGGGATAATAAGGAATGTTCTGGATTTTATTTATTATGCAGCACTACACCAGCACATTTAAACATGCAGCTGTTTTTGATGCTTCATTTTTGTTCCAGTCAAATAAGCAATTCAACAACGCAATGTGAGTTGGCATACAAACAGCAGAATGACAGCAGATGAGCTAAAATAAAGCATGTTGTACGAATTAGTACTTTTGAGATAGCACTGTATTTTTTCCATTTGTTTTTATATCACATGAGCATGTGTGAATGGGTCAGAAAATGTCCTATGAAGAATAGGCTCTGTACAGTTTTGGTGGTGTTGACACTGAACCTTGAGCTGCCATTTTTCATAACATTTGACATTTTTTGACTTTAGTTAAATTGAACTGTGTGGCCATTCAGATAAATGAGTTAGTTCCTTCTCAAGACACTATAATTTACGGTTATGCCTCCTTATCCAAAAATACAAGGACATTGACGTAATAGACTAAATTACATCAGTTATAGGCTATAAAGAGCAACATCTACCAACTTAAAGACTGTCATTGCATTAAAGCTGAAGTATTTAACTTTTTCTGTGTTACAATTATACTTTCTTCCTTCCCAGCTAATATGCAGAGACAACGTATTCAGAAAGCTCTTTTGAAAACACTGTTTATTTTTGCAATTCCACTCGGTGGCACTAGCAAAAATGACACCAGCTTTAATGAATACTGGTGTTAAATCACATAATATCATATAAATTGTTACAGTTCAATGACATTGTGTAAAAATCTGTAAAAAGTGGTAACCTGCATTTGTTACCCTAAATAACTATTTCTACATGAACTAATCCTTATAATTTGTTTTGTTGGTGTAACCTAAAGTATTCCGGTTGATTTGGTGATGATAAATAATATTTTTGATGTTACTTTAGGGGCTTTATTTCCGTGAGTGCACAAAGTGTAGTGCTACGCGCAGTGAATATGCGCTATGTCTTATCCAGTGTTTTTGAGAAAAATTTTGGAAAATCTTTTTTGTTTGAAATGTAAAATGGTTGGATTTTATATAATTTTTTTTACCTCTTCGCGATTTTATTATGATTATATTTTCATTGTATTTGAAGTGTAATTTTAATTTATAAATATTTGTTGGTTACATTTTTTTTGTGTTTCAATAAATGAATTACATTTTTCAAAAATCAAAATCGACCAGTTGAAGTGAAGTGCATGCCGATACAATCACTGTTAATACTAGCCATGATTTTTTTGCATACAAAATAATACATTATTAATAATAAGTGTACATCTAAATCCTGACGAGAACACATTTTCCATACGTACCAAATTGATTCAACAAGGAAGCAGTTAATTCATAAAAGAATGTTGCAATTCATTGCATACAGTCCATTTGCCCTACCACCTTTTTATGAATTTGCTGTCTTTATGTCGCTGGTGCTTGACAGGGAATGGAATATATAATAGGTTGCAGACTGTACAATAACCGGAGAAGAACCTCATGATTAAATTGCAGTTGACCCAGCCCATTTCATTAAACCCACTTGTGCCTTAGACGACTTTTGGCATACTTGAATGAGAATACCAAAACTTCATTGCCATGCCCATTGAATTTGTGTGTATGGCATAGCGCTGCACTTAAGTTATTGATTTTATTAAAAATTGAGTTATTGCTAGTTATTGAGGTATTTCTATTGTATTTACTCCAAACATGCTGTAATTTCAAGGTTTTGGAATGTGAATACAAAAATGAAAAAGTGGAATTATGACATTCAAAGTAACAACAAGTAAGCAAGCCAGTGTAAAATGAGCGGCTGCCAGGAATCTTTCCAAACACTGAATATGAGCTCATGATTGACTGCTTTATAATACATATAATATATGTCGGGCAACTGTTAGATGTTGTTGTCTCTTGTCTCATGGTGATGCCATCATTGCCATCAGAAACCTTTGTTCCTGAGCTATTTAATTTGCTATACATATTTTTCGTCATTGATTTTTCATTTGTGCAGCCTATGTTGAAATGTCAGTGTTTCAGTGAAGTATACCTACTATGACCTCTGCTGAGTCCCCTTTGATGGAAATCCACTTGTTTTGCCAAATAAATCCCACAAAGCAAAAAGGTCAATATTTTCACATCAGAACTCCATTATGTATTTCAAAATATGCTACCGATAGCTGTGAGAATGGTGCTCAAAAGGTTGTGATAGATTTTAAAGGAGACATGGGCATATTTGCAAGCCTGTTGGCCGTTATATCAAACAGAGGCAACAACATTAGGCAGTAAGCTTTGTTGACTTAAAAAAATAGTGTAAGAGTGTGCAAAAATGAGAAAGTCAGGGATAAGTCTTGTCTTAGAATATTTAGGACTTTAAATAGTTACAGTCAATAGCACTCAGTGATGCAATAGACAAGTCCAGTGGTTGAAGTTGTTAAAAGTTATCTTTACATATTTCCAAATAAAACCTCCATTTCATTGCAATATTGCATTTTACTAATAATTAAAATCTAATTTAATGACATATTTGCTAATAAAGCAGCACAGCTTCATTTAATCAACTATTTTTCTGTTATATTTGTTATCTTTGTATAGCTAATTTGATTTTGGTTAATAGAGAGATGTTTTTAGGAAATACTCTATTTATTCTCGGGTTAGGTCGATCCAAAGCATCTGTGGACAATAAAAATTAAGTTAAAAAGATGAGAGATTTTCAGTAGCACTCAGGAAGGGCCAAATTATTTATTAATGGTTTATAGTATTTCTTGGCGCAGCTGATGTTTGAGAAATCTGAGTTGGAGATGTTTAGTCAAAAAAGATGACCACTTTCATTCTGTGCATGTCGTCCAATTTCCCCTCTCAAAGCTCCCATAAGAGAGATTTTTCCTTTCAGCAGAAACCAGAAGCAGCTTCACCATTACAAGCCAATTTATGTGGACACACCAAACAAAAGATCATGATGATTTATTCTGATTCCAAAAGACGACTGTGAAAATAAGTGTATAATGTCCAGGTTTCCTTCTATCAATCACCCTCTGTGAAAGTTTAATTGATTTATGCAAATATCTATCTTACATATACACATCTAACATTCATAGACTTTCTCTTCCAGCAATACCGATCAAAAAAATGTTGATGATGACTTATTCTCTAAACAGATTTTTGTCTAATCAAATGCTCTCTGAAATAAAAAAGTCAGTTATGGGTTTTTTTCCATCTCAAGAGTGCAGGGGAATCGTAATTGCATTTGTTTTGGCTGGAGGCACAGCCTGTAGAGCTCCACTTAAATATCCCTGAACTCGGCAATCACCCACATATTGACCCATGTACATACAGTACATGCTTGAAATGAACTAGTGAAAACATGTCTACACATCAGTTGCATCGATATGGGGAGAGTGTAGCTTAGGGACATTTCATCAACAGCATCATTTATATGTCAAATTTGTGGTAAGAACTTAATGTGGCCATTTTAAAGTTAAGTTTACAAATGGTATGGCACCTTCCACGGATAGGATATGAAACAGGGCCTACAACTCTAAAAGGTATTTTTTGACAAACTGCCAAAGAAAGAAGGTGCTTTGGAAAATGAAGATCATCATCCTCAATACATTGGAATAAAGGAGTATATCCAAACATTATATGAGCTGTTTAATTTCCTATATATTTCAAATGAGGTTTGCCAATTTTGCAACCCTGTTGGAACACTACTTATAGATTTCCAACTTGGAAAACAGAAATGTAAAACTGAGATTTTATTGAGATACAAGTCCAGGACATCACACAGACATGCCAGCACCCAGGGACATTTATTAAAGCATTGCTGCTTTCCTTTTGGGCATCTTGCAATCAATTCAATAATGCTTTATACACAAGAATGGTTTGGTCTATCAAAAAGCTTTCAGTATCTTATTGCCAGCATGATCTGAAGATGATCTGAGCCAAATTTGGGGACGATTCGAATAACGCTGTAGGATGAGTATAAAAAAATGGTGGACAGGTAGTATTGCCATGAAAAATTGGTATCATTATAGCCTACTCAATATATAACCCAAGGATTGTAAAGCTTTTTTGTTATAAACATGATTTTTCTTTCTCAGCCATACGGCTCAAAATTATAAGCATAAACATTATTGCAAATTTGAACTGTTGGTGGTGCTAGAGGGATTGAGTTAGAGGCTCCAAATTTGTCACAAGGCATGTCCAGATTTTTCCCTACCATTGTGCCAAATTGCAGAAATTTCTACCATACATATATCTATAGGCTGCAATATATTCCCAGTCAGTGGATATGTTATAATATAAATAAGAAGAACACCAACAGACACAATAGGGGCTCCACATCTTCGATGCTTGGCCCCTAATATAAAATATCATAAATGGGTAACATGGCTCCAATTGCAGACTAATTTTAGCTATCACCCAATAGGAGCTATTTAGAAAATTTTCATGCTAGTTTAATTTTATGTTAGATAATAATTTATCTAACATATTTAATAATATTCACAATGTCTCTAATGCTTTAAATAAAATAAAATGTACCCAGTTTCTAACTCATTAAACTAAAATGTACTGTAATTTCTTTTCAGTGACGTTGGACTGTGGCACACACCCGGGTGAGAGGTGAGAATGCTGATGCCTCCTAATCAATCGTAAGTCTTTTCAGAACTGCTAAAAACTCTTTATTAACCATTTCCACTCAATTTGGCAACAGCGGTGCTCATAAAGGTGGCAGACGGGGAAATGGTGAGACCTACTGGAAAGAGCTCCATGCTGCCATGGCCCTGACCAACCTGGCCCATGGGAAGGAGAGCGCAGCGGCAGGCACCACCAGCTGTATCATCCAGAAGTCTTCCCATATAGCAGAGATTAAGACTGTCAAAGTGCCCACACAACCCCGACATTAGTGGCGAACAGACTGGATGTCTTATAAACTGTAATAGGATATAATTGATAAAAGACTACCTGAACACTTGAGGATGTACATGCAATAATGTTGTTGAAAACTACCCACAACACCCTTTTCTGAGAGGAAAAAATAAATGGTGATTGACCAGTGTGCCTATTTTTCTACCACTGTCTTGTGAAAAATGGCAGTAAGATGTACCACTAAAAGCACAGAAAACTGACTCGTTCTGATTTGTACTGTCATTTGTACACTTTCTTTTTGCCAGTTGCAGAAATGTAATATATTCATTTATGTATTCCATTTTTTAAGTTATGTTAATTATAACATTAATTGACACAGGATTATTGTCATCCCATGACAATGCTATATAAACCTTCTTGGAGTCTGTGTTTTTCAGTACAGCTTATAAATGAAGTTTCTCCCCGAGTGAACCTGCTTTTTTTCTTACTTTTTTTGCAGAGATAGGCTTTTAATTTCATGTGGGTCATTGTCTGTGACGTTTCTCTTACAAAGCAGAGTTAAGTAAGAGCAAATAAAGTGAGAGCATATGGAATACAATTCTGCTTTGATAGAATTTGCTCATCTCATCTTTATTTTTCACCTGAACCAGTGTGGAAAATAAAGAGTGGGAGCCACATTTCTGTAAGGGAAACTGTAACTTCCAGTCTGATAAAGAAATAGCCAAAAAAGTCCCCCTTAACATCCAGTGTTTGTACCAGTCCATATTGGACAGGCATTTGCATTTCAGTTATGCACTGATAATTCTTGTAGACTATTGCTGGACACATTTATACACAGTTCAATCAGCAGTTTAACTTTAGGAATTTGGAATTGAACATTCAGAATGGTCTGACCTGTATCTCCTTTCAAACCTGACCACATGCTCCGTGTTTTGCTCTGAAGTCTTCTTTATACCCACCCAAGCTTCAAGGAAGACTAAAGCATATTTTTCACCATTCTTTTGGCCTTACCATCATCTATAATCATTCAGTGGTCAACTGCACCCGCTGTGTCAACACAAAGAGCCCAATACAAATAGTAAAACACCTGACAGTGAAATCGAGGAGTAGGAAAAAGGTGTAACTCGGTGGAAATCTGTTGATTTTGATGTAGTTTCAGTCCAAGGCATTATGAGGGATACAGTGATCTTTATATAAAAGTTGAATTCAGAGCTCATACCAGATTTAAGAGTGGAATTTATTTGCTCACAGTGCTCTTCTGACAGTGTATTGCACTTTTGCCTGGAAAGTGGGCTTTGGATAGATATTATCGAACACGTAAAATAGAAATCACAATTTGAAATGACATCTACAAAATGGAAGGTTTGTCCATTTTTAAAGTTCTAAAAAATGTATTGTGTTGTGTGGGGGCTCTATTGAAATCATTTTTGGACATTTGTGATTTTGTTTTCAAACATCTGCTAATATACTTAAGATTAGATCTGTTCATATATCCAAATATGATGATAACAGGACACGTGAATTTTATTTCCCACCAATTTAAAGTTCTTATGCACAAAAAAATGGAAGGAAACTAACTTCCTAAGAAAACGATCCATCATTATAGAAGGCCTTTTTCTACTGTAAAAATATGTTTTTTCCTTTTAAAAAAATGTAATCAAAGGACCATTACACTTTTGAAAAACAAACTATCCCACTCAAGCCTTTACTTAATTTGTGTTTTTATTACTGACCAACAGCAATATAAAACTTCTTTTGTTGAAAATTATGTGGACACTATCTTTATATTTATTGTGATTAGCATGTTCAAAGAATATTTTTCAGCTTATATATACACACAATTAGAATATAAAGAAAGATGCAGATTTTTCCTGAACTGTATTGTTCCTGTCCCTAATTTCCTTAAACTAGTTATTATATTCTATTAATAGGTCATTTTGAACAAAGTCTCACAAATTTAACTTTTGGCAGAATCATTTTTGAATTAATTTATTTCTAATTCAAAGAAGAAAACAGTACTGTTGCTCTGAACATAAACGGAAAATGGCATAAAGACTAGAACATCACTGTTCGAGTACAACAGCCTCAATCAGAGGAAAAAAAAATGTCTACAGAACTGAGTATAAAGTGTTTATAAGTACAACATTTTTGAATCTGAATTTAAAATCCATAAATTACAAGAGGTCCTAATTAGGGTACTGGTTAGTGTTTGCTTTTGAGACTAAATAAAGCCAGAAGTAATTCCTCCCATGACTGGATAATTCTGTATGTAATAGAGCAAACATCTCAATTAGAGCAATGCAAGTCAAAACATTAGTACTCAAGACTTATGACCAAGATATCTTTATCAATAAATTAAATTACCACTATTTCCGTGTACCACTGGTCACTTTGACACACGATCTAAAAAATATTAAGGCATGATCAAATCTTTTCTGTGTCGAGTCCATCTAAACTAAAACTTGAAAATCAAGATATTACTTCAAACGTGTCCCAGTCTTTGTGATGATTAAAAACAACAAATAGTTTTTGGTATCCATTCACACTGAACTACACATTAATAGACAGGACTGAAAAAATGCCTACAACACAATGCAGTAAAGTGGATCATCCTAAGTGTTATTTGGACAAGAAATAGGTAGTCGTCATGCATTACATTAATGAAGTTATTTCAAAAACAAACAGCATTGTATCTCAAGTCAGGAGAGATACTGTGGCTACACTGCAAAACATTTACAAAACAGCTGAATTACTTCAGCATAGACGGATCAGGATATATTATATATAGAAGAATATTTCTAGCTAAAGAATGTAGGATCATGCTAAGCAACATTCCAAGGCAAAACACATTATCAAAATAACATGGGATTATGAATTCAAAATAAAAAGCTAGGAGTAGCAGAAAACAGATTAAACAAATAGTATAAAGGAAATTTAACATGTAGTAGTACATGTACACACACAGGCCATTTGATGTTGATCATGTTTGACTCAGTGAGTTCAACACACTGATAAGATCCTCAAATATTTCAAACCCTCCACTCCTGCAATCCTATTGGCCTACACACATCAGATCAAAGGCAACGCTTCCATTGAGGGGGAATAATGTCAGCTCGTCCTCTTGCTGGGGGGCAAATACCTGCCATATTTTAGGATGCTCAAAACGTAACATTAAACAATTATTCATGACAACATTACATAGGCTTTTTTTTTTTAGCCCTGTTAAACAGTAAATCGAGAATAACATGACTTAATATGACAATACTGGGAATTTGAAGACAAAAACTGAGTGACACAGAATAGTGTGCAAACTGCAAAGGTCCCTTTGACCAGCTTTAAGGGAGCAGACCATTCCCCCTCAGAAGCAGCACTCATTCAGAAGAAAGAAAAAACTATTTCCCTCTCAGTTTGTGGTTGTGGGACGAGGTGAAGATGTTAAACCAAGGAGCAGTAGCCTCCGCAGGCGCCCTGGCGCTGCTGCTCGTGATCAGAAAGCTGGACTCCGTGGTTCTGAATGCTGCTCTCCCAGAGCCCGGGCGTCTGCAAGATCTTCTCCACTAGTTCTTCAAAGGCACACTGTACTCCGTCCCGCGTCTTAGCGCTAGCCTCTGATAATCACACCACATGGGTTAGGATTGAAATGAGAAATTAAGACAAGGGATAATGTGAATCATCCAAACAAGAAATAAGCAATGCAGTCTGAATTTCAAAGCTGATGTGCAAGAGTACAAAGGTAATTTGATGATATCAAAGATCACTGATTGTACAAAAATAAATTAAAACTTATGATCCCATAACCAAAGCTAAACATCAGGCCATATGAAGTTGAAGGCACTTATACTTAACTAAACAATTTAGGTACATTCAACATGTCCAGATTACATTCCAGAAGAAAATGGGAAATATTATGTCATATATATATATATATATATATCTTAAAGCAAATTAATCCTATATTTAGGACCATTAAGACTTTTGCTTTGTGCAACATTAAAGGCAGCTCAACAAATACTAACATGATGTATACAGTACAACTGACTATAATTGATCATTTAATTCACCATTTGACATTACAGCAATGAGAATAATAATTTTCCGCATTAAGGAGGTAATAAAAAACACAAAAGCGTACCCAAATAAAAATAGGCTTAATTAATTTGGTGTGATATGTTCTTGACAGGTTTCTTGAGTTTCATTTGCAGTGTTCGAGGAACAGTTCCATTACAGTATAGACTTATCTCTGTGTTCCATGATGTCTTCAGGAACTAAAGTAACCATGTATTCGCCATTACAAAAGTAACACAAATTCGTTTTTTTTTGACTGACGGGCATTCTGACATCTGTGACCTCACTTTTAACTGTACTGGAAAATATAAATACAACCCTGGCATGACAAAATGGTCTGCACAGACAGATTATAACGCTCATCTACATCCTGAGATGGATGACAAGGGGCCTGTTGTGCCAAAGGAACAATTTAGCCAAAATCCAAATGGAGCCATCCAAAACATCAAATCAATTCAAATAAAAATAAGTGATAAGAAAGAGAAACCGTACCGATAAAAAGCATAGAGTGTTTCCGTGCAAACTTCAAGCCTTCATTCCTGTCTACTTCACGACTGTCCTGAAACAGAGATGTCATTCTGTTTATAATTCTGAATCATACCAAGAAAAAAAAGTTACAGCACTCTTCAATTGTCAGCACGTGAAAAATCAACACTTGTCTTTTAATTCACATTCCATGTCTTCTGTGGAACTTTCCAAATAAGAATGAGTTAAGTTTTCAATAAGCAAAAAAGGATTGGTTAAACCTTATACTGTGTTTTGTTCAGAAAAGGTCACATTTTTTTAATTACATTTTTTTTGTCAAGAGCAAACCAAAAAAAGGTTTAACAAAAAACAGTGGCTGAAAACAGCTTGATGTCATTGAAAACTATTGTGTGCAAAAAGCAAATACCATAACAAAGCCCTTTACAACCAAATAAATATTGTTAGCTGGCACTTTGATTTTGACCCAAATCTGTGCAGAAATCAAAAACAGAAACCAGGCATCCATTAAAATGTCTCGACATGCAACACTTTTGCCAGTCATGGCTGGTTAAGACAAAAACCTTTATTAACAGGAAAGTGAAACTGAAATTGCATCATTGCATCAGAATCAGACTAACCTTGTCAATTTTGTTGCCCACAAGCATTTTAACCAGATCGTTGCGTGTGCAGTATGTCTCCAGCTCATTCAGCCAGTTCTCAAGTTTTGTGAACGTGTCCCGTTTTGTCACATCATACACTATAAGAAATTAAAACAATAACATGGTATAATTTTTTTAATAAGCATACACCGATTAGTCACAACATTAAAACCACCTGCCTAATATTGTGCAGGTCCCCCTCATGCTGCCAAAACAGCACAAACCCGCATCTCAGAGTGGCATTCTCACCACAATTGTACCGAGCGGCTATCCGAGTTACTGTAGACTTTGTCAGTTCAAACCAGTCCAACCATTCTCTGTTGACCTCTCTCATCAACAAGGCATGGATGTTTTTAGTTTTTGGCACCATTTTGAGTAAATTCTAGAGACAGTTGTGCGTTAAAATCCCAGGAGATCAGCAGTTACAGAAAAACTCAAACCAGCCTTTCTGACACCAACAATCATCCATACGATTATCTAATCAGCCAATCGTGTGGCAGCAGTGCAGTGCATAAAATCATTCAGATATGCATCAGGAGCTTCAGTTAATGCTCACATCAACCATCAGAATGGGGAGAAATGTGAGCTCAGTGATTTGGACTGTGGCATGATTGATGGTGACAGACGGACTGGTTTGAGTTTTTCTGTAACTGCTGATCTCCTGGGATTTTTACAATCAACAGTCTCTAGAATTTACTCAAAATGGTGCCAAAAACAAAAAACATCCAGTGAACGACAGTTCTGTGGATGGAAATGACTTGTTGATGAGAGATGTCAACAGAGAATGACCAGACTGGTTCGAACTGACAGTCTAACAGATAACCGCTCTGTACAATTGTGGCGAGAATGCTATGAGAATGCAAGCACAAGGGGGACCTACACAATATTAGGCAGGTGGTTTTAATGTTGTGGCTGATCAGTGTTTATGGAGTATGCTAACTAGTATGAGAATTTCAGTTTTGAGCTAATTTCCAAGGGATAAAGTACAGTAAGAGGTTTATTTCACGATAATGACTGGGTGACTGCACATTATCAATCTATTTATATGGCTATTTACCAAATAAATACATGCACATAAAATATTGATTTGAGCTGAAAATATTTATCTGAGAAGAGACAAAAGTGATAGAAGAGACATGAAACAAGCACAGCTACTATGCAGAAAATCATTTTCCTGTGACAACGTCATTATACAAAAATATAGGAAAGCAGAGTACCAATCAGAATAGATTATTTTTGAGTATCATGTAGCAAACAATTATATAAACTATACACAAAAAAAAAATTACAAACCTAAAATGACGCCCTGTGCTCCTCTGTAGTAGCTTGGTGTTAGAGTCCTGAATCTCTCCTGACCCGCAGTGTCCTAAAATAAAATGTCAATTCAAAGTACTACAGCAGCTTGCTAAATGTCTAGAACTACATCACTTAGTAAGTACATAGTGACATCTAGTGGAATAAAACAATTGTAAGCTGTAGTGGACGTTTGACAAACAATCTTTACATACTATGCACACTTTAGCATCCCTTATATAATGTTTACTAAGTGTAAAGGACTTTTTGATTTAAAAAAAAAACTTAAAAAGGCAGTATTGGTGTACTTACCCATATCGCCAGCTTGGCTCTGTTGCCATCTATTGCAATAGTTTTCACTTTGAAGTCCACTCCTAAATCAGCCCAATTAAAATAGGTATGCATTTTTGAATATGCTCTAATTCAACAAGCATTAACTTGACCATTTTTGTTATGGCCATATTACTAGGCTTTCTAACAGCAAAAATACATTGCTCAGCAAGTAAGACTTAGTTTAAAAAAATAAATAAATAAATAAAGCTCATTACCGATTTAAGGCCATGCATGGTCTTTACCAGTTCATGACTGGCAATTTTTGATAGAATTAAATCTACATTCTCTATATACACAATCACTCATGTGACTCACCAATAGTCGCAGCTAATTCTGGATCGAAAGTGTCATCTGTGAAGCGCAGCAGCAAACTGTTGATTTAAAAAAATAAAGTTTAAATTATATAAAGCATGACTTCAAATGACCAATTGATAACAAATTCGCTTTTGCTTTCTAATTGGATGAGAAAAGGCTTCAAAGAGTTGGCTTGACCGCCAAGTATTTGAAGTATTTGATTCTTCTATTAACTCAGCCAGAGGCCTGTTTATCAAAACGGAGTTGCCACATAACCAGCTGGAACAGCTGCCAGCCAACTACACATATCTAATTAAATATTTAAAGGGAGGTGACAACAACTGTAACGGTATACAAAGTATTAATTACCAGCACATTTTTGAAAATCAAGCGAACTGACGAACATTATTCATCACTATTACAATGCTAGCAAGCGACAGAGATAAGCAAGTCAACGATGGCGCAAAATACCGCGACAGGCCCCGTTTCGACAGAACTAGCGAAGATATGTTGCATTCCCTTCTGTTCTTGAGTCAGAAACATTTATCCGTAAAGTTTTCTGACTGCGGTTGTACACTGGCACAGCATTTGTTGAACGCAGATTGTTGCTAGTTAAGATTAAGCCTAAAATAAAGCTATTTGACAACTCGTTTTTATTGACGGACAAGCTAGAAAAAACACAAATGTCTTACCTTGATTTACCGACACCACTTTCTCCGATTATTAAAATCTTTAACGTTGTTAGCACGTCGTCATCCATGTTTTCGTTGCTTCCACTGAGCTGCTTAAACTTCTGTTTACTGTCGCCTGCGCTGGAACTTCCGGTTAGAGCGTGACGTCAGTGGGCAGTATCGCGCTAAAGTTACGCAAGCATTCTTGGTTTGAGGAGCAGCATGTGTCGTTAGGAAAGATTTCAGAAGTTTAGACAATTATGTCATAAAATTGAACGAACTACAATTTCTCACTTTGCTAAATGATCACTAATGTTACCGAGATGTCACAAGAAATTAACTACAGCCTCTCCTCATCAATAATCTAACCTTTATTTCTAATGTAAATGCTGTCGATTGAGCTAAATTTGTATTGAACATGGAATATTCATTTTATTTGCAAATAACTCAGACAGGGTTACATAGATAAGTCACACAAGCATTTAAGATGTAGTTCCTAGTGAGATTGTGGTCAGTGAT
Source organism: Moxostoma hubbsi (assembly GCA_032164185.1). Classification (NCBI taxonomy): domain Eukaryota; kingdom Metazoa; phylum Chordata; class Actinopteri; order Cypriniformes; family Catostomidae; genus Moxostoma; species Moxostoma hubbsi. Next base: position 11,286,254 of record JAVLUX010000004.1, on the reverse strand, counting down.
GTGTATTTGGATTACATGTAGTCTGGATTTCATAAACAGATTACAAAAATCAATTACTTGTAATAAGATTAAATAACATTTAAAAATGTGTGTAATCAGATTACAATTACTTTTTATAGATTACATGATTGCATGTTAATCAGGCAAATGCAGCAAATTGTTTAAAATGTATTGATCCCTCTAATTCTTTTAAAATATTTTGCATTTTGTCATTCTAACGTTTGGTACAGTAAGTCTTCAAGTGTTTTCGGATGGAGGAGGGGGTTGCTTTTGTACTTCAAAATATACATGAATGCACTCTTGTGACAATGTTTGAGACACTGATTCACAAATATAATTGGTCTGATCAGTTACCACACATGGATGGCGTTTATAATGTTAACATTTTCAGGGTAAGAACCTTTTATGTGCCTTTTTTTAGCCCCATTTCTCCCAAATTGGAATGTCCAATTCCCACTACTTAGTAGGTCCTTGTGTTGGCGCAGTTACTCACCTCAATCTGGGTGGTGGAGGACAAGTCTCAGTTTCCTCCGCATCTGAGACAGTCAGACTGCGCAACATATCACGTGGGTTGTTGTGCATGACAACGCACAGACTCCCAGCATGTGGAGGATCATGCTACTCTCCGTGACCCATGCACAATTTTCCAAACACCCCACTGAGAGCGAGAACCACTAATCACAACCACAAGGAGGTTACCCCATGTGACTCTACCCACCCTAGCAACTGGGCCAATTTGGTTGCTTCGGAAAGCTGGCTGGAGTCACTCAGCACACCCTGGATTCGATCTCGCGACTCCAGGTGTGGTAGTCAATGTCAGTGTCAATACTCACTGAGCACCCAGTCCCCCCTTTATGTGCCTTTTTAAATTCACTCAGAAACAGACAAATAACTAATTCTCATATTATGAATTAAGTTTCCTTTAATGCATTAAAGCAACATTATGACAAAATGTTTTTGTAAAGCTTTTCAAATGCATATGACATCAAATAAACAAGATTTAGGTCAGATATACACCAAAAGTAATAAAAAAGCAGTCAGATTGAATTACTTTAAAAATAACCTTTATTTAACAGATGTTTAAGTCTTTAAAATGAACTTTTTATGCACTTGGTGCTACAGAAATGTCTGAAAATAAATAAACCTTAACCACAACCTATATTACATCTGAATTGTAATCTGGTACTGATTACAAATTACATAACTAATATTGTAGTCAGTAACTTAATCCATTGGATTACATTATTAAGCTAAATCTATTTTACACTTGGCAGCATATAGGCATGTCATTTATCAAATTTAATATTACAGAAAATGCATAAATAATACACATATCCACTTATAACATGGGTGAAACTTTGTAATGTTAACCGTTGTTAGGTAAACATGCCAAGCTGAGAGTATGGACATTGATGGGGATCACATTCCCCCAATATAAAATTTAAATAAATAAATAAAGTGGGCAACTAATATGGCTTTTTTAGTGACCGATTCTAAACTTTTACATTTGCTATGTCCTTACATCCTTAAAGAGGAACACTGAGAAGACTATGATAATCAGCACAAAGGAAAACATACAGCATTTCTCTAGATAACCTGATTTCTAAACATCTCAGGATCTTCTGAAGTGTGTTTTTCATTGTTTGCTAGTTCAGAGGTCCTTTGTTCTTTCACTGGAGAGGATAATTGCCTCCAAATATACAGGAGGTACAGGGGCCACTGCTTCAGAAAATTGCTTCCTTTAAAGAAGAACCATTTGATTATGAGTTTGAAAGGTAATTCTAGTAGAGGTGAATCCACTAATTAATTATCAAGATTACAAAAGACAAGGCCTGAAGAGATCCTTTGTGTTAGCAATGTGTTCTTGTTCTGTTAGCGAGCCCTGGAGCAATATGCATGCTCTTTTGATAGTCTTCATGTCCTTGTTATATCAACATTCAACTTTATTGTCCCCAAAGGGTAATTACTTACAATACAGTGGCACAAAGCATAACATACAATACAATACTTGGTAGAAGACATAGTAATATATAAATAAAAACTAAAACATACCACCTGACATCCTACCTGGTATCTCTTGCCAATGACCACAAATGACAGTTTTATCAAAAACTAAAGACAATTCCAATGGACTTGGAAAAACCAATGTTTTATTATTCCAATTTGAAGAGCATCTTCTCAATAAGTTTACGTTTAAATCTATGTATAAATAAGTTAGGTACAATGTCAGTTTGGTATAAATGTCTTCAAAATGTGCATGGGATATTTTTTCTATTCTATATTATTAGTATTATTGATCAAAATAATATGCAAGCTCCTCCCCAAAAGGAGGATATGCAAATATACTCACAATAAGATGAATGAATGAATAGTTTGTAATTATTCAAATGAGGCTCATATAGCATCAGTGATGGTTAGAGAGCACTAGAGAGCACAAGTGAGTAGATCAGTTCTCATCTTTGCAGTCATCATGGTGTCCTGCATCACAGACTGCATCGAAAAGCCACTCCGGATGTGTTTGGAAAATATCGGTAAATTCGTAGGACTTCATCCGTGGTGGTTCGTCACTCTGCCGCTGGCGTTGTCCGCAGCTCTCGGAGGAGGATTTTTCTTTCTGCACGACCTGAAGTCCAATGACATAGTGGAGCAGTTCACGCCGAAAAACGGTCGCGCCAAAGTGGAGAGGCGTTTCTTTCAAGAAACTTTCCCCCAGATTGACACACAAATGTCAGTTCTACGATTGAACACTGATGGAGTCTTTGCATCTTTGATATTTTCCTGTCAGACAAACATACTGAGTGTTGGAGCATTAGATGAGATACTGCGCATAGATGGAGAAGTCAGAGGAATCACCGCAAATCATGGCGCAAAGCAGTTCGGGTACTCGGATATTTGCGCTACGGTGAATGGAACATGTTATCCCAACCTGTTGCTTGATGTCTTAAATTACAATTCAAGCAACATTCATTTGGTCAACATAACGTTCCCTGTGTATTGTCAGTCAGAATCCAACTGTATCCACCTTGGAAATGACATAAGTGAGGTGGAGGTAGATGACAACGGAGTTGTTGAAAGTGCAAAGGCAATGCGACTTTTCTTTTATTTGCAAGAGAACAACAATACAGGAGACATTTGGCTTCAGGAGTTTGTTAACTTGCTCTCTAATATTACAAGCTCACTCACAGAAGTAAGTAGGATCCAAATATTTGCATTTTGTTACTAAATATCAGGCCTAGCCTACAACAAATCATTAGTTTCTAAATAAATTTGGATTTAATAGGCTATTATTAACCTCCTCATGCATGCTGTAATGTTATTTTATGATTCTCACATTTACATGACTGTTGGTAATTAAAAGGTATTAAGGATTATTTGGCTTTTGTTCTCAGGTATCCTATTTCACATCTATGTCAAGGCAACAGGAATTTGAGAAGAGTACCACATCTGTCACTCAGCTTTTTGCAATCACCTATTTCCTTGCCATCTCATTTTCAATCATTTCTTGCATGAGGTTTGTACTTTAGAATAAAAAGCATTGAGAGGAGTATTATAAAGTAAAACAACAACAACAACAACAACAAAAACAATGTATTCTGAGATTGCACATCTGATATTGGTTTACTTCTCCCAACAGGCTTGACAATGTGAGGAATAAAGTGTGGCTGGCTTCTTTAGGGGTATTTGCCACTGCACAGTCGGTGATATCCAGCTTTGGGTTGCTATTACTCATGGACGTGCCATTTGTTATTACTGTGGCATCCTCTCCGTTCCTAATTTTAGGTAAGATACTATATCTGCTCTAAAATGTTAATTAAGTCCTCTTTGAGAAACTTAATTGAGCCCCATTTGTGTTACCAAGACTTCCTGCTGATATAATTTACAGGATACTGACCTTTGTCACATTATTTGATAGATTTAAACAGATTTTATTAGGAGTGACATCAAGTCTTTTTTAGCAGATGGTTGAAACAAATCAAGATGTCTTATTTAAACTTTATTTTGGGCTCATAACTCAAATATCTATGTTCCTTGAACTTATTTATCTTAAAAATCTATAGTCTTAAGATTTAAAGTTTTAATAACTCAAACGACAGATATAAAAAAAAAATAGGCTATGCAGAATACCTATAATCCCTTGTGCTTGAATTGTTTTATTATTTTTCCTGTCAAAGGGAACATATTGGGGGCATTTAAAAAGTTGTTATTATGAATTCAAAGAGGTTTTAGCTTTTGTGTAGTATTTGTTGCAAATAGTTGTGTTGTGTGATGGCACCATTAGGGTGATCTGTGTGTCGCCTTTGGTTAACTTGGGCCCTGTTATTTCTATTTCAGCTCACCTTGTGCATGCACAACTGAAGTATAAGTGCAAATACATTTCAGTGGAGAATTTTTTTTTTTTTTTTTTTTAAATGAATGACCTAGAAACTGTTAAAATCATTTGAATGTGAGATCAATTCTGTTGATCAAAATTTGAGACAAGTTAACTAAAATTATTTAGTAGAAACAACAATATTTAAACAATAAATCTGAGTTACGTCTACTTGCATCTAGTTACCCTGACGTAAATAGTTAATTTCATTCTATATGAACAAGTTCATTTAGTTAAGTTTTGTAGATGCCAATACTCAATTCAACTGAGGGAATGATTTAATCAAACAATTGAGTAAAGTCAACTTATTAAGGTCTTAAGTGTGGGATGAAATTAAAGTTTTGTGTTTTTTACTGAATATTATTCTTGGTACAATGTACGAACATATTGAAATAATGTAGCACTTTTGGGTTGTACACTGCCTGGTCAAAATAAAAATTTGCTGTTTGGATTTTGTTAATGGTTATGATCTGGGGTTGCTTCAATTGGTCAGGTCTTGGCTCAGCAATGTTTTGTGGCTATACTGAAGAAGACTTTACGGAGTGTTTTGACTCTCCTGTCATCAAAACAGCATTTAGCTTTGATTACGATTTGATTTGATGAATCAATGTAATGTTTCGACAACCTTATGCAACTTAACAACACTTATTTCTGTCCAGAGTTGCATGAATTTTTGGCTGAGATCTTGTATTGATGACAGGATAGTCGAACCACTCCATAAAGTCTTCTCCAGTACATCCCAAAGACTTTCAATGGGGTTAAGGTCAGGACTCTGTTGTGGCCAGTTCATGTGTGAAAATGATTCCTCATGCTTCCTGAACCATTCTTTCATAATTCGAGCCCAATGAATCTTTACATTGTCGATCTGGAATATGCCGCGCCATCAAGAAATAAATCCATTGATGGGATAACCTGGCCATTCGATACATTCAGGTACTCAGCTGACTTAATTTTATTGCCCACATAACATTGCTGAGCCAAGACCAGACCAATTGAAGCAATCCCAGATCATAACCATTATTTAAATCCAAACAGCACATTTCTTTTTGGCAAGACAGTGTACATAGGATCAACTGTGTAATTTACATGGCTGTTACAACATATGCAGAATTGGGGGTAAAACACATATCACACTGAGATGCCTACTAATCTTAATATTGGGTAGGAAGTGTCACTTTTGGTCGTCTAATAATGTCTGTGCCGGTTACAGCCCTAGTGCTTTGGGCCTTTGATGGGATAATATGATTTCTTAAAGTTCAGCAGTATTGAAAATGTTAAGAATAATAATAATAAATTATTTTAAAAAAAATAAATCCCAACAATCCTGATGGACACAAATGTTTCCTGAGAATGATCTACAGTTGAAATCAGAAGTTTACATACACAGGTTGAAGTCATTAAAACCTAACTTTTTAAACCTAAATTTTGAACCACTCCAGAGATTTTATATTAGCAAACTATAGTTTTGGCAAGTTGTTTAGGACATCTACTTTGTGCATGCCATGAGTAATTTTTCCAACAATTGTTTACAGACAGATTGTTTCACTTTTAATATCACAATTCCAGTGGATCAGAAGTTTACATACACTACATTTACATTTAGCAGATGCTTTTATCCAAAGCGACTTACAGTGCAATTATTACAGGGGCAATCCCCCCGGAGCAACCTGGAGTGCCTTGCTCGAGGGCACAATGGTAGTGGCTGTGGGGATCGAACCAGTGACCTTCTGATTAACAGTTATGTGCTTTAGCTCACTACGCCACCACGCTAAGTTAACTGTGCCAGCTTGGAAAATTCCAGAAAATGATGTCAAACCTTTAGACAATTAGCTTCTGATTGGAGGTGTACTGAATTGTACCTGTGGATGTATTTTAAGGCCTACCTTCAAACTCAGTGCCTCTTTCCTTGACATCATTGGAAAAATCAAAAGAAATCAGCCAAGACCTCGGAAAAAAAATTGTGAACCTCCAAAAGTCTGGTTCATCCTTGGGAGCAATTTCCAAATGCCTGATGGTAATGCATTCATCTGTACAAACAATTCATGAGGAAGGAAAATTATGTGGATATATTGAAGCAACATTTCAAGACATCAGCCAGGAAGTTAAAGCTCGGTCACAAATGGGTCTTCCAAATGGACAAAGTTGTGGCAAAATGGCTTAAGGACAACAAAGTCAAGGTATTGGAGGTACCTCAATCCGATAGAAAATATGTGGGCAGAAACTGAAAAAGCATGTGCGAGCCAGGAGGCCTACAAACCTGACTCAGTTACACCTGTTCTCTCTGGAGGAATGGGCCAAAGTTCCATCAACTTGTGCTTGTGGAAGGCTACCCAAAAGTTTGACCCAAGTTAAACTATTTAAGGGCAATGCTACCAAATACTAACAAAGTGTATGTAAACTTCTGACCCACTGGGAATGTGATGAAAGAAAGAAAAGCTGAAATAAATAATTCTCACCACTATTATTCTGACATTTCACATTCTTAAAATAAGGTAGTGATCTTAACGGACCTAAGACAGGGAATGTTTTCTACGATTAAATGTCAGGAATTGTGAAAAACTGAGTTTAAATGTATTTTTCTAAAGTGTATGTAAACTTCGGACTTCAAATGTAATAGAGCGCAACAGTGCCCATCCACGTTTTCAACCGTCTAGGTTCAGGAAGTGTTTTTCCCTTTCATTTTTTTTCCATAGTGATTTCATAAAACCCTTCATAAAAGCATTCTACGCCATGAACCAAGTCAACTAGCTCCAAGATGAATCACATAATTGCAAGCTTTGCTTTGAAACAATAAAGTATTTGAAATTCAGACTAAAAGACGAAGGTACGAGACTGTGTACCTAACGTCTTTAATAAGGGAATAATCCCATGAAGCATTTTGAATAATATAATTGAATTAAAACTGATGGGAAGACATAAAAATGTATGATTTAAAGTTGTTGATTATATGTATAGAAACAATATATTTAAATTTTATGGCAAATATTCAGATATATACAAATATATAAGTAGATTGAGGATGTATGGAGACTCAATTGCATCATTCATAGTGTGTAATGGAATGGGAAGTCTGCAACGATTCTCTGATTGGTGGATCTTTTCTCTTCAGGATCATGGGTAGTGTAGTTCTTCAACAGGAATTCCACTTTTAATTTTTTTTCTTTTAAGTTGACATAGCATGGATTGATGGCTTGAACAGAAGTATACACCGTACCATCGTTTAACAAATTCTGAGCTCACAGCAGGTCCGTCTTAGGTTTATAATTAGCGATAAAAATCACTTAATATATGGAGAAAATAAATGGGAATTTTATTTCCAGAACATGACTGTTGCACTCTATTAAGTTTGGTCTTTTGTACTGACTTGCCCCCTACAGAACTGCTCCAAGAAATTAAAAATCTGGATCTTCTTTTTCAGGGATTGGTATCGATGACATGTTTATCATGATCTCCAGCTGGCAACGGACTAATGTTCAAGACACAGTGCCAGATCGCATGGCCGAAACCTACAGGGAGGCAGCTATTTCCATCACCATCACCACCCTGACGGATGTGCTAGCCTTCTACCTCAGCTACAACAACCCCTTTGGCTCTGTACAGTCTTTCTGTCTCTATGCTGGCACAGCTGTTTTGTTCTGCTACCTCTATAACATCACTTTCTTTGGAGCATGTCTGGCTCTGAATGGTAGAAGGGAGGGGGGAAACAGACATTGGTTGACTTGCATGAAAGTCCCAGAGGATTGTCCACCAGGACAGTCCAAAGCATACGCCATCTGCTGTGTTGGAGGAGCTTACGACCATAACACAGGGACAGAGAAAGAGCTTCCAATAACGCTGTTCTTCAGAAAGTACTATGGACCATTTGTGACAAGAGTTTGGACTAAAGCTTTAATATTTTTTATATACCTCATTTACATTGCAATTAGTGTTTATGGGTGCCTGAGACTAAAGGAGGGCATTGATCTCAAGAACCTTGCACTTGATGAATCATACATTGTCCAATACTATGAGGCTGAAAAGACATACTTTGATTATTATGGTCCAAATGTAATGGTTGCAGTGAACAGCACATTTCCGTATTGGGAGGAAAGTGAACGCAATCAACTTGAGTCATGTATCATACAGTTTCAAGAGCTGGATTTTGTCAAGAACTTGTCAACATCTTGGCTTCATTCATTCGAAAAGTATGCGTCGGAAAATCATAATGAAATCAGCTCAGAGACTGCATTTAAAACTAATTTGTATCCGTTTCTGGACCACAATCCAATGCTCAGACAGGACGTCAAGATAACCAATAATGATATAACCGCTTCACGTCTGTTTCTTCAGACATTTTCCATCTCCTCTGAGAAAATCATGCTGAATTCATTACGAAAGACAGCAGAGAACTGCCCGTATCCACTGTTGGTCTACCATCCTGCATTCATATACTATGATCAATATACTGTGATTGGACATATTACTGTTCAGACCATGAGTGTTGCAACCGCAGTAATGCTGGTCATTGCTCTTGTGTTAATTCCCAATCCTCTTTGTGCCTTGTGGGTGGCTTTTGCCATCGCTTCAGTCATTTTGGGAGTTACCGGCTTCATGGCACTGCTAAACATTAACCTTGATTCAATCTCCATGATAAACCTGGTCATTTGCATCGGCTTCTCCGTGGATTTCTCTGCTCATATCTCTTACACATTTGTATCCAGTGTCAAGTCCAATGTGAACGAGAGAGTAGTGGAGGCGCTGACACACCTGGGCTATCCCATACTTCAAGGAGCCCTGTCTACAATCGTGGGTGTTGTGGTGCTTTCAGCTTCAACAAGCTACATATTCAGAACACTCTTCACCATCGTTTTCCTGGTCATTACGTTTGGACTACTTCATGGTATTGCTTTTATTCCAGTTTTTCTCACTTACTTTGGCTTTTGCCACAAGTTGTCGCAGCACTAAATTCAAATATCTTTCTGCAATGCGTGTACCTTCCAGTTCAATTATTCTTTTAAAAAATAAACATTACTTGATATATATAAAAAAAATATTAATGAAGACTTTAAGGGGTAGGCCAATTATATAAAGTGGCTTAAAAAGGAGTCACACTTAAAAACGCATGAATTTCATTGCACCAGAAACTTATCGAACCCAAGTGTTGACACCCAAACCAATGTTGCTAGACATTTTTTCCAAAACAAACTTCACTTTTTGAAACCACATCCACTCTATTCCATCTTAGTTTGAAAACTCTGTTTTTGTTTCCTAATGTCACTGTTTTTCAAAGTATATGGTAGTGTACATGAGACCCTAACCAACTGGTCCACAGGTAACTTTTACTTGCACTCAAGTTTGAACAGGTGCCCTAGCAGAGTTCTCAGGTGTATTACAAGACATTAACAATTGACATGTTTCACTAAGTTGAAAAAGTGCAAATACTTTGTTTTAATTTAGAATTTAAAACCTGACAAACTTCTATTTGTGTAAGATTTTGGTTGAAACTGTGCTTGTGCTGACTTCTCAATTAAATGCTACTAGATTTGATTATTTAATCTAATGCAATGATATTCATACCTTGTGTCTTTAAGTGTCCAAATACCTTTTTGGGTCATTGTATATTGTTAAACATGTTTCTATTTGTTTGGTTGTATTTGATGATAATAATGTTACTCCAATGTAGAGGGCTGTGTCACAATACATGAAATTAATCAATCATGCAGAGTCTGAGGTATACATTTAGATGTTTTTTATTAACTTCAGCTCATTTCAACCCATTCACTATCAAATATGCAACAGCATTAAAAGAAAAAGCATTTCAACTTACAAACCAGGCAAAACTCTCAGACAAAATTCAATCTATGCACATCTATATACAGTGTCCTTAAGTTTATTGATTATAAATATTTACTGTATATACACACCTAAAACGAGCTTGGGTAAAAGGCAAACATACATGGAGGCTAAGTACACTCATAGATGTAGAGCTGCTGTACATGAATAAATAATACATGTTGAATAAAGCCAATGTCACCATTGGGATGTGAACCTAACAGAGGGTTTAGAAAGATGCATGTGCATGTTTTAGAAAAACATTGCACGGTGTGTAGTTGGGGGGGGGTCATTTAATCCAAACTGTATCATTTGACTTATTTTCCAGATACTCATTCAAATGAACACTGTTGTGTACAATTAATTATAACTGCTTTTAAAGTGGGGTCCAAGGACAGAGCTCAAGCCTTGGACTAACTAGTTGAAGACTTTACAACACCTCAACACAGGAGCACGCATAATCTCCATCTAGGAAACAGGATTTATAATGTGAATTTAACATGATTCACATTATAATCCAGGTGTATAAACATTCCTGTTTAGGTCGCGAGACTGAAGGTGCAGAAAGAGAGCACAAATTACAGAATGATTCATGTGGTCATTGGGAGTCCAAACTGGGTGACGACATCAAAATTATACAATGTTTATCTGATAACATACTGGGGTTGAGATCTGATTGTTTAATGTGACTAAAGGAAATCAGTTTGTGCAGTTCACAATCATAAATATTCCAGGAACAGAGTGCATTGAAACATTCCCTCAGTAAAAAAATACATTTCCTTACATTTCTCAAAGGCCACCATGAAACACAGTATACTCAACCTGGCTCAGACAATTGTGGCTCAAACAAGGTGCACAGCGATTTGTTACTGTTTAGTAGATGGGACCATTGCCTACAGCTTGACAATTTATTCAAAATTGGCCTCTGCTCTACTACAAATAAGGCAGCACCTACAGTCAATGGTTCAGTGAAACACTGAAACAGATGCAGAATAATAATATATAAAGCCGGGGATAGAACGTGATGTCTTCTTTGAAAACAAAAATCCCACGAAGGAGCTTGCTTTATAGCTTGTAGTGTGTAAAACAAACTATTTTCAGAGAAGTGGCTCAGAAAACGATATAATTATTAAATGGAAAGTGTAGGCCTACCAAGCTCTTGGTTGCATATGTACATTCATGTCTTTCAAGGCTCCATTCCTCGACCCCACCACATAACAGTCCTGGTGAGCTCTCATCTGCTTTTTACCGTCTTTCCCTCCAAGACCAACTGGATATCTTTGGCGTCCAATGTCTCATACAGCAGCAAAGCCTCAGCTAGGTTTTTGTGCTCTTTAGCATGAGACTTCAGGAGTACTTTTGCACGCTCGTAGGAATCCTAGACCAAGAGCAAAAAGACAAAATCATTAGAGAATTTAACCAATTTAAAGCAATGATAATTAAAGCATACATAGGAGACTCCAGTTCAAACACAGAAATCAGCCAAGAAAATGGTTGCGGGTGTAATTCATAAAACAAAATCCATTAAAAATCTGAATTTAATTATTTGACTTCCCCTTGAAAGCCAGTGTTTGATAATATCTTCACATAAATGAGAACCTGCATAAGTAATGTGGTTTTAATACTGTCCTTCACATAGGCAATGTTTTAGGACTGGCTTGGCTAGTGCGGATGGCCTGATAAGACCAAAGTTTACCCTAAGAAGTATCCTGACTTCTTGTTCAATGGCAGCCTGTGTTTCTGGACTCTGCTTGGTGAGGTCAGCATATGTCATGACACCCAACTATGACAAAAGAAAAACAACCACAAAAATTAAGTAATCCTATTCAGACAATAGCCCTGGTCCAAACCCCAAGATAAGCAACCATCTTCTGGTTTACATAGGCAGTATTCTAAATGTCATGGAAACTCATAAGTAACTGATTTGAAAGACAACTACCTTAATGGTCACTTGCACGGCTACACAAATAGCGTTCCTCAAGCAAAGTGCAAGAAATAGTTGACAATTACAGCTGATTTCAAAATAGCTTAAAGCTATCATGTTGCTAAGCGGACAATATAATACTCTTAACATGAGGTGAGGACAGCATACTGTCTGGAACAGCCTTTACATTGAGAACACACATACAGTGGATTAAAATGCCAGCTCACTAGGTTTTGAACACGGCTATTACATACGTAATATTACATAAGTATTTTAGACTGTTTTGAACACATTTGAAAATGACAAGGTTTATAAAGCTTTGGCCGAAGCAGCGTTTGATTCACAACTGATCATTTATTAACTGTCCATGCAAAGCTGATGAATATCTGAGGGCACAACTATATTTCAGTTAAAAAAGATGACAAATATGACAAACCTTTTCACTCATGCCAAATCTGGTCACCATCATTTTGGCTATTTTTGTGGCACTGTCAAAATCACTTGATGCTCCTATGTGATAATAAACAATTACATAGATAAAACAATATCTTTACAGATTCTTTACCATTCATGCAGAGGATATTTGCATAATACAGTCAGGTCATTCTACAACACAATCATATTGCCTTTCAGCAGGTACAGTACAATAAATATACAATATTTTAAATGGCATAGCAATACCAAACATTACAGGAACCTACCAGTGGTGATATTCTCACTGCCAAATATAATTTCCTCTGCCACTCGGCCACCCATACTGATGTCCATCTGGGCCAGCAGCTGAGCACGAGTCTCGTTCCAGCGGTCATCCTCTGGAAGCATGGACACCTACAGAAAAAAAACAAAAACAGGGTAAATTCAATGCAGACCATCTCTCACTTGATATGTTCCATTAAAATAAAGCAGCAACTTTGATCTCTAACAAAGTTATCATCTTGATGGCAGATTTGATTTACTTTCAACTAAACACGAGATCTTTTGAGGTAGATAGTTTTATGAACTGTAATCCAGGAATTTGTTTTTGTAAAAATACCTGTAAATAAATACTACTTTTGACTATGTATCGTTATATTGGATCATATAAATGACATTTTTAAATATAAAACTTTCTTGTGCTAATTTAATGTTGATGTAATTTCTGCGCTACTACTTGCAACCTTTGCCAACACCCCTTCACGGTCTTTTGCCGACTCTTTCTGATTCCATATGAACAAATAGGCAATGCTAAATAGAAGGTGATAAAAGTTTAACGTCATAATGAACAAGACCGCTATAACATATACAGGGATACAGCACATGAAGTAGGATGGTTCTTCTGGTAAATACTAAGTGTAAACATACATATTCCAAGTATCTTACGAATTTACCTAGAACTCAACAGTAATGAGCTAACTTGTGTGGCAATACATGGTGTAGCTTACCTGTCGAGAAGCCACTCGGCAAGTTCAGCATCTCCACTGAATCCAAAACATTCCCTCAAAGTGCTCCACCTTGTAAATGTGATGCCAATGTTCACTCTGCTTTAAATCTGTTCTCAGTGTCTTCTAGCAAGTTTTTTTTTAATTTGGCTTTAACATCTGTAGGTGAAGCTACATTTCTACTCTGTACACATCTGCCATGGACTTTAGTATTCTTTAAGCTGAACAGCTTACAACAAGTAGCCACGCCCCAAACTCACACTATAGGTTGAGCTAGAAAGGTATGGGTGGAGCTGAGCGTGCCGCTCAAACTGTAAACATCAATGTTTTGATAGTGCCTGGGAGGCTGCGTTTATATTTTTTCGGGGAGGTAAACCCATGAATGGCTTATACACTCACCGAGCACTTTATTAGGAACACTATGGTCCTAATAAAGTGCCCAATGTAGTGTTCTGCTGTTGTAGCTCATCCACTTCAAGGTTCAATGTGTTGTGCATTCTGAGATGCTATTCTGCTCACTACGATTGTACAGAGCGGTTATCTGACGTAGCTTTTCTGTCAGCTTGAACCAGTCTGGCCATTCTCTGTTGACCTCTCTCATCAACAAGGTGTTTCCATCTGCAGAACTGCCGCTCACTGGATGTTTTTTGTTTTTGGCACCGTTCTGCCTAAGCTCTAGAGAATGTTGTGCATGAGAATCCCAGGAGTAGAAATACTCAGACCAGCCCGTCTGGCACCAAAAATCATGCCACAGTCTAAATAATTGAGGTCACATTTTTCCCAATACTGATGGTTGATGTGTGTTTAATTGGCAATGAACATTAAACTGGGATAGGAAAACGTATTTTGACATTAATGAAAACTGTGTTAAAAGCAGAGTTTTACTGTATTTTATTTTTGTTTTAAACATTTTAATCTAAATTAAAATTTGGGCATCTGGTAAGGATGCCCCCTGGGCGCCTCCCTAGGGAGGTATTTCAGGCACGTCCAGCTGGGAGGAGGCCTCGGGGAAGACCCAGGACTAGGTGGAGAGATTACATCTCCACACTGGCCTGGGAATGCCTCGGGGTCCCCCAGTCAGAGCTGGTTAATGTGGCTCGGGATAGGGAAGTTTGGGGCCCCCTGCTGGAGCTGCTGCCCCCGCGACCCGACTTCGGATAAGCGGTTGAAGATGGATGGATGGATGGACATTTTAATCTACTTGGGTAAAATGGCTATTTTGTCAAAATAATGGTTCCTTTGATTAGGGGAAAACATATTGAGATATTAAATATTGTCAAAAGGCTGAATAATGATAAAATATAATTATTTTAGCTCGCTTCCCCAAGGCACAACACAAAAAATAAGCAACAAAAGTTACTCACATGTCCCAAAGTAGGGCCTCTCGGCATTATGGTGGCTTTATTTATAGGCATGGCATCTTTGGTGTAGTATGCAATAATGGCATGTCCTGACTCATGGTATGCTGTGATCTCTTTATTCTTATCATCGATCTCTGCACTCCTGCGCTCTGGGCCTGTGCATGAAAGTGAATGGAAAGCAAAAGGTATTCATTAATTTTCATAAACATTAAAGTATCTACCCTTCCAAAAGAACATCACTATTCTTTTGTTAGCTCTGAGGTCTCTAAATCTTTCTAAAGAAGACTTTATTACACATCCCAACATGCAAAAAAGTGCAAGACTCTTACCCATCAGTATTTTGTCCTTAGCAAACTCCAGCTCCTTCATGGTCACCATGTCTTTACCATCCATGGCTGCCTTCAGCGCAGCCTGGTTAACAAGATTCTCCAGCTCGGCACCAGAGAAACCCACTGTCCCTCTGGCAATGACCTCTGCCTCCACAGCTGGACGGCCAGACAAGACAATGAAATCTGTGTTTATCTAGAGTGCTGGCACACATTTATTTACTCTACTATTACTTTTATGCTATCTGATAACATGTACTCTCTCCTCTCTCCCACACACCTGTGTCAACTTTTATTTTCTTGAGGTACCACTTGAGGATTTCAGTGCGGCCTTTCACATCTGGTCTGGGGACGGTGACCTGCATATCAAAACGGCCTGGCCGGATCAAAGCACTAGGGAACAAGAGACAATTCAGATCTTCTGACTAAATGTCTAACAAACAAACCCCGATACATTTTTCTTATCATTGTCTTTTAAAATATATTATTTAAGCAGCTGCTGAATACTGTAATACATTTTTACATACGTATCTAAAGCTTCAGGGAAGTTTGTTGCACCAATTATGATGACACCTTCGTTTGGCTTAAAGCTGCAGACATCAAACAATAAATTCAGTAAAAGCAACTCTTCTATGAACAGATTTTACAAAATGCAATGGTATTAGACTTAAATACGACTCACCCATCCATCTCAGCTAGAAGCTGATTAATAGTCTGTCTAGAATAGGGGTGCATGGGAGACTCAATCCTCTTTCCTCCTACACTGTCCAGCTCATCAATGAAGATGACACAAGGAGCATTAGCTTTAGCCTCCCCTAGAGGATGAATAAGGAATATTACATAACTATGTGTGCAGGCTGCATACTATACACTCACCAAGCACTTTATTAGGAACACTATGTTCCTAATAATGTGCCGAATGTGGTGTTCTGCTGTTGTAGCCCATCCACCTCAAGGTTCGATGTGTTGTGCATTCTGGGATGCTATTCAGCTCACTACAATTGTACAGAGGGGTTATCTAAGTTACCATAGTCTTTCTGTCAGCTTGGATCAGTTTGGCCATTATCAATTGACCTCTCTCATTGACAAGTTTCCATCTTCAGAACTGCTGCTCACTGGATGTTTTTTGTTTTTGGCACCATTCTGAGTCAATTCTAGAGATGTTGTGTGTGCAAATCCCAGGAAATCAGCAGCTAAAGAAATACTCAACCAGCCCATATGGCACCAATAAACAAAAAAGGTGGCCGATATAACGGAGATCACATTTTTCCCCATTCTGATGGTTGATGTGAACATTAACTGAAACTCCAGATCCCTATCCGCATGATTTTATGCACTGCTGCCACACGGTTGGCCGATTAGATAACTGCATTATTAAGTAGGTGTACATGTTCCTCAATGTGCTCGGTGAGTGTATGTAGTCTTTCAGTAATTAGCTGAAAGTAATAAATCATTAAAAAGCTACTAACATGCATGGGCAAAACTGACAGAAATGCCAGCATAGGGCTGCAGCTAGAAGACATGAAGTACTCACTGAAAAGGTTTCTGATTCGACTGGCACCGACCCCAACAAACATTTCATCAAACTCAGAGCCAGATGCATAGTAGAATGGCACATCTGCCTCTCCAGCTACCGCACGGGCCAACAGTGTCTTGCCTGTACCTGGAGGCCCAACCAACAAAATTCCTGCAAAAGAAACCCTGTTGTGAGTGTAGGTTTGGCATAAAGCTGAAGTGTGTAACCTTTTTAATGTTAAAAATAATGCATCCTAGTCCAGCTTAATATGCAGAGACAACTATAAGTACGCCATTTGAAGGTTGATTTCCTCGAAAACATTAAACTTTCTTGGTAGAGTTATAAAATTTAAGACTACAGCAACATTAACTCAGCTAATGCTGTGAAATTTTTTTTTTTGGGGGGGGGACTGTTCAAGAAAGCTGTTTGAAAACAATTTTTATTTTTGCAATTCTGTTTGGTTGCGCTTGTGTTGCAGAAATAACACGCTTCAGCTTTAATGAATTACTTAGAAAGGTCTGACAAGGAGTCTTTCTGCAAATGTGTGGTCTTACCTTTAGGCAATTTTCCTCCCAAAACAGTGAACTTCTGTGGGTTGCGTAGAAACTCCACCACCTCCTGCAACTCGTTCTTGGCCTCCTCCGCACCCTTCACATGCTCGAAGGTGACATTCTTCATTTGGACAGGATCCACTGCCGAGTCCAGGCCTGATGTGGTTCGGAATCGCACTATGCGGAATGGTTACATTAGAGTTCACGCTTAAAACACACACACACACACACACACACACACACACACACACACACACACACACACACACACACAAACACACCTCCAAAACACTGAAGTCCTCGATGCAAAGGAGGAACACACCAACAAGATCCAATCTACTACACTACAGAACATGCAACATTCACTACCGATTTTGATTGTATATTCAAAGATCTAACACACATGACAAAAACTATTCAAGCATTTACCTGATAAGAAAGGTGTTTTTGAGAGACCATACAGGCCTACCAGCAAAAGCACCAACAGAATCAGTCGTGTCCTTCTTAATGATTCTATTGCAGATGAGAAGAAAAAAAAAAACATTAAAAATAGTTTTCGTAGTTTACATGTGAACTCGTTCAGTTCCAAGAAAACAAAAACACTGACCTATGCAGTTATTTGGTTTTGTCATCTGTATGGATGATGCACGTAACTTAGATTTATGCAACAACGCTCCTAACTCAAACACTGAATTCAAAACTGCAAAGCCTAAATATTAAAACAACATTCCCCCTGCTTTATGGATGGAACCATGTGTAGAGATATCGGTGCCTCAGCTAGTGTTTTGCTTTCTATGAATGATTGTGTTTCACTCGTGGGTGATATTTCACTAGTTGAGCTTCTATGAATATTAAACTATAAACACAAGTTCAAATGACTCGACTCATAATTTATGTGTGAGTGATTTTAACATTTTGTTCATTTACATACATTCTCTGATTTGGCAATATGTTATTGTTTACAGTCATGCCAAAAAAAGCCATTTTGAATTGACGAGACACTTGGGGAGCGTCTCCGATCCATTCGAAATAGAATCTGAAGGTTCTGATCAGGTTTTTGAGATCACACAGAAAAGAACGAAATTACATATTGAAATAAATGTTTTAAAGCTATTTTTTTTAAAAAAAACATTTTTTTTTAATCATATCACGTGTTAACGTGCTAACTTTGACAGTTCTCATATTTCTACAACAATGAAAAATGAAACAAAGAAGGCAGGACACTAGTCATACACTGAAAACCTGGATCTTTTTTGCTGTATTTATTATTTGTTTTTAATCTAGGACAACTTGCCTTGGGATCTCTGTGTTAGGGCTTGCGCTTTGAGAAAGCCTTCTGCAAAACCAGATTTAAAAGCATTATGTTGACCGTCAGGAATGTTCCTGTTTTTAAGAATCGTGTCCAAAGTTTCAACCTCTGGCCCTTTGTCTCGTGTGAGCAAGCCCTAATGGACAAAACATAAAAACACCAATATAAACACAAAAGCACATTATAATGTGCAGAACATACAATTCAAGGTGTTCTGACATCATCTGTGAAATGCAATCGATTACCACAGAAAGTAATTTCGACTAACTAATCTCAGTTTATAAAAACATTTAGAAATTGTTTGCTATATCCACATCATAACACCTCACCATGTAAAGCTGCTAAACATTTACATTTCTTCATTTGGCAGACACTTTTATCCAAAGAGACTAACAAAAGAGGAATAATACAACATAAGCGATTCATCTAAAGGAGACAGTAGTACAAAAAGTGCTGCAGTTTCAACTGAAAAATACTATCCAAGAAAGATTAGAGTGCAACACGATTAATAAATAAATGTATACAGTACTGTGCAAAACATTCGTCTTAAGGTGGTTATTTATATCTTCAGCGTGTCAATAGGAAATTCCCAAACATTATTTTGGCAAACAGAAAAGATTAGAATAGAAGAACAGGGTGCTCTGCAACATGTCATGGCCCCCACAGAATGACTGTTTGTGGCAACTAACAGTATGCTACAGCACAGATGAGCACTATATTGCTGTGGTGGTGACCTTCATAAAGGATGGCGTGAATCCATCAGGCTGCACAGAACTCTCATAGCCGCCCTGGAGACGGCGCATTTTGGACTTCAGAGTTTTAAAGCCTCGATTTGGGACCAACACTGTAAACACAGATCACAGCTTGATAATGTTAGCTGCCAACACAGATCCAACTTTTCAAATGAAGCTGCCTGTTTACTGAGTGACAAATGAATAATTAAAACTGTAGACCTTACATGGCAAATATTTGAGATCTGTAGACAGTGTTTGGAGAGGTGACTTGTTCCGTCTAGAGAACAGATGAGTAACCCCACCCAACTTTGAAAACCCTGAGTAAAAGATTAAGCAAACAGTTGGTTATTTATATATGACAAACTGATTTATCAATACATAATCCAAAATGAAAATGTTGCACAGCTATTATTCACCAAAAAACATAAATTGTCTCATAATTTACTCTCCCTAATGCCATCCCAGATATGTATGACTTACTTTCTTTTGCATAACACAAACAAAGATTTTTAGAAGAACATCTGAGCTTTGTAGGTCCAAACAATGCAAGTGAATGGTGGCCAGAATTTTGAAACTGCAGAAAGCACATAAATGCAGCATAAAACTAATCCAAACTAATAAAACCCCAGTGGTTTAATACATACTGTATCTTCAGAAGTGATATGATAGGTGTGGGTGAGAAACAGATAGTTTCTCACAATAGTTAAAGGGATAGTTCAACCAAAAACAAAAAGTCTCTTATCTGGGATGCCACAAGGGTGAGTAAATGATAGGTTTAACTTTCTTCTTCAGAACACAAATCAGGATTTTTAGAAGAATATGTCAGCTCTGTTGGTCCATACAATGCAAGTGAATGGAGAACAGACTTTGTAGCTCCAAAAATCACAAAGGAAACATAGAAGTAATCCATAAGACTACAGTGGTTAAAGTCATATCAACAGAAGAAATATAATAGGTGTGGGTGAGTCTGTCTTTTTTTTTTTACTACTCTCCACTTTCCCATCTGAATGTCAGATGTGGTGCCCGTTTAGTTTCACTGTTAAAGTGGAAATTTAGAAAATTACTTACAAATATTGGTCTGTTTCTCACCCACACCTTTCATATAGCTTCTGTAGATAGGAATTTGAACACTGCAGTCATATAGATTACTTTTGATTCCGTTATGTGATTGTTTGAGCTACAAATTTCTAGTCACCATTCACTTGCATTGTATGGACCTACAGAGCTGAAATATTATTCTAAAAATATTAATTTGTGTTCTGCTGAAGAAAGAAAGTCATACAGATCTGGGATGCATGAGGGTCAATAAATGAAGAGAGACTTAACATTTTTGGATGAACTATTCATTTAACCCATGTACGCCCAGGCAATGCATCCTGCACCAGTATGCTGCTACTGAATGAACTGAGCTACAGCAATAGAAATCATATTTTAATCAACTTGAGAGCTTGCAGTCTAGATTGAATGTTATTAATGTAAAGAAAAGTAACATTTAATGAGAAAAAATAAATATTAATCCTGACACATACACACAAAAATATACTTAAATATACTTATAATTATTTTATTTTTTTGAGGTGGGACCAGTGAAAGGTTGGCAGGGCAAGTAAAAAAACTGTACTACAGGCATTACAGATATACAGGCCATAGCACTGAGCCCTGAAATTGTATTACATTCTTTTCTGTTACAAAAACAGCATTGTATTTAGTATTACTCTAAAACTATTTAAGGGGGATTTGAAAAGCAGAATTCTGTAAAAAATTATTTTATGTCTCACCATGTTTGTTGTGAAAGAAGGTGTCTGAGGATAGGTGGGAAGTCCTCCAGATGTTTGGCACAGTCTTTAGTGGTGATGGCGACTCCAACTGAGTAACGCAGGGCAGAAGTCTGTGCACCAGCTCATCCAACTGAGCCACTCCAAGATCTGTCAGACCCAAGTCCCCGAGGCTCCATAATGGCTTTCCAGCACAAATCCACAGATGCAAAGTTAAAAGGAAGGGAAAAAATATTTTAAGAACTGCACATGATTTTAGGTAATAATACACATTTGGGCAAATTACCATGAAACTTTTGATTGCATGGGACACATACACTGATGTAATGACAAATGCAAATACCTCTGTGTGGTTCAGATCTGGTTCTGGAGTGTTGTCTCTGTGATTGACTGAAGTACTGCTGCACAATGAACCCTTCAGAGAGTGCAGGGCATTAATGAGGTGACTCAGTTGGGCTGTTACCTGAGGTACAAACGACAAAACCCAGCCTTTCATTAGCATATTATTTACATACACTATACAGGCAATTTTTACATTAAATGTATTCTAAACAGGGAAGTTCAAAAGTCCCCCTATTATCAGCATTAAAAAAAAAAGAAAATAATAATTGCAGCAGAATCATAAATGTTTGTTGTTTACTTAATAAATAAAAATTAGAATCTAATTTTATGTAACAATGATAATTAAATGTTTAATATAATATTTCTTGTTTTATTATTTCCAAGTTTAAATTATATATTTTTATTATATTATATATATTTTATGATATTTCCCGCGTTTCATATTTATAGCGTTTTGTTGTGAAGTGTTTGATGGTCTTTTGTGAATGTAAATGAATCTGACGTGAGAAGTTTTCCCAACTCGGTTAATTAACAGCAGTTTTATAACATGCCCATCAATAATACAGTGATCAAAACCTATTCCGAACACGAATGAACCAATGTTAGGACCAACAATATCATGTCAAAACCCCTATATCCATTCAGCATTGTTTTGAACAACTATTCGCTCAAATATAGCGATTTAGAGGAGTGATAAATCAATGAGCGTTATGAGTATGTGTTAGCTAACCGACTAGCCTGCGAGCACTACAGTAGTTATGAAACAAGCTTTCCAGAACAGACAACATTTGTTACCTGCGGCTGTAGGGAAGTTGAAAGTGAAAACATTTCCGATCAGGTGATGACAAACTTTTGAGGATTTTATTAATTTGAAGTACACCGGTGTACCCTTCCGTTTAACTCACCTCGCCGACACTGCGAAGTTTCATCAATGTGACGCTAAACAACATCCGGTAAGGTAGACACAAAAATAAAAGTCCTAACGCTGAGCTGCATCTTTACATCCAATTTAACAAGACTTTTATCTGTCAGATGTTGAACTCTCACTCTGGCATGCTTCTGGCATGATAAACAGCATTCATTTGAATTTGCAAAGTATTTATCCGCAGACTCTAAGTTAATGCAAAATAGCAAAACAAAAGCTCACAGCAAAGTATATAAATAGAATTTTTTTTTTTACATACAGTTATTAATCAAAAGAAATGTGGTTGATGCGGTTACAGGGCTTGAAGCACGTGCAGAGGTGGAGTTACAGGGAACAGGAAGGGATCTGTTCAGATTTCTACAGCTCAGATTCAAATCAGGTTATTCGCAAAATAGCTTACCCTCTGTAATTCACTCCCTGATAAAAGTAATGCATAAAACTCCAGTGGTTTAATCCATGTCTTCAGAAGCGATATGACTGGTGTGGGTAAGAAACAGATCAATAAAGTCCCTTTTCACTATAAATTCTCCTCCCTGCCCAGTAGGTGGCAATATGCACAAAGAATGTGAATCGCTAAAAAAAGAAGAATGTGAAAGTGAAAATGGAGATTGATAGAAATAATGACAAAAATATTGATCTGTTTCTCATCCACACTTACCATATTGCTTCTGAAGATATGGAGTAAACCACTGGGGTTTTATAGATTACTTTTATGCTGCCATTATATGGTTTTGGAGCTTCAAAATGTTGGTACCTATCAACTTGCATTATGAGGACCAACAGAGCTGAGATATTCTTCTAAAAACCTTTGTTTGTGTTCAGCAGAAGAGAGAAAATCATACACATCTTGTGTGACATGAGGGTGAGTAAATGAGAATTTTTAATTTTGGGTGAATCCCTTTAAAGGTGCACTCAGTGATTCCTGAGTAAAACTGGTGATTTTCGAACTCAACTGGCAAAACAAACACACTCCTCCCTTCAGTGCTCCTTTGGAAGCTCTGCCCTAGAGTTTTCATAATCCTCCTTTTTTAGTTTATATTTGTCTGACCTTTTTTCTCTTGGTCTGTTTCTCAGCCATTTGTCCTCCTTATTGTTTAGAAAGTTCACATCAGCCAGATTTGCTGTCGCTTTTCTAATAAATTTCCCTCTTCCTCTTTCCGATTCACTTGTTTTTGTCTCATTCACAGAGCCAGGGCTGTGTACAAATACTAGATTTTTTTCCAGATGGACGTAGCAGCTAGCAGACTGTGAGGAGATATTTGTAGAAAGTGTATTGGATTAGAATTACTGAGTGCACCTTTAGTTAAAAATCGCAATATGTCCTTGCATGGTTACTAAACTGCAAAAGGCTGTGTTTTATAAAACAGGCTGCATTCAGCACTTCATTAACTTCAGGGTCGCCCTCTAGCGGATATAAGATGCTGAGCAGTGCAGCAAATTTAGATGATGTTTAGCAAATTACAATTAAAATCTCAAAGTTGGAAAAAAAAGATAAATACACATAGCCGTGAATTGTCCTGCTTATGCCATGGTCACTATTAAAGTTACTAAAATTACATTTACTTTAGTTAGTTATTTCATGTCATAGGAACTAGAATTCTGCCAGTTCTAAATCAGACTCAGAGTCAAAGTAGTTCAATAAGATTACATTTCTTTGAATGAAAGAATAAATATATGAATGAATTTAATTGATAATGAATTAATAAGACATTAGAGTCACGTGACCCTATGTGAGTGGAAGCAGCCTTGTGGCGTTCTCCGCTACACTTTGCTATAATTATCCTTTCGATTAACATTGCTCGGGGATAACTGGTTTAGTTCATAGTTCCATACGCAGACTGAATGGACGAGGCTGAGAAGCGAATCGAGTCTCTGGAAGCAGCCGGTAAAGAGCTGCAGACTAACCCGCTGGCCACCAAAACTGAAATAGATCAGATGTGGGAACAATTAGTGGATTTGGGAAAATTGAAGCAGATGTAATAATATTGCATTGATTCGTTTGAATCCCCAAGGGAAAGGAAGATCATGATATGGTCAAGTTCCTGGATGGGCTTATTCTGAATTTGTTCGACACAGCGGGCCTGTCGGCTTCCCAGAGTGTGCAACAGACCCGAATCCATTCTGGCAAGATTCTTGCGGTCAGCAGACAGAGACTTTGTTTTACATGCGGTAAAGAATAAAGGCAAGTTGTGCTGGGGGGATTACAACATTATGGTTTTTCCGGACTTTTCCAGTGTTACACAAGCGAAACGGGAGAGATTCAAAGAGTATAAGAAATTACTTCACACACATGATGTGAGCTTCGCTTTGCCTTACCTGGCTAAACTGAGAATTGATGCCAAGGATGGACGTAAGACTTTCGTATGCCCACGAGAACTATTGCCTTAATTAAATAAATGAAGCGAGTGGGTGGCTTTGCCAGTGCTGAATCAGCAGGACTACACATCGTGCATATTGCTGATGCGGTCTGAGAGGATTTGTTATGGTTGGTTGCCCACTGCATATCTCTCTCAACCTACTTTTTTTAATTGATTTTTTTATTTTCATTATTGGCTTATTGTTGAGTTTATTTGTAAATTTTTTGGGGTTTGATGTTGTTAATTACTGGTGCCTATTTCATTGAAAACTTTATGTGCAGTTCAATTGTATGGTGTACGTAAAAACAACAAAAAACTTTGGATTAAAGTAATCTTGTAGAAATGGTGTTGCGGAGGGTCTCGTGTGTGTGCATGGACCATCAGATTGAACACCAGTTGGGACTGTTATGTGCGAGGTTGAAGCACATATTTTTCTGTGCTGTGGGTTATTAAATATTATATGTTCTCAGGAGTACCTTCTACATACTGTAGCTATTATGTTTCTGAATTGTGCATTTAAATTCACAGGAATTTATTTTTCTTCCCCTGTCTGTTGCAAATAACAAATAAATAAATATTAAGACACATATGTCAATGCATCATACGTGCATGGACCATCGGATTTCTGGTGGATGGACACCAGTTGGGACTGTTATGCATGAAGTTGAAGCTCATTTTTTTCTGTTCTGTGGGTTAAGGATTTTATGGTTAAATCAATGTTGATTTATGGTTAAATTAGTGTATTATTGACTGAATGAAAAAAAAACAAAAAGTACCTATGCTTTACACAGTGAAAGAGAATAAAACGTGACCTGAAGCGAGATTCTGCTCTCCGCCACCTGACGTGGTGTCAGACTGGTGCCGAAACCCGGGATTCGAGGAGAAACATCGGCATGGAGTCCTCACCACTGGGCAAGGTGATAAAGACCCTCGCCAACATCCAGCATAACCACCATCAGGCCCTTGTCGAGCTGCGGCTAGAGCAGGAGCAGCATTTTCCAGTCCTGCTCCACGCTCAAGTGGAGAACCGGCAGGCATTCTGAAGCCTGATCAGACACATGGGGGTTGCTGCTGCGGCCCCTGGAGCCCATCACGGCTGTCCAACAAGTCACCCTCATCAAAATGGTGCCTGCCGACGATCCTGATGCATATCTCTTCATCTTCGAGAAGACAGCCGAGGTTTGGGAATGACCGCCTGACCAGTGGGCGGCCCGGCTGTTGCCATTACTCTCTGGGGAATTGCAGCCTGCAGCCAAACAGCTCTCCGCAGCCAATCTCCTCGTTTACGCTGACTTGAAGACAGCCATTCTGCAGCAGGTTGGCTGGATCTGTGAATAGACAGCACTTCCGTGACCTGAAGCTGGGCGAACACAGCTGCCTGCTCGCCTTCGCACAGTGGCTCCAGGATGCCTGCCAGAAATGGTTGCTGCGGGGGAGCCCAATACATCGTGGACAAGTTGGTACTAATTCAGTTCATCGCCCAGCTGCCCTGTGGGATGGCCGAGTGGGTCCAGTGCCACCATCCGGAATCGCTGGAGGAAGCGATCCAGCTGGCCGAGGACTACTTGACACCATTTCTGGGAAGCAGTGATCCAGAATCTCTTTCTCTCTTTCCTATCCCCAAACCCTGCTTCCACCCCTACTCTTTCTGTCCCATTCCTGCCCCCAGGAGGCTGGGCGGTCATGTGCCCAGGTTTCCGCCCCACTTAGGGGGGGTCTTTTCACCCCTCTCTCCTGCTAAATCTGCCTCTCTCTACTATTCCTCCCAGGTTGGCTAGTCCGTTGTCACAGGTGTAGGAGGGGGGGCCTGGGCCGGTCGGTTGGAGCCGAAGGGATCTGGGGCATTTCCAGGACTGTTGCCCCGTAATAGAGGTGGGTACGCTGGTCCGGATTCCCGATGCTCCACAAGCTTCCCATGATAGAGCTGGGGTATATCGGACACCGGTGAGTACCCAGGGGGATACATAACAAGCTTTGGTGGATTCTAGCTGTTCTCAAACCTCCATCCAACAACGTTTGGTACAAGACTGGGCATTGGGTACAAATAGTTGGGTGAAGGTGCGGTGTGTACATGGGGATATTCACACATTTCCGGTGGTAACCATTAAGATACTATTCAGGGGGAGAAAACAGAGTGGAAGCCGCGGTTAATTCCCGCCTCACCCGGGATGAGTCCTGTGAAATAATGCCTTGGTGTGTGACGATGCGATGGATGGGGAGGAGGTGCCAGGGCCATCTACATCTGCTCTGCATCAAAATGACGCAGGTGAGAGGGTCCCCTCCCCCTCAGGGAGTTCCCTGAGGTGATATTTTTTTTATATATTTAACTTTTTTATGAAAAGTGTTTTTTTTTTAATCTTTTGATAGATTTTTTTTATCACTTTGGTTTATCCCTTGAGTAGGTTTTGCATTGGAAGCTAATTTTTGTACCCCTGTGCTTGGGAAAAATAAACCCCTAAAATTATTTTTGTACAATTTTCTGACTCTGTCTATGCTTCTCTGGCGATATCCATCGCATACTGAAGAAAGAAAGTCATCCACATATGGGAAGGCATGAGAGTGAGTAAATGATGAAAGAATTTTCATTCTTGGGTGAATGATTTCTTTAAAACAAAATGAGGCGATAAATTAACAGCATGTAACAAACATATACAGTAACAACAAAACACACAAACCCTGATCTCTGTATACAAGGTGTAATACAACAGTCAGACTTTGTGTACAGTGATGGTTTATGTGTGTTATGCATGTGTGCATTGTGCACATGTACGTCTCATTCCTGGATGCTTGTTAACTATGTATGTGTAAATTTGTAAATGCAGTTAAGAAAATAATGCTCACTGTAATTTCACAAGTTTGCGGTGTGGAACCTCCAGTAGAGAAGAGAGCAGCTTCACTCCTGAGTCTCCTGGTTCATTGTAGCTCAGATTCAGTTCTGCCAGGTGTGAAGGGTTTGATCTTTGAACAGAAGTCACAGTAACAAAAACTTTCTCTTCAATACTGTAAAGAGACAGACATACAGAGAAGCACAAAACTTGTAATCTACCTTCATCTAAAATTATAATGAAGTAAAGCACGAACACCACAGCTGACCACTGAGCTGAAGAGAGTCTGACTTTATAGACGACTGGCAACTGTGCAGGTCTGTTCAGGTATACTTGGACTTTTTGCACTAGAGAATGATCATTCAGACAGTGGAACAGTTTGATGGATTTCTCTGGAGAGGGATTCTCCCTGGTCTTCTTTTTGATGTATGCAACTGTTTCCTCATTGCTGTGAGAGGTTCTTACTGTCTTTCTCAGGATGCCTTTTAAAAGAGTCTTATTAGACTCCACCGAGAGACCAAGAAGGAATCAGAGGAAAAGATCCCAGTGTCCATTATCACTCTGTAAGGCCTTGTCCACTTCTAGCTTCAGTAAATCTGTTGTTGACTTGCATGCATTCCATGGATCTGTTCTTTGTTGAGGAGACCTGATTGATTCACAAAGCTGTACACCTTCCCCAAGTGCAATCCAAACTCCTCTCATAAGAAATGGCTACAAATTCCTGAGTACACAGACACTTCTCTGATATTAATGCTAGGGATGGGCATTCATCAATAATTTGGTATTAGAATATTTCAGTTAATAAAAAAACTAATATTTGAATATTCTATTATTTAAATGAAGGCAATTAATCAGAATGAGGCGTTGTTAAAAAAAATTAGTCATAAGGCACACCATTACAAAAACAAGCTTCTATCAAAACAAGCTAATATCATGTCGTGTTGTTTTTATCGTTTTTTTTTTTTTTAAACAAGCAATGCATGAAAAAAAAAAGAATAGAATGAAAGCATTTAAGCACAAGCGAAGAAAAATAAACCACTAATGAAGAAGACTGACACAGTTAATGTACAGGACGAGTATAAACACGTGCCAAATAATAGTTATCATGTTTATATTGTATCTCATGTCATGTTTTAGTTGAGAAAAACATATCCACGTGCTCAGTAAACTATACTCATTTATACACACCAGTTTAAATGATGGAATGTCCCTTACCTCAGCTAGCAAAGTCTTTATCAGATGCCATGTTTGTTGTTTACAGAAGCGTCACAGGGATTACGTTGCTACGGGGATGCTGCTTTCTGATGAGCTCCACATATATGAGAGTAAAGTGTACACTGCTTATCCAGTACATTTAAACAGGATCCCAGTTTTCTCAGAGTAAGCCACATTCTCACAATAACCCACTTTTCTGGTGCCCATCTGAACGTACTGACAGAACCGTTTGTATCCACACTCAACAGCACCACCCAGTGCATTCTGTTGTAACTTCCAGTTTTAGTTTGTGTGTTCAGGATTTAACATGCATCTCACTGTATATATATGGCCAGCAAAGCAAAACGAAATTCAAATAGTATTTTTACCATTCAAATAATTATTGCAGAATGAATTTTCGAATATTCCCCTTGATGAAGTTGGTAAGCAGCACATCCAATGAGGCTGATTCTGTTACATCAGGCAAGCTCTGATTGTTTTGGAAATTTAGATGTAGTTGACACTCATCCAAACCATAAAATATAAACATGACTGTATAGATCTCATAATCTTTCAAATAATTTTTTTTTGTTTCTATGTAATAGCAATTTAGAAGTTCCACTAGACTGAAATTTTCCTTTATTAAATGCAGCTCTCTGAAAGGAAATGGAAATATGAAGTGAACATCCTGATTAGCGTTTCCTTCAGCCTAGTCCAGAATGAACTTCTTCAGAGAGAATGTTTTTCCCATTCCAGAAGCTCCTTTAGTCAACACAGTTCTAATGGGTTGTTGTTGTCAGGTAAGGGTTTAAAGATGTCATTGCATTTGATAGGTTTTTCCTGTGTCTCTGGTCATCTGTCTCACCTCATGTTTATTATTGACTCCCTTCCCTCCCTCGGTGATATAGAGCTTTGTGTAGATATCATTCAATAGTGTTGAGTCACCATGATTGGAGTTTCCTTCATTAATTATCTGAAATTTCTCTTTTAGTCTGGATTTAAATTTTCGTTGATACCAATGCATTCATTCAAAAAGCAGATGAAAAGGGAAGGGGAATGAATATACTTCCTGTTTACGAATTCTGAATTCATTTATCAATATGGATCAGGTTCTTCTAAACAGAGGAATACAACAACACAGTTTTTTATTTTATTTTATTTATATGTGTCACGATTCACTGTTGTCTACCCTGTGATTTGCCTTTGTCATCTGCTTGCACAGGGAGATCCTGTGTAATGCCTCCCATAACAGAGGGATAGGTGGGAACGTATATAGTAGGCAGTTCGGCCATTTGTGAGACAGTGCATCCTGGCCCAAGGGGCTGGACACTTCTGTCCTTGCAAACCATAGACGACAGTGAGTGGTCATCTCTGAAGCAAAAAGATCCACCTCTGCTCTTCCAAATCATAGTGTAAGGCTGACATCAAGATGTCGTAAAAGTCAATGAACACTGCGAGAACCAAGTCATAAAAACTCTCACACAGAAGAACATTTTCACTTGAGTCAACACATCCTACTGAGCAAGGACAATAAAACACAAATCTCACATCTGACCTCTATCTCACCTCAGGCCAATTTAGGTCTATTCTCCTAAAACCCACAAACATCTGCCCCCCTCCTCTTCTACTCCTTCCCCTTCAGCTCAGAATCACTTCAAGGATCTACATGCATCAAAATATCATGTCTGAAGTATACAAATAATGTGACTTGGCATGTTTGGTATCATTTTAAATGTCTCAGTGTGCGTGGTATACGGTCTCTTTCCTATGTTGGTAAATCTATTGGTAACTAAGTTATATAGTCTTTGCCAAATGTGGTATAATTCTGGAGGTCTGTCCCCATACCTTCCTATATGTTAATGAGGTATGTCCCCAGGACTTCCAAACCTAACCACTCCCAAAATTCCCTTTGTTCATGGTTTGAGTATTTAAGGAGATGTGACACATTTTTCATGGTTCACAGTTACTGTGTGTAATTTAGATCAGATAATTGGAATTGGAATTTCTTATGTTTTGACAAAATGTCTAAATTTAACTTATCACTGTCTAATTGGAATCGATGAACTTATTTTACCTGGTCAATAAATTGTAAACATTTGAATTTATTCTGACTGACTCTGAAATAGTTTTTCCCAAACAAATTAAATGATTCGTGTTACCGCAAGTCTGCGTCAGAATAGTGACAACTAATATTTGGCATCAATTCAAGTGTACATGGTTTGCAAAGTCAAAACAGTTTCCGTTTAGAAGAGCAAATGCTGCTTGACCAATCTAAATTCGGGTGTGTCTTACCTCTGTTTTAATTTGATGTTTCTCCAGATAAGTGTATGCGGGAAACCACGCATGGCCAATCCAAAGCTATTATAAGAGAAGTTATGTTGGTCAACTTACATCTGTAATAGTGGCCGTGACCTCTACTGAAGAAAACGTTAAGTTAAATTCAAGTGTATGCAATTCCATGGGGGCTATACTGACGTATCTTTGATTGTGTATACGTGAATGTGACCGATCTTAGGTTGTTGTTTATACTACACAACACCTCAGATCAGATTCTTCTGAAATGAATTCAACAATGTGGTCCATTGACAGTTCGCTCTTCATGGACACACAGCTGGGTTCAGGAGATTATTTCTGATACAAACTAAAACACATCAGCAATCAAACACTGTTTCAAAATCTTACACTACTCTGCCTCTGACAGAAACACATTTACTATTTCATCCCCCTTAAATCTTCCTCCCAAATATGTATATTTACACAACAGGTCCTTTAAACCAGTCTGTACTGATTTTGTCTATCCAAGATGATTTGGAATCAAACTTTCCAGTTCTGTAACCAGTAGTTAATATTGTTGTAGGTCTAGTTATACTAGTCACATCCTTGAAAAAACTAGCAATGTTAAAATTTATTGTACCCCTGTGTGTAAGTGTTATCATGCAATATCCCAATATAACCCAATCAAGAGCTTTTGATGGAAACTTCCCCTCTGACTAAAATGAAATATTACATACAAACTAAATGTAAAAAAAAAAAAAAATTATATACATGTATACATGTATATATATATATATATATATATATATATATATATATATATACATATACATATACACAAACACACACACACACACACATCACATCTATAAATGTTAAACCTAAGATAAGACTGGTGTGCAGAAACTGGAAGCTCGTTAAAATAAATATGGTATACTGTATTTGAAAATTTTATAGAAAAATGCAAGTAGGTCAATTAAAGAAAAAATAAATAAATAAACTTTCTTCTGACTTTCTTTTTTCTTCAGAGCAAGATTTGTTTCCCACCCACATATCATATCACTTCAGAAAGTATGGATTTAACCACTGGAGTCACATGGACTAATTTTATGCTGCCTTTATGTGATTTTTGAAAATTCAAAGTTCTTGTCACCATTCACTTGCACTGTATGGACCTACAGAGCTGAGATACTCTTCTAAAAATCATAATTTGTGTTCTGCAGAAGAAAAGACCATGCACATCTGGGATGGCATGAGGGTGAGTAAAGCCAAAAGTATATACTTCAGGTGTGTGCGTTGCGGTTTGCTCCATGCACAGTATGTGTGACGCAAATTGCATAATCAGCAGAGCCGCTTGGCTTAACCGTGATTTTCTTGACTCGCGCACACGGTCCTCGGCTGTGCGAGTCGTTTGCTCACTGACTGTAATAAAAAGAGTAGCTGAGTTCGGAATACTACCCATCAGGGGTGGAAAGAGTACTGAAAAATAATACTCAAGTAAAAGTACTGTTACTTCTTAAAAAACTTAGTTTGAGTAAAAGTACCTGTCCTAAAAACTACTCAAGTAAGAGTAAAAGTACTCATGTGTAGTGAGTATTGAGTACTAAAAGCTCTGCCCCGTTATAATAAAAACTCTGATAAATTGCTCACTGCAATTTAAAAACATAACACAAATACCGTAATTTACATTCCCTTTCATGGCTGTTTGCCAGAAAGAATAAAAAAATAGAGATATTTTATAGGTGTTTGTGACTGACAACTTTTCAAATACATCACTTATCTATGATACTGTAAACACTACATGAATCTGATTTAAAAAATAAATAAAAGGCCAATGTTTACAGAAATGAATAGATGAAAAAAAAATGTCAATATCATAATGCATGAAATAATTACATTAAAATCAGTTTACGTGCTAAATTTCCTTTAATGCAGACTGAGAGAGTTATTGTTGTGCATAAAACATGTTCAAAACAATGCAAGGAATGCAAAAAAAATAAAAAATCCCGCACAAAATGAGGGTCACTTGGCACAATAGAGGAGTTAGAGCTGTTGTTTGGTACAGGGGCCACATCGGGCTTCAAAAGGAATAATTCTCACAAAAATTGTAATTCACTCATTATTTAGTCACCCTTATGCCATCCCGGATGTGTATGACTTTCTTTCATCAGCAGAACATAAATTAAGATTTTTAGAAGAATATTTCAGCTCTTTTGGTTTATACAATGCATGTGAATGCATGCCAAAATTTTGACGCACCAAAAATCACATAAATCAGCATAAAATTGGCCTAATCCATGTGACTCCAGTGGTTAAATCCATGACTTCAGAAGAGATATGATAGGTTGAATGAGAAACAGATAAATATTTAAGTCCATTTTTTGCTAGAAATTCTCCTCCCTGTTCAGTCAATCTCTACTTTAACTTTCACTTTCTTTTTTGTTTTTGGTGATTCACATTCTTCATGCATATCACCATCTACTTGGCCGAGAGAACAATTTCTAGCAAAAATTGACTTAAATATTGATCTGTTGTCATATCACTTCAGAAGTCATGGTTTAAACCACTGGAGTCATATGGATTACTTTTATGCTGCATTTATGTGCTTTTTTGGAGCTTCGACATTTTGGCATCCATTCACTATATATATATATATATATATATATATATATATATACACACATACACATATACATATATATACACATACACATATACATACACACTCACCTAAAGGATTATTAGGAACACCATACTAATACTGTGTTTGACCCCCTTTCGCCTTCAGAACTGCCTTAATTCTACGTGGTATTGATTCAACAAGGTGCTGAAAGCATTCTTTAGAAATGTTGGCCCATATTGATAGGAAAGCATCTTGCAGTTGATGGAGATTTGTGGGATGCACATCCAGGGCATGAAGCTCCCGTTCCACCACATCCCAAAGATGCTCTATTGGGTTGAGATCTGGTGACTGTGGGGGCCATTTTAGTACAGTGAACTCATTGTCATGTTCAAGAAACCAATTTGAAATGATGCGAGCTTTGTGACATGGTGTATTATCCTGCTGGAAGTAGCCATCAGAGGATGGGTACATGGTGGCCATAAAGGGATGGACGTGGTCAGAAACAATGCTCAGGTAGGCCGTGGCATTTAAACGATGCCCAATTGGCACTAAGGGGCCTAAATTTTGCAAAGAAAACATCCCCCACACCATTACACCACCACCACCAGCCTGCACAGTGGTAACAAGGCATGATGGATCCATGTTCTCATTCTGTTTACGCCAAATTCTGACTCTACCATCTGAATGTCTCAACAGAAATCGAGACTCATCAGACCAGGCAACATTTTTCCAGTCTTCAACGGTCCAATTTTGGTGAGCTCTTGCAAATTGTAGCCTCTTTTTCCTATTTGTAGTGGAGATGAGTGGTACCCGGTGGGGTCTTCTGCTGTTGTAGCCCATCCGCCTCAAGGTTGTGCGTGTTGTGGCTTCACAAATGCTTTGCTGCATACCTTAACGAGTGGTTATTTCAGTCAAAGTTGCTCTTCTATCAGCTTGAATCAGTCGGCCCATTCTCCTCTGACCTCTAGCATCAACAAGGCATTTTCGCCCACAGGACTGCCGCATACTGGATGTTTTTCCCTTTTCACACCATTCTTTGTAAACCCTAGAAATGGTTGTGCGTGAAAATCCCAGTAACTGAGCAGATTGTGAAATACTCAGACCGGCCCGCCTGGCAACAACAACCATGCCACGCTCAAAATTGCTTAAATCACCTTTCTTTCCCATTCTGACATTCAGTTTGGAGTTCAGGAGATTGTCTTGACCAGGACCACACCCCTAAATGCATTGAAGCAACTGCCATGTGATTGGTTGATTAGATAATTGCATTAATGAGAAATTGAACAGGTGTTCCTAATAATCCTTTAGGTGAGTGTGTGTGTGTATATATATATATATATATATATATATATATATATATAAATAAAACTAACAATATTATTACAAATATTATTATTAAATGTATTATATTACATTAATACTTTTAAAGCTACTCAAGTTATTCAGCCAAAAGTAGTGAGTGGTTTTCTCGTTTCCTTGTTATTGTTGTTTGATTAATATTCTTTACATGACAGAGCCTACTAGACAGTGCTCAATTCGGTTACATGTACACTTCAAGTCCAACATTTGATATGTCCAACAACATACGTTCACTTTAGACCAAACCGACTGTGTTTACAATAAATCCTCACAAAGACGGGCATTGCTGGAATTATAAAGTGTATTTGACCATTTAGGCATGAACCCACATTAGTGCACAAACATTAGCGCCTGTCAATCAAACAGCATGCAGCGACAGACGCCAGGAAAAAAATAGTCAATATTTTATATTTTATCTAGATCATCCAACCAGTGGTTGTCTTGCTATCATGATTGATGTAATGAACACCCCTGTTCTATATGTAGAATATAGTCTAAGTTTAGAAAATTACTCAAATGTTTATCATCGATATTTTGGACATCTCTCTCTTTTTTTCCGATAAACATCAAGATTGTTTTATCGCCCAGCCCCAATTGCATTAATCTCTCACATCAACCCAATAATCTCAGTGATATAAAGCTAATTTACAGGCTACATTATACACACATAGAATCTAGTAAGCAGAAATATGAAATTTACCTCGATATGTTTCTTCAAATTAGAGGCAGGATTAATGCGGATATCTGGCTTGAGCAAGTTAAACTCACATGACACTATCAAGCAATTTGACTTTTTCACTGTGAAAATCCCTTCCAGGTGTTGAACTGTGCTTGTGTATGTCTGTCTATAGCAGAACGAGTAGTATGACAGTATGACATTCCGAACTCGGCCAGTGTCACAAAACAGTTGTAGTGCACGTGTGTGGAACACATTCCTATTCGTTCCCGGTCAGAAAAGTATACTCACAAAGGTCGACCAGGTGCGAGGGGATCGGGAGCACGCAAAAACGTGGTATACCTGGTTTACCTATACGTGGTATTTTTGGGTGAACTATCACTTTAAATTCTGGCGTGACGTCATTTTACGCAAAGGGAACTGTTGAATCCCAAACATTCCCACCTCCGCTGGCTCTAATCGCGCTCTGATTGACAGTAATGGCGACGCGCCCTACGAAACATCCCATAAGAACGCCTTTTCATCAGTATATTACACGTTTACCTGGGATTTAAGCTTCATATTAAAGATACCTTACAGAAATGTTCACTTAATTATTTTCGGAGGCAAATAAATCTCAAGTTCTGCTGGTGGAATTCTTAGGAAAGCACTAACAAAGGTATCGCCATCTGAGGCGATGTGGCTGCTGTTTACAGACGTGTTCGTGCATTTGTTTCGGGCGTGAGGAACTGCCATTTTTCTGGAATTCTGTTTTTATTCGTTATAACCCGGGACGGTGTGGTTTTATATTCCTGCATTGGGAGCTGAGCTGCTTCTTTGCAGGCGCTATTATCGGAGAGCGGTTCGCGCAGACATCAATCGTGTCACGCGAAGTTGGGCCATCTGTTGAGCGTCTCGCGACTGCACTGGAAAGGTCGCTGGCCATTCAAAAAATATTTGCGGCGTTTTTGACAAAGTCGTTTAACTACTCTCAATTTAAGGAAGGTTAGCTTTAGCTGGTTAGCTCAAACTGGCTAATTGGCCTCCGCTAACAGACGGGACCGATAGACTGAAATTGACCCCGCTTTCCCAAATTAACCACAACATTGTGAGCAATGCAAGGTTAAAGTTAACTTAAGTCAGTAATCCATATTTCATTTAAACGCCTCACATGTTACGTGTATTGTTTGCTAACTCGCTTGTTACTGAGACTTGAATGACTCTAAAACTGTTTTGAATAGATCCCTGTTTTCTTGTCCATACCGCTAAGTTATCCTTTCCTCACCGGCCACTGACCCAGATGCAAGAAGCGGTGAATAATTGAATTTCAAACCTTATACTTCTGAGCTGGCTCAACGGCTAGCTAAATTCATCTTCATCGCAGTACTTGCTCTTAAATGACGACCGGTAGAAATAACAGAGTCATGATGGAAGGAGTGGGTGCTCGAGTGATCCGGGGGCCTGACTGGAAGTGGGGTAAACAGGACGGAGGAGAGGGGCACGTCGGCACAGTGAGGAGTTTTGAGAGCCCGGAGGAGGTGGTTGTGGTGTGGGATAACGGCACCGCCGCCAATTACCGCTGCTCCGGAGCTTATGACGTGAGGATCTTAGACAGTGCGCCCACAGGTGAGTCTGTTTAACATGAAACAGTACTAATCCAGTACATTAGTCACCTGATCCATAATTTCATAGTGCTGAAGTTAATAAACAAACAGGATTGGCTGATACTCTCTAATAGCTGGCATTGCATTATGCAGTGTTTAACATATAATTAATGTGCATTCAAATATAAATCATTTTATGAAAGTCATAAAACTTTGTTTTATGTGTTTTTATATTTGAATATGCATGTCATGATCTATTGACTTATTCAGCATTATAGTGTTAATTCATAGGCCATTTTGCGATAAGCACATCGGCCGGTTATAATGTTTGCTTGGCCGATTAACAATAGTGTTAACTTATCCTTGTGTCAGTTCCAAAATCTATCAATGGATTTGTCAATGGATAGTCAATACTTTCTGTTCTCAAGTTTTTTTATTTTTAAATGTCTATGCAAATTTGAATAAACATGTTTGAGTAAACACTTTGTTTCATTTTAGAAATTTTGTTTACATCTGATTAGCTGTTGTTAAAATGTATAATTTTTAGCAGCATTTATTTTGGACATTGGCAGTCCTGCTCTTTAGATATCGGTATCGGCCATTGAAAAACCCATATCAGTCGACCACTATTCCCATTGGCTTCACTGTCATGCCAGATTAGTGACCCAAACTGAAGTTGATATGAAACAGGTGGAGGATGCAAACACACACTATGTTATTACAATGTTACAGGAATCAAGCACGATGGCACCATGTGTGACACCTGTCGACAGCAGCCCATCATTGGGATCCGTTGGAAATGTGCAGAGTGCACCAACTATGACCTCTGTACCACCTGTTACCATGGTGACAAGCATCACCTGCGCCACAGGTTCTATCGCATTACAACGCCTGGCAGTGAGAGGTGAGTGTGGCTTTTCTCTACTCCTTATATTTTTCCCTCTGTGGATGAGGTAGATTCTTTGACCTGTTTAAGACTCGGCATGCAGCATATTCTTTAGTTATTATCAGAGCATGTGAGCGGATTGGAGCGAGAGCAGAGCGTTGATAATTCCACCTGTGCGAAGAGCGCCTTTTTGAAGATTCCACTCCGCTCGCTCAACCCAGAATGTCCTTTGTGATATGCTGGTTTGGGAATCTGCGAAATAAGCAATAGGCCTGAGGTCATGGAGCTCAAACATTGATTTAGTGCAAACCTTATAGCCTAAATAAATGCCAAGTATAAATCAAAGCTAAGAACAAGGAAATCGAAAGGGAGTGTGGACTGTGGAGAGACTGTGAGAATTAACAAATATTCCTTTAAGAATCTTACATGTCACATTGCCAGAAAGCACGAGGATGTGCTACACAAACATGGTAGTGCAGCAAAAGGTGAGCAAATAGGCTACACTACTATTTGATAATAAATTAACAGATAAGTATTGTATCTTGTTGTTTTGTCATCATGTCGGACAGCTGATTATCTCACTCCCAGCTCATTAGCACGATTCAGGGCCAGGCATGTGTCCTCATGGTCCGGCCCGTCCTCCTCCTCAGTTATACTTCTCCGAGTGCAGAAAAGACAAAATATACTTGTATTCAAGATCTTTTCTTTAAAAGCATGTCTAAATATCTTATATGCTGCTTCTCAGTTGATAGCATCTTTTTTTTAAAGGATTTTTAGATATTTTAAAATATTTTTATTTTTAATATTATATTCAACATTCTGCTTCAGTGGACTGGCAGTTTCAGCTCCATATATTCCACAACGTGAGTGCTTCTGTATTTTCTTATTTTGTATTTTTGCATTATAATTCCCTCATACTTTGCGATCTACATCACCTGAAACTGTGAAAGTTTAGAGTGCATCTGGACTGTGAGCTGTGTAATTCTTGCTCTCCTCAGTCAGGCGCGAGCTGCTGTGCTGCTCTCGGGCGTCATGAGAATTTAATGTGATCACATGTTAAATTAGATAAAACGACTATTCGACAATGAAAATTATTGTCAACAATTCTTTATTGACGACATTGTCATAACACTGACTAATTGTTTGAGCCTGAGCATAAACATAATCCATCAAACTCCAGTAGTAAAATCAATGTCTTCAGAATCAATCTAGTTTGTTTTGGGTCAGACCAGACCAAATATAACTTTTATTAACTGCACATCTTGCCATTGCAGATTCTAGGCACTATCATGCCAACTTGATCTGCTTTTTGGAGCTTCAAAGGCCTGGCCGCCATTTACATGCATTGTGAGGACCAACAGAGCTGAGATATTCTTTTAAAAATCTTAATTTGTGTTCTGCAGTAGAAAGAAGGTCATAAACATCTGGAATGGGATGAGTTAATGATGAGAGAGTTTTTGTTTTTGGGTGAACTAACCTTTTAATTAAGCCCTTTATGCTTATTTTTTATTATTTTTTTTTCCTTGTCATTTTATGTTGGATACTTATGGAATTTAGGAAGCTTTAATGACAGCTTGTTCTTAATGTGGCAAGGTGTTGTAATAGATTTGTTGATTTCATTGATGCGATAAAAAAACACAATTATATTTTTCTATTTCTTGTTATGATGAAACTTTGATAACCAGATGCCAAACCAATGCAACAATATAATATGACTTGCTGTCATAGAGTAGTCATAATACATATACAACATGTAGGCCTGTTTCCTTCACTAGAGTAAATGTAAACACAAATTGTCTGAGGACCTAGCCAATATAAGACTGAAATAGGTTGCATGTCTGTCATGACTAGTGTTATCAGAAGTAGCGCTACTTCGCTACGAAGTCGATACTAAAATAAAAAAAAAGATGTAAAGATACCAGTGTTTCTGCAGTACCGGTAGTACCGAGCACCGATTCAATCCGGTACCAGCGTGGAGTATGACTGACACACGTCTGCTTTAAAATGCTCATTTTGATCGCATGCTCTGTTACTCCTTACACTGAAATGGACAAAGGCTGCAGTCTTAGTGTGGAAGAGCTGCATACTTTGAATGTATAAATCCGGCTGCTTATCCACATTGAAATATAAGCTAGAGTCCTGAAATTTAAGAAATTGTGACAGAAATATATTACAAATGAAGATTAAAATGTAATATTCACTGTAATGATAATAATAAAAATAATAATGAAGCAATATATTACACGCAAGACTGCTGTTGAATAAAAGTTTTGCAAATAAATGGAATGATGACATGTTGAAAAGTTATATATTCACTTGTTAAAAGATTTAAGAATGAATTGATAATTTTGATGAAATTAAACTAAAACATGGAGTTCTGGAAAATAATAATGATGATGATGATGATAATAATAATAATAACAAAAAGGAAACCATGATTTTGTAAAGAATAAAACAGATTTCAGTAGGGCACTACTTAAAACACTTAAGCAATGCATCATTGATTGAGAAACACTTTAAGAAAACATGTATTTCTTTTAATTATTTACATTGAAAAGTTACTTTTTAAATAGGCTAATCATGTGTGTTCAATAGCACATTGTCATATTAGCATATTTATACTGTATTACTGAAATTGGTATCGAGAACCATGAAATTTCATTGTGTCTGCACCAACTACTCAAATTTTGGTACCATGACAACACTAGTAATGACCATAAAGCAAAACACATGTTCTATTTCTGAATGTGTTAATGGCTATTTCTGTTGTGATTATCTGTAGTTAGTTTGGAGGTGTCTAAAATATATTAGACTTATTTACAACCAAAAACAAGTAGAATGATTGTTTATAAATAGTCATAATAGAGTTAGAGTAACTCTTATGTCTGTATTTCCCAATAATAAACTAGACTGTGGTGGCCGGCCACAGTCTAATTTGTCCCGCCACAGTTTCATAATGAACCGAAATTTTTTTTACGCTTCTCATAATAACGTAAAAGGTCACTAAGATTGTGTTTTGCTTCAGCAAAGCATCTCGTGCTCCCAAACCCCCACCCTTTGATGGCTCACAGTGCTCAACATTAACGCTTGTCTGCGACAGGTGGATTTTTGAAGGGGCAAGTGAATGACAAGCAGACTGATTAAAATGCCAATAGGAAAAAATTAACCAGCTATAGCTGTGATAGCCTAGGCCTGTTTCACTTTTTAGAAAGTTAATATTTTTATTCTACTGTTGAAAGTAATCCAGAGCATGTAATTTTATAATTTGCAACCGACCTAGTAACAGCTGTTCACTGTTTGATTGACAGGTGGCATATGTGTGTCTGAATGATCAAACGCTGTCACGCTAATGTGCGCCTGAATGATCAAATACATTTCAAAATTCTGCCAAAATGCCTTCTTTGTGAGGTATTCCTGTAAACGAGAGTGATGTCTAACGTGAACGTAAACAGTGGAGAAAAAAACGGATTTGTATTAAAATTTCGGACTCGGCAGAGAGAGAGATAGAGAGAGACTGAGAGACGTAACGGACCTGTTGCCACTCCCAAGCAGAGATGCTGTCAGCTTTCTCAGTGGAAAAATAGCATTCAAGCAGGGGTATTTCTCCCTATTTCGTGGTAGCTGCATTCACTATAGAAACAGCAATGTCCTCCGCCATTTTAAACAGTGTGTATCCAATGTGGAAACTCAGTAAGTGCCTCGAGTTCTGTAATCAAACAGTCTTTTGTGTCTCTCAGCATGCGTCTTAATCCTTAAATTGTTCATTTAAAGCCATTTAAAACAATGTCTTGGCTTAATGTACGAGCAATCATGGAGCGCTGTTCTATGTAATCAGTGACTAATGGATTGATTTTGTCACCAACTGGGTCATATTACACACACAAATTATCTTTTGCCACCACCTGATGGCTAACATATGTCATTTCAAAAATAAAGACATTAACTCCTAGCAGATCTGCACTACTCTTACACGTTAGTTTAGAACGGCATGAACACAAGCGGAGTGATACACACTGCTGTCAGACCATCAGT
This sequence comes from Moxostoma hubbsi, assembly GCA_032164185.1. Lineage (NCBI taxonomy): Eukaryota > Metazoa > Chordata > Actinopteri > Cypriniformes > Catostomidae > Moxostoma > Moxostoma hubbsi. Next base: position 11,244,084 of record JAVLUX010000004.1, on the reverse strand, counting down.
GCTCATGGAACGTCTCTCGTCCAATCAGATTTGAGGACCAGAACTAACTGTTGTATGTTGTATTATAATCATACATTGAAGACCAGTAATAGTTTTATGTTGCATTTCCTTCTGAATGTTTACTTGACTACTTTATACCTACTGCTGTTAAAAACTTTTAAAGCTGTTAAAAAAAAGCACAGATTTGTTTTATTGTTATTGTATTACTGACTGTTTACTAGTCTTGAATAATTACTCTTGAAACCATTATTCCATAATTAACATATTAGTTATTGTTAATATTTGTTGTTGTTTTGAAGGATCATCATACTTGACATAAAATAATTACCATATGACAATAGTCTCCTCCCCTACACAGTAAAGTTTACATTTCTGTATTAACAAGGTAAGTTAATTGTTAGTTAATTGCATAGGTGCACTATTAGGTTGGGCATCGGTCATAATTTTAGAAAAATATCCTCAAAAAGTTGCATCCTCAAGTAACATGTCAACGTTTGTGTTGTATATTTTTAGTAACTTCTAAAGTAACTTCTTTACTCGGACAAGTGAATGACCAGTTTACTTGTCCAGAGAGCAGGCTCATGACAATGCTTAATGTCGAGCCCTGGCTCAAATGTATGTTCTAGTCGATTTTTGTTTTGTTTTGTTTTTTTTTTTGTTTGTTTGTTTTGAACATTTGTGAACTGCTTAAACTCTCTCTCATTTGCCATGCTTTGTGGGTTTGACTTTTATGCCATGTCATCACCATTCATATCTATACAACCAATGCATTTATGATTAAATTATTACTAGAGCACAAAATTGTGTACAAGACCACAAAGTTCTTCATAGATCTAGACTCTTAATTTTGCTTTCAAAGTGCACCAGATTGAGGCATTTATTTTCTTACGGAGGAGCATGCCTCCAGATCCCCTAGAGGGCCCGAAGTCCATCCACCAGTCTCACAAAATCCTGTGGGAAACACTGTATGTTATACTACTAAACCTTTCTCTGCTGCTGTTATTTTTGCGAAATGGGGAAAAAAAAAACAAAAAACTTGATGATTGTTTCTTTTTCAACTTTTAAGTGTACTAATCTAAAAAGTAACTTCAACATTTGTTCTTTATTCAAATGGAAGGCAACCGGGTTAGATAAATCAAAATGATTTTCATGATTAAAATCATAGTTCTGCAAGAAAAATGCACAAAAAAACAAAGTGCACCACACAGGAAGTTGTCAACATGGTGTAAATGTATAATAAATTTAAATCTAGGGCTAATTTATTTAAAATAACCCAGATGTTTTGCTCCTAGAGTTTGCCATCCTTTTCCTATTTTACGGGCTTGAGTAATGTCTTTTTCACTGTCTCCATATGGCTAAGCTATTGAGAAGTCTATCAGTTGTTGAGACATCTTGTGGCAGCCATCCATAACTGTCAAATTGACCAGTATTATCAAACATGGAATGCAGAAACTAAATAAACTTTTGGGTTGGCACATGTCAGCAAAGCTGAAGGATCAGAGACAAACATCTGGCAACCTGGCTGCTGTGGTTCTGCATGGGGCAGCCTCCAGATGGGAGAAAAGAAAACACTTCAAGGAACAGAAACAATAAGAGAAGTAGAAATTATCCAAGGCTTTAGTCCCAGGTACATTCAGAGTTTCAGGAGACTTCAGAGGTAGAATGTGAATTGGGTTGAGCTTTATAAATAATAGCAAGACATGCCTGCCTACAGTGGCACCTTAAATGAGCAGTTTGTGAGCTGGTGCATTGCAGGAAGTTATTCTCCACCTCTGGCTCTTAACAATACGTTCAGTGATTTATGTTTTTTCTCTTCTTCACTTACCATTTTGTCTGTTTAACACATATGTGCAGGAATTCCTAAGCATTGGGATTCACCACTTTTTTTTAATTGCTTTTTGCATTGTGTAACATACTTGTATGTGTTTGCTCAGAGTTCTTTTGGAATCTCGTCGCAAGTCGAAGAAGATCACCGCCCGGGGAATATTTGCAGGAGGGCGGGTGGTGCGGGGAGTGGACTGGCAGTGGGAAGATCAGGATGGCGGGAATGGCAGAAGAGGGAAGGTAATGCCTCAACATGTTCTGCAATGATCACGGCAGCTTTTATTAGATGAGCGGACTGCGATGTGTTATGCCTTTGCATGTTCACTGAAGCGAAATCACACAGTGCAGAGTCTTCATACACATTACTAATTAACTGTTGAATGTTCAGCAATTTTATCATACTAGATGCAAAGATAGCCCAATGAAAAAAACAAAAACTTCCTATATTCCTTTAGTGATTTATAATTTTACTCTAAAATGTTTCGTCAGCTAGATATTTCTCACTGAGTGCAATCTTTATAGAATTATGCTAAAAATCCTTATACAGTTATCTCAAACAACTGTAAAAGTCATATTTAAACTGTAAAAGAATTCAATGACTAAAAAGAGTGTGAACCCTGCATTAGTACTTCATCTGTCCTGTGCTGTTTATTTTGGCAGTGCTTCTGCTTGATGGATTACATTTTTAAAGGGGAGAAAATGATTGATTAATTAAGGTGATGTAATTTTTTAAATGTTATAAAGAACTTTCTCTTTTACGAAATTAATATACTGAAACCACTGTACATGTCATTCATCTGTTTGATTTTTCTGATCATGTAAACACTGTCCCTCTGTGGCACTATTAAAGAACTGTTTGTTTGAGTATCCCAATCAATGCCAAATAGCACTATTGGCTGTAGTAGGCTTTAGTATTAGTGTACTAACAACCATTAAAATGACCAAAAGGCCCATTTCTAAACCGTAATCTTTCCTTAAATTCAAAGCAGACATGTTAATGAAACATTTAAAATTATATTTGATGCTGAAAAATATTGTGTTGGTCAGCCATTGGCTTTTGAATAAACAGATATTTTTAAGCCACTTATTTTAAGTTTATTTTAAGCTCTTAGAAGAGTGCTTTTAGACACCATTCCTTCAAGAGTGAGCCTTATTGATTAATTTGACTGTTAAATCCACTATTTGTAATTATAGTAGCAGTATACCGTAGTAGCCTACATTTATTTTTCTACACACCTTCCCCTTGTCAGGGAAGTAAATTACTAGATTACTTGGCATCCAGTGGCATAGACAACCTTTCCTGATTTCTCCGCAAAGCAATTGAAAAAGAAACAATAACCGCGCCATCTGCCACGGATCTGCAATGAGAACTGTTCAGCCCGATGGTGGAAAAGCAGCACATAAGTGCAAAGACTTATACTGTTTTTTGCCGTTTTTGCTTTTTGATTTTAGGCCTCTGTTATATTCTAATTTAAAGGAATAGTTTACCCAAAAATAAAGATTGTGTCATAATTTACTCACCCTTATGTTGTTCCAAACTTCTACCCAACCCCTCTGTGGAAAGGTTGTGGAAATTGCTTAACCTTAAAGCTAAAAAAGGTCCCAAAGGTATCATAAAAGGATTACATGTGGGCAGTGCAATGAATGTTTGGAATGACAGAGGGGTGAGAAAATGTATATTTATCACCTATTGACAATTTATTAACTATTCAAAAACTGTTACAAAACCAATCAGTTTAAAGGAAGTTCAGGTGGGTTATTTTAACATATTAAAGGAATATTCTGGGTTCAATACAAGGTAAGCTCAATCATCTGCATTTGTGGCATAATGTTGATTTTTGATTCCGACTCAGCCCTCCTTTTCTTTTGAAAAAGCAAACATCGAGGTTATAGTAAGGCACTTAATATGGAAGTGAATGGGGCCAAGTGAGCAGATAGAGCAATAGAGCAGAGGTGGGGAACTTCAGGCCTCAGGGCCATATAAGGCCTACAAGACCATTTTACCCAGCCCTTGAGGCCATTTGACAAATAATTTGTAAAAGATGTAAATAGCCTTTCAATTAACTGTTAAAAAAAAAAAAAATTATTTATTTTTATTTAAATTATAATGCAAAATATTGTATAATTGAGTTTTTTTGTGTTTTTTCTTGGTGCAAGAGCATGCAACCGAATACCCATTTCAACCCACAATCAGAAATTGCAAGCAAGTGTGGCCCGCAAATAATTTCGGAAATACTCAAATGGCCCTTAATGGGAAAAAGTTTCCCCATCCCCTGTTTTAGAGAGTATAAAGGCTGAAATTTTAAGCTTGTAATTTTATAAAGCCCTTAAATGAATTGTTCTGTTAAAACTCATGTATTGTTTGTAAAAAATTATGAATTAAACAACTTTACAGTTCAGTCATTATAGGGTTTGTTTACATTTCATCTTAATGTCAAATGAAGTTGTAAAGTTGGCTATAACCACACAGAAAGGGTTAGTAAGTGATTTTATCACACTAAAATCTTGTTAACACACATATTGTTTACATCTTGTGGCTGTACTTTTGAAATGATGAGCATTTTAATGTTTACTTATTGTCCCCCATTCACTTCCATTGTACTGTAACTCCCTCACTGGAACCCAGCCTTTTTTCTTTTTTTTTAAGGAGGGGCAAGTAAAAAGCAATTTTGGTGGTAATCAATATTATGCCACAAATGCTGTCGATTGAGCATAATATTTCTGTGTTTGTTAAAGTTTATGAATGAAATTGCTTTTGGTACATCATCATAGATGAAATCATGGCATATTTTACACTGGAGCTGACCCTTTAGGAAAGTTTTCAGGCTGTTGCTTCTGGCTGAAAAGCTTATAGAACAAGTCTAAGACAAGACTGGATTGCAATTAGTTCCCTGCTCTGAATAAATACATAATTACCATTTCAAAGCCCTGTATAAGGAACTGATCTTTATTTAAGATGTTAATCGCACATTTTTACAAAGTCAATTTATAGTTTTACATTGGAGCATATCTTCATTGAGCTATCCTTAATTTGGAATTTATTGTATTTGCTAGCTGAATAAATCAGGCTGTTGGCTACTGCTGTTATGACAAAATTGTGTGGGGGGGGGCACAGCACCCTTTGCATTTCAAAGATAAACAGTTCTCAGCACTTCTCACACACTCATAACACACAATGTCTTGTCTGCATCTCTTCCTATTCTTTTTCCTCACCCTCACCATCCTCTGTTTCAGGTAACAGAGATCCAGGATTGGAGTGCTGCCAGCCCCCACAGCGCAGCCTACGTCCTCTGGGACAACGGGGCCAAGAACCTCTACCGAGTGGGATTTGAGGGCATGGTGAGCCACCCCCATCACTACATACTCACACAAACACAAAATACTGCAGTTAGCTGGCCTTTGTGCTGCCACCCACACACTGCACCAGACACATACTCGCCATCACTTAAACCAGGCTTCTTTTACACGAGCCATGTGCAGGGCAGCTATTGTGAGGGACAGCTGGATGAGCTATCTACATGATAAAAGAAGTCTGTTCCCTTTCTCTTCACAAGAGAGAGGGACTCAACATGAAGACCAAAGGCAAAGAGAGGAGGGGGAGTGGTCTGTAGAAAGCGTGCCTGGGTCATTGAAGTAACAGGCTCCTCATTCATTGGCTGTAAGACTTTTTGCGACATCTGAATTTCGGCCAATCATTTTGTGATTGGGTAGCGGCTTTTGTCTGTAATTGCAATATATCCAGAGGGTGTGCGCATTTATCTGCCACTGGAATTATTAATTAGATCTGGATCAATTGGATAAAAAGCAGACAACTATCATAGAGAGGGCTTTGAATGTTTAGAATTGATTTGCTTGAAACTTTTAGGCAAATAAAACTTTTTTAACAAGTGTGTCAGACATAATTTGCTGTCTTTTTTCTTTAGTCTGATTTGAAATGTGTGCAAGATTCCAAAGGAGGCGCTTTTTACAGAGACCATTGTCCAGTGTTGGGTAAGTGCTTAAAAGTCAAATACTGTCAGCGTATCACAAAAATGTCTTCATGATGTTTTATAAAAGCGTATCTAAAATCCATGGGCCAAGTGAAGTCGTCTGATCTATCTTAATATAGTGAATTCTGTAAGAGGCATCCACTAGATGCTATGGAAAGGCTGATTTTCAAACATGAGCTACAGTGACACATTCCTGTTTAAAAGCTCTTCTGGCTTCAGTCCATAATTGACTCTTTGCTATTCCTGCCAGTAACCTAAAGTTCAATACAAGAATAGTGAACTCAAATGACTTGCACTTGAAACCCTAAGACATTGGTAAACTTCCATCAACATGACATTCTCCCTTTCTTTGCACAGCCATTTTTTATATATAACTATGTGCAATATAAAAAAAAACCTTCTTAAGAATATTATTAAAATAGTAAGGATTAAAAAATACACACCAGTAAAAACTTGGGATGTGCACAGATAGTCGACATTCGGTTAACCGTTCGATGCGGCACTATTAGAATATCAAAATCACTGTTTGGTTATTCTACACAGGCAAAAGAGGTCTTCTACTGGATCCGAGCTTGACAAGCTCCGACAAACTGTCAGGTTTTCCGGTTGGGTTTGGGTCAGTTTTTCCAAGTATAAGGCTAGTCAGGGGCTGTTCAAACATGCTTTTGTGTGCATCTGTGCTGTTTTTCTGTTATAGATCAGTGATACTGACACGTGCCTGCGGGACGTCTTTGACTGTTGCACTGGTTGAATCTCACTTTTTTGTTTCAGTGCGTCGAGCAGAATTGCCGAAATTTTAGACACCGTGCAAAGTTAAAAAGACTTGAATTTGTATAAACGCGTCTCGAGACACCTGCGTTGTTTCATTCGTTGTGATGCATTCTAAAGAAGTGTACTTTTATATGACTGTTTGTTACACCATTAAAGATGATTCCAGTTTATTTTTAACAGAACAATGTTTCAGTGCTTGATAAGATTGCTAAGATTTGATTTTGCTCTGGTGTGCATATTTAGTACAATAATGAGACAAGTTCAATGTAATTTGATTTTAAACAATATACAAATCAAAGCACCCCGAAGAGGCTATTTACCGGCAGCAGTGGGTCTCTACACATATGACAATACTTGCATTCTCTCCCCCACAGAAATGTGAAGCTGCCCATGCAGAACGCATATAGGCTACTGGCAGTGAATGTTTGATTATTTTTGTTTGACTTTAATGTGAGATTTATCATTTGAAGATGTATGTATTTTGCTGTTTAGACTCATAGCTCACTGTGCAGTTTTTTTGCTGCTGTTTAAGGAAATTTCATTACAAAATAAACACCCTTTATTCCCGTGTCCAAACTCCATACGAAAAACTGATGAATCATTCATGAAACCTTGCGGTTAACCGAATGCTACAAATGGGAACCGTACATATCCCAGTAAAACCCCATTAACAGCTATATGCAAATCAGCCAAATTGAGGTCTCCTTGTTAATTTTGCAATTGGTGTCATTTTCATTTGTACTGTGTGGTCTCTGATTTGTTACACAGCAATTTGCATAAATTCTATTCTGTGTTTTTCACTTTGGGAGACCAAAAAGAAATGCTTTAATATGATCTCACTCTTTATCTGTTTCCTCTAGGTGAACAGAATGGCAACAGGAACCCAGGAGGCCTGCAAATCGGAGACTTAGTCAACATTGATCTGGACCTAGAGATCGTTCAGTCGCTGCAGCATGGTCACGGAGGCTGGACCGATGGAATGTTTGAAACGCTCACCACTACAGGCACCGTGTGTGGCATTGATGAAGACCATGACATTGTGGTTCAGTATCCTAGCGGAAACAGGTCAGCCAGTCAGCACCTCTGAAAGTTTGTTTATCTCCATCCTATAGAATTCTTGGTAACGCCACTGATGTATTTAATGCATTGTATTTAATATACTTAATATATTACATTTATTGTAACATATATATATATATATATATATATATATATATATATAATGTTTAAAAATGTATATTTTTATACATTTGAAATGTGTAAATCTTTTTTTTTTTTTTAAAAGAGAGAATGTAGACACTTGTTTCACCCTTCACATGGCCTGATCTGTGTTCTGTTTTTGTATTTTCTGAATTTTTTAGCATTGAAGTACCAACTTTACAGGTCAAGTACAGAGATTGCACTACAAATATCCAGAGGAAAGGGTTGTAAAATGTTAATCATGGTCTATTTTATCCATCCTATTAGTTTACATTTCCCTGATAAGTAGTATATTTCAAAGTCAAATTTTTTTTCGCAACTTCTGTTATTTATGATTCTGGTTGAGAGCGCAGAGCACGTCTGGTGACATTTTGCCCACACACATACAGTGCGCAGCTTCATGCGCAGAAAGCAAGGAGCAGGCAAGAGAGACAGCGAGAGAGAGAGATATATTTTTTTTTTTATTATTATTTTTTTTTTTATAAAGACTGCACACTTGGGGTGCTTCTCAAATGGAAGGCTACAGTGTAGTAAGGCTGTGTCTTTGCTAGACCAGTCCTTCAGAGGCTGAAGTCTCATCAGCACTCAATGCTAGAATGATACAGTCTAGTAAGTGTGCATGGCGAACCATAAACTTTGTGATATTTTAATGTGTTTAGAAAATCCATTTACTTCAGAAAACGAGAAATATGTCTTTGATCTCTTAATTATTTACAAAAAATAATACATTTTGCAACACTGATCTTAGAATTTATATTTAAACCCTTTCAAATATGACAAAGTAGAACCCTAGACTTGAAAAACTATAAAACTTTTAAAGCTTTTCAAATTCATGTAAATGCCCTTTTATTAATTATATTTATTTTATATGCTTTGTATCTTCTAATTTGTTGTATTGTCTAAACTACTTGCATTTATTTACAAATGTGAAAGTATGCAGCGTCGTAAAAGTTTCCACCTCCGCGGTCACGCAACTCGTTTTTAACCCTTTTTTTAAATAATTTGGGACATGTGCAAAGGATTGTTGGTGATTGAAGGCCACAAAGGATACACCCAATGCATCCTATAAAACAGGGGTCGAGAACCTTTTTTCACTAAGGAGCCAATTTAAACATTTTTGGTTGATGCATTTATTCGAAAGAGCTTTAACATTCATCTTCAACCGCTTATCCTGTACAGGGTCACGGGGGGCTGGAGCCTATCCCAGCTAACATTGGGCGAAAGGCGGGGTACACCCTGGACAGGTCGCCAGTCCATCGCAGGGCCACACATATACAGACACACACTCATACTCACATCCACACCTAGGGCAATTTTTTGGAGACACCAATTAACCTAGCCTGCATGTCTTTGGATGGTGGGAGGAAGCCGGAGCACCCGGAGAGAACCCACGCAGACACGGGGAGAACATGCAAACTCCACACAGAAAGGCCGGGGCAACCGGGGTTTGAACCCATGACCTTCTTGCTGTGAGGCGACAGTGCTAACCACTGCACCACCGTGCCGCCCAGAGCTTTAACACAAACTAATAATTTACTATTTTCAAAAACAAAGTTTTTCTATAAAATACAATTTTTATATTGCCCACAGAATACAATATGGAATTGAGTACACGTGTGTGGGCCTCCATAAAATTTCTTAATTTTACATGAAAATTTGTACTTCCCTTTTGGGCTGGGCGATATGTAAAAAAAAAACATTTTAGTGATCATCGCATTTAAAATCCCCATGGTCGGTGAATATTTTTGCTTTAATGATTTTGCTTTAAAAATTAATTTAACGATACACAAAAAATTTGAACAAAAGACATTTCTAAATTCATATTGCACTTTAAATGAAACGAAAAAGCAATACAAATAACGAAGTCAATTTTTTTTTTTTATGTTTACAAGCTTAAAAAAAACACCTCCCCAAATCCAAACATTTATGTCTCCAACGGCTCCATTTGCCATCACGCAAGTATCAGTATGCAGTAACAGGTGCAAATTAAAAACTAAAGACAATGATAAATGTAAAGATTATTATAATAATCATCATAATAAATAAGCCTAAAAAATTTGACTTCAAGCTTTGCATTTGCACCCACACTTTCTGTTGGAAAAGTATCTCTCGAAGGTTTTAAACATTCATGTGTTGGTGAATGGTGAGAGACTGGGTGAGCCACTTGATTTTTACCAAAGAGCCACTTGTGGTTCGCGCGCCATAGGTTTCCGACCCCTGCTATTAAATATGCCAAAGAAGACTGCGAAATGAGGCTAACTTCCAAGTCTGCTCACAGTTGAGACAGACTTTAACGGTGCTTTATGACATGGCACGCGAGATATCCAGCCTAACGAGGCTGCAGCCAAGCATCCTTAGTCTGCCGCTCTCTGTCAGAATAAAAAACGAAAACTGGTGCGGAGTATCAAATTCATAAAATCTATGAGAGTCCTAACTGCATGTCAATATGAAGAATGCCAAATCCTGGACATTTATAGCCAATTTTGAAATCCCGGCCGGATGCTTTTTTCAGAGCCAAAAAAAGAGGACATGTCCGGTTAAAAGAGGATGTACAGTATATATGTATAAAAAAAAAAAAAAAAAAGATTTTTGTTAGGGAGACGATTTTGTGGGCCTCAAGATTAGTGATTTGTAACAGAATAGATTTTTTTTTTTTTACCCAACCCCTAGTTTGCTAGTTTGAGTATCATGCAGAAGTCGCTTGCATGAACTACTGTACCACTGGTACAGAATGTTGCCTTTGTGTTGTAACTCTGAATCTTTATGTAATCTAGGTGGACGTTTAACCCAGCGGTACTTACCAAGGCAAACGTGGTGCGTAGTGGAGAAGTAGCAGCCGGTGCAGAGGGAGGCAGCTCTCAGTTTTTGGTGGGAGACCTGGTCCAGATCTGTTATGACATCGACCGAATCAAATTGCTCCAGAGAGGTCATGGAGAATGGGCGGAAGCTATGCTGCCAGTGAGCATCACCTACCTCTGACATGGTTTCTATGAATGATCAGTTCCATCCCCCTCATGTCTTTTTTTTTCCTGACCAGTCTAACTCAAACGAGTCATAACATTTTAATTAGGAGTTATAACAATTTTTTATTTTTATATATTGGCCTTTTTCCTCTTATGGAAATGAGCATAGAGAGGTGACAGGAAATGTTGAGGAGAGGGAGAATGGAATCAGGAACGTTGGGAGCCAGTTTTTATATTATGTCACCCATATGAATACCATAGATTTGACTTGCCCAGAGCTTCGACTCACGAAAATAGTGTTGGATACTTCTGGGATGGGAATCAGTGAGAACTATTCTTTTACCAACACATTTGACCCCACTCTACTTGAAACGTCTCCAAGAAATGAAAAGCTAATAAAAAGCGTTTTAAATTGCTGGGTTTCAAAATACGCAGGAGTGATCTCCATTGGTCAAGATCCAGTAAAAAGACATTTACTGATTCTAAACATGTTAAATTTCTCTATTTTGCCCGCATATATAGTGGCCAGTAAAACCAGTATTGATGAGACCTCATCATTGTCTATAAAGACCTGCTGTGGCTGAGTTTAAAAGGCTGATGACCATTAAATTGCAGCCATTGGCAACCCGCTAGCAATAGCACAGTTGCTTTATTTTATCTACAGGCAGTTTCAAGCATCTCTACCCCTTAGAGCAGTGAACAAAAGCTCAGAGTGGCTCATTTGGTTTATATTTCTTGGAACACCTCTCTTTTGTTTTCCACAATTTACAAAGCTTAGTAGAATTCCAGTAACTTCAGTTATGAGCAACAGAGATGAGAAATGGTCCTGCAAGTTTAGGAGCCTTGGGGTATTCTTTTTAAATGAGCCAAGCTTAATTTTAAAAGCCAAACTTACACTTATTGATTTTTCTCCTCCGACCAACACTTTCCCCTTCACGGTGCCAAGGATGGTGCTCTTAGAGGGGTGTTTGTACCTGTGCACCGACACACAAACACACACATGCTTGTGCAGTGCTCTAGCTGTTGCTTTTTGACCTTGGAGGACAACCAAAGTGGGTTAAATGCACTAGATCTAGTTTTAGGGCAGACACACTCAGATGTCCTTGTTTTCTTATGTGCAGACCCTTGGGAAGGTGGGCAGAGTGCAGCAGATCTATTCTGACAGTGACCTGAAAGTAGAGGTGTGCGGGACGTCCTGGACCTACAATCCAGCCGCTGTCACTAAAGTGGCTCCTGCTGGCTCTGCTGTTACCAATGCCTCTGGAGGTATTTCCTACACACACACACACACACACACACACGTGTTTCTTCACATTTTTAAGTAATTACATGTCAAGATACTGTGATATTAATTCATTTGCCAGAGGATCAATATACCCTAAATTTCAATGGTGCTCATAGTCAACAAAGCAATAGTTTACCTCCCATCAGTTACTGTGTACCATGTATGTTACTACAGCAGTATTGACAGAAAGTCCTTCTGTGCCCGCAGAGCGTCTGTCTCAGCTCCTCAAGAAGCTCTTTGAGACACAGGAGTCTGGAGACATTAATGAAGAGCTGGTGAAGGCCGCGGCCAATGGTGACTTGGCCAAAGTGGAGGACATTCTGAAGAGACCAGATGTAGACGTAAGAGCTCTGCTGAAACACATACCTGATACCTGGGAACCTGCTCTTGCTCTTTATCTTAAAGCATATTCCACAGGTTGCACAGCTGTCATGTCTATAACATTTGTTTACAGTTTAACACTTGCGCCCACTGAAAGCTCAGCAGATTTACACAGAATTCCATTGTCTGTCATGTACAATGCTCTTTCACATCCATGACTATTGCATGTGCTCTGCGATGGACTGGCGACCTCTCCAGGTTGTACCCCGCCTTCGCCCAATGTTAGCTGGGATAGGCTCCAACACCCCCCGCGACCCTGTACAAAGGATAAGCGGTTGTCGATGGATGGATGGATGGATGGACTATTGCATGTTTGTTTCTTAAAGGAACATTTAAGCTCAGTTGACAGTATTTGTGGCAAAATATTGATTACCACAAGAATTTATTTTGACTTGTCCCGCCTTTAAAAAAAGCAAACATTGAGGTTACAATGATGCACTTACTATGGAAGTGAATGTGTCCAATTTTTGTAGGGTTTAAAGCCAGAAATTTGAAGCTTTTATAAAACCACTTTATTTGTATTATTTGAGCCTTTAAGTTGAAATTTTCAACAACATTTTTAAATTGTCTATAACTTTACACAGAAAATGTTAAGTGATTTTGTCACACTAAAATAATGTTCACATGCATATTGTTTATATCTTGTGGCTATACTTTTGAAACTTGAGTATTCTGAGTATTTTAATGTTAAAAAATTGGCCTCATTCACTTCCAATGTAAGTGCCTCACTTTAACAAATTCATTTTTTGTGGTAATCAACATTATGCCACAAACGCTGTCGATCTTAACTTGTCTTGTTTTCTTTAAATATTTTTGCCACATTTATAATGCTTTGAGTTACCAGAAAGAACAGATTTTACCACATTTCCCTACAATCAGCTGCAAAAATGTGACAAGTGCATATTCTGTGGTTTCCACACCCTATTAAATGTTATCAAATTGGTGGTAATTCTTGAGTGGTAATAATTACATTTGGAAAGTGCAATAAGTGCGTGAGAATTAAGAACTTATGTTAACAGTCAGTGCTTTAATCAGTTTTAGTGTCTTGCTGCCTACAAGCATTGAGATTCTATAACGGCTTCTAATTCGTATTATATTTTGAACTGAAGCACCTTTTAGTTTTTTACTCGAATCTTGCAAATCAAATCAAAGGCACAATCAAAGAACGATGGCTACACTTGCATGTTTGAGATTTCCCTCACTCTCTGTGAAACTCTAAAAGTTTGTGGAATATGGAGCTTTCTTAGTCTGGCTGCAGTTTGGCAATGCCACTGGCCAGCATAAATTACCTTAAATAAGACTCAACAGTTTGACAAACACTACGACTGGGCCAAGTAACATTTTACCCAGAAAGGAAGCATGTGCTCTTCCTCTGTTAGTCTACCATCTCTACATACTCTTAAATCAACTTTTTATGCAGCGTGGTTTTGTGGTTTGAAGAGCCAAGACCTGTATAGCATTTTTTTTGAAAGTCAGAATGAACATCACTAGACCACTTCCTCTTTTTCAGAAATGTTTCAAGTTGTTTTTGAAGGTCCTACCACATTACCATTGTTAAACTGCACAATTTTAAATGATTAAAAAAAAATCCTTATCCAATAATCATGATTGACTGGAAAAGTAATTGGATTCTTCAGTCAAAAGGGTGCAAACCCTGGGTTCGATTTGCTTATCAGTTTGACAGCTAACCATTCTGTTTGAAATGATACATGGATTGATTTAAGCCACTTTACCCTCATAGGTTCTGAGCACTGTAGCATTTTCTCTTGAGCATGGTACAATTACAAACTATTCTATGCCCTGATTTGTCATCACAGTTAGCTAACTGTACTCAGTACAGAGAACTGTGCTGGTGGAATGACTTTACTGGTGACTTATGATTGGTCACTTGCACCATCAGTTCATTTTTATTCCGATTTCATAGCACCACAAAGGAAAAAAAAAATTAATAGCCATGTCAACAAGCCCGGATCGGTACAGAACAAGAATAGTTCGGCCTGATGGTGGAAAAGTGGCTGAAATCAGAAAACCCCCTAGGCTATTTTGTAGTCATGGCATTCTTCCTGTTCTGCTGAGGGGGCAGGACCTCCTTTTCTATTTTTCATTCACTCAAAATACTCTTTATAGAACAAACTTATTTTGAGGTTTTTGGCTTTTCTGTGTTGGTGCCAGGGCTGGCCCTGTGCCCTGCTGCCCCTCACTGAAGTAATTGCCTAAAGCATAGAGAGAGAGAGAGAGAGAGAGTGTGTAGTCAGAGATTGTCTTGGATGACTGGCCAAATTATATGCTCTGCAGGACAAGACATGTCCTGCAAATACTCCAGGGGCTCCAGCATTAATATTAATGCCCTTGCACAGTGGTTTAACTTACCGCAATGCTGCAGATCACACACAGACACTAATAAACTCACATAATCTTGCTCGCAGACATTACCAGCATTATCAGCAGCAATATCACCTGTAGCTCAAGACCGGTTGCCCGCTGAAGCTAAGCAGGGTTGAGCCTTGCCAGCACCTGGATAGGAGACCTTCTGGGGAAAACTAAGGTTGCTGCTGGAAGAGGTATTAGGGAGGCCAGCAGGGAGGTGCTCACCATGCAGTCTGTGTGGGTCCTAATGCCCCAGTTTAGTTACTGGGACACTATACTGTAAAAAAAGGGCTTACTTCTCATAAGCCGCTGGCCAGTGGTGGCTCCGCGGTGAAGGCTCTGGGTTACTGAGCCCCAGCACCACCAAGATACCACTGTTGGGCCCTTGAGCAAGGCCCTTGTTGAATCTTAATCATTGAATCTTAAAGAATAGGGGTCTAACCCCTGTGTCGTGGCCAAATTTCCCCTATTGGCCCTTATCAATCATGGCCTCCTCATAATCCCCATGCATTAATTGGCTCTATAACTCTACTCTCTCCTCTCCACCAATAGCTGGTGTGTGGTGAGCATGCTGGTGCATAATGGCTGTCGTCGCATCATCCAGGTGGATTCTGCACACTTGTGGTGGTTTGAGAAGAGTCCCCTGTTCACTGTGTAAAGCACTTTGAGTGTAGTATCAGATAAAGTGCTATATAAATGTAACATTCATTACTTCTGTCACGCCTTGAACAGTGGGTGGGCATAAAGGATACAGCACTACTCTGGTTTCATTCATATCTGAAATTCAGGACATTCTCAGTGGCTATTGACCAGTTCTTTTCATCATCTGTCTCCTGTGGGGTTCCTCAGGGGTCTATTTTGGGGCCACTATTCAATCTGTACATGCTTCCACTTGGTAACATCATTAGGAAATATAACATCTCTTTCCATTTCTATGCTGATTATTCTCAGCTGTACCTGCCATTCAAATCTAGAGACTCTTTGCAGCTTCTCATGGACTGTCTTGAGGATATTAAATGCTGGATGGCAAATAACTTTCTCCAGCACAACAGTGATAACTGAGGTGATTATCTTTGGTCCCTCTAAAACTTGAAGCTCTATAGTTAGTTACTTAGACAATCTCACTACATATGTTAAGTCACGTGCAAAAAAATGTAGGTGTTAACTTTGCTTCTGCTTTTTCTTGAAAAACAAATTAGCTCAGTTGTTAAAAACGGCTATTACCAGTTGTGAGTCATCTCCAGACTTAAATCGTCACTTTCCTTTCAAGATCTGGAAAAAGTCATTCATGCATTTATTACATCACACCTGGACTATTGTAATTCTCTATACCTTGGTCTTCCCCAATCTTAATTGGCGTGTCTGCAGATGGTACAGTATGCACCGGCTAGACCGTTAACGAGTGCAACGTTTTGTTATCATATCACTCCAATTCTAGCTTCTCTTCATTGGCTTCTAGTCTGTTTTTAGAATTCAATTCAAGATTTTGCTGATTGTTTTTAAAGCTCTTAATCGACAAGACTCATCTTATATTTCTGACCTTATTTTGGTCAGATACAGCTCTCCTTTGTGTCCCACGGTCACGTCTTAAATTGTGACGGAGCCTTTGCGGTTGCTGCTCCACGCTTATGGAATCAATTGCCACCTGATTTTAAGTGTGCTCCTACAATCTCTACCTTTTAAATCTAGAGTTAAGACATATTTTTATTTTTGGCCTTCCCTGGCTATTAACTTTTTGATACTAATTGTTATCTTTTTATTTTAATTAATTTTATAATTGATTTTGTATAGCACTTTTGTTAGTGTAAGCTGAATTTAAATGTGCTTTATAAATAAAATGTACTTACTTACAAATATGACACACCACTGCAAACATATAATCTGAGGCGCACACTTATCATGCCTTTTTGTTTCCAGGTGAATGGGCAGTGTGCAGGACACACTGCCATGCAGGCAGCCAGCCAGAATGGCCATGTGGATGTCCTCAAACTGCTGCTGAAACATAATGTAGACCTGGAAGCTGAGGTAAGTACTATGTCAGCGATTACCTCTTCATGTTTCTTACTCCTTAACCGCTTCAGCTCACCGCTGTGTTTCTTCTGAAGTTTGAGTTCAGAAGAGTGAAAACTGTGGTTCTCTATAATTAACTTCTGACCTTAAACCACTTCGATCCAGTTACTTGTGGTTCAGTCCCCTCAAGCAGAAGTTCTTGTAAGTAGACCTCATGGAGCACATAGGGTGAATCTTGCAATTCCTTTATGAAAAGGGTTGTTATATTTCCCTCAAATCAAATTAATATTTAGACATTAAATAATTAAAAATAATAATAAGTCTATTATGGGACCATTTAAGATGTTTTGCACTGTGACATTAGTTTCATGATAATGTAGCACAGCACCTGGATCATTATCATAATCCAAAGAAATCTCTTTCTCGTTACTCTAATGCAAAAAAATAAAGGTAAAGTATTTTATACATCATAGTAGTATTTGCTGTACTGTCCTCAATTTATGCAGATTTAAATAAAAAATATTTACTTATTGATACCCATTACTGTAAAATTGATATAATTTTAAATGATAATATAACAGTAATGAGAATCATCTCAAGTCAACTCAACAGAAATGAGTATCATTCTCAGTAAATGAAATAATTAAATATTATCATTATGCAAAACATTTTAATGGTTATAAAAACAGGTTTAATTTCCGCAATGTAAAATTTAATTTCTTATTTTTATCCCTTGTTCCTTGACAATTTTATGTGAGATTTAACCATATAGAGGTCTCACTTCTGCTGCTAGTGACAATGTGACTTGGATTGAATAAAATGTTTAGGACATCTGACATTTAAAAAGTTCATCTTAATAATATAATATAGATAAACTTAATTTACTAAATTACATAATACTTAGTATCTTGTATTGATAGCCTTGCTCTGTAGAAGCAAAGAACATTTGTTGAATGTAATGGATCATTCAGAAATAATTTTGCAGCCCATGGAGTGTTTGCAAACACCAATATTTTAAACCAATGAAATTAACTAAGAGATTATCCCCCACAAGATGTGATATCCAGAGTAATATTCATCAGGGAGGTTTAAGGGTTGCATTATTGTAACATTAATATAATAGAAATAGGTTCTTTAATGTTTGTGAAGAAAAGACTTTTGGTACCTCGAGACGTATTGACAAAAGGAGTCAACTGAACTCACCATTTGCTGTATTATGAGTGCAAGTCAACGTTAGCATGCAGTCAGCGCATTTTTTGTTTACTTATGTGCAGAGAGAGAAAAAATGGGATGCTTGGAACGCTGGCATTGTTATTCCAGCCACATGAAGGGTTCTCCGCTCACAATCAATCGGGAATATTTATGTCCTAGAATCCCATGGTATTTCAGGGTCAGAAAAGAGCCTGGTGCTGTGGAGAAGATCAATCATGTGATTGTGAATACTATTAGCTTTGATTGCAGCCCTCCACAAAATATATTTGTTTTTCCATTTTATCGCTGTTGTCTGTTAAAAATTTTGTTTGACAGCAAAATAATTGATTAAATCGCAGAGGGCCATGAAGCTAAAAAATAGTCAGGTGCGTAACATGGTTGGAAATAAAATGTATTTGTATTTATTTTTATATTAGTCTATCAAAAAAAGGCAAAAGGAGGTGCCAAAGTCAGACCGTGTGAAGGAAAATTATTCAAAGTCATCGAATAGCATTACGTATATGACTACACAATGGAGATTTTACCATAATTTTTACTCTTACATTCTGCCTGTGTGAGTGAATTCTTGCCCTTATAATGGACAGATGTCTTCCATTTTTAAAGGGTGTTTGTTAAATTATAAGTTTCATGTTTTATGATGAAATATTGTGATTCACTGCAGAAAAACAGTCTAGACTTATTGCCACCATCAGCTGGAGGACTGAATACATTATTAGGCCAAGTCTAATTTATGGCTGCAAATCACTTTTAAGCTCTGATTAATTAGCCAGAAGATTTGAATAATTATAAGGCAGTTGCTTCAGTAAAGGCTGCGTGTCCATAAACATTCCTCAGCATTTTTCATTTCTTGGCCAGTCAGACTTCTAAAAGCTCTTTAGCTAGATACTGGACTTAAAGTCTCGACATGTTTAAATGGAGATGCTGACAGTGATTGATGTGTGGCTCCTTCAGGATAAGGATGGAGACCGAGCTGTCCATCATGCAGCTTTTGGGGACGAGGGCTCTGTCATTGAGGTTCTGCATCGAGGCGGGGCTGACCTCAATGCCAGAAACAAGCGCAGACAGACACCCCTGCACATCGCTGTCAACAAGGGCCACCTACAGGTGGTGAAGACGTTACTCGACTTTGGCTGCCACCCCAGTTTACAGGTGAACAGAGTATTTTTAATACCTCTTGGTTCTTATATGGTATTTACACATGACTGGAAGTCATGGAAATTGATTGGTCAAAAAGTGTGGGAACACTATATATTTCATAGCTTGAATCAGCTGTAGATACCTCTGAAGTTATTGAGCACTGCAGACTCTTAGATTCTCTGATCTGTCTTAAGTTTCAGTTGTAGCTCCTAGCAGAAATTTTCTCCTTTTCTCACAAGGCTACCATTTTAAAATGATTTGTTTAATATCCCGTTTATATTGACTAGTCATAGACAACAGAGAGGTGCTTTTCCAGATGATTTACACCCTGCGGCACTTCTAACATTTTCCCCTCTATTTAGCATTGAACAATCTAGTGCTGTTTTACTATGAATCTAGTGAAAATTTACCATGTCTGCATTACTGCTTGCTTAGTTTTTGTATATTTTAACAGTGCATCATGCCACACCCTTGCAAAAAGAAACACACCATTTAGTCCTAGGCATGGCCTTTTTTCTGTGAACCACCTTTAATAAACTTGCTATTAAATTATAAGCATTCCACCATATTTGCAAAGAGTGTGTAACTTGGTGCTGCCACCTGTAGGACTCAGAGGGAGACACACCTCTGCATGATGCCATCAGCAAGAAGAGGGATGACATGCTTTCTGTGCTCCTGGAAGCAGGTGCTGATGTCACCATTACCAACAATAACGGCTTCAATGCGCTTCACCATGCAGCTCTGCGGGGGAATCCCAGGTATGGCTACGTTCATTCAACTGATATTAATAGAACACTTTATAGGATCTGTCATAACTTGGGCTGAAATTGGGCTTCAGAGCCGATGTGGTCAGTGAAGGTATAAAATGGTTTCTGTTCATATTTTCACATGTGTTGAAAGAACTCAAGGTTTCTAAGCAGAAATAAGTAGTTTCATCATTCATTTAGGTTTCCCCATCCTCTATTTTTTGGACAAACAGACAGTCCCAGCCAAACGCATGTGGTTTGAGCCAATGTTGTTCTTTCAGGATTGTTGGATGTTTTATGTTCTGATATTTTTTTGCTAAATCAACGTGCAAATTACCTATTCGCAGTCCTTTGCATGTAAAGATGGGGTACGAGAAAGTATTTTAAAATAAATAAATAAAAATGCACAAAACCCCAACTTAAAATTGGAATTGGCCCTATTTGTGTAAGATTTTAATGTGCTGGCTATGAGGCACTAAGATCTCTGTATGACACAAATTCCTCTAGCTGCAGTCTAAATGGCCAACTTAATCAGTCAGATTATGTCTGATGCCTATGTTAACTATTTTCATACTCGTAATTTCCAGGATGTGTTATTTATATGATGAGCAACATTTAAATATTCATTGCAAATTACATAATTGGAACAGTGCTGATTTTTTTTTTATCTATATTTTTTTTTTTTGCATTTTGTTTTGCATTTTTGTTATTACAAAATTGCTCCAAATCCCTCTGTAAAATTATCAATCTGGGCTTCAATCTCTCAGTGGCAACATGGGGATCTTTTTTATTGACTGTGTGGATGAAGAACTGCCCTAGTCTGTATTTATGACTAGCTTGTACATTAGAGCCTTTCTTGGGTGCAGAACCAGTTCCTTTACCATCAAAAAGTCCTGGAGATATTTATCTCTCCTCCAGCTCACCATTTACTTGTGTTTCTCGCTTGAGCTCCCACAGCTGCAATCTGTTTTGAGCAGCATTCTTGCCTGTGCCCAAGCCACGTTTAGATTCAACCCTTTAAAATAAACTTGCTCTGAGAAGGCACTTGCTAGGATTGAGGGCTTGTGCTGATCTTGTGTCCCTCTTGGCCTTTGCAGTATAAAGCCCAAAGCATACTTTGGTCAGACGCAAATTAATATTTATTCATTCTTGTCATCAGCCGAGTGCACAAGTATTGAACACACACAGCCCATTTTTTTCTTACCGTGAACGCAAAATGCGCATGTGCCTTTAATTATTTGCACTAATTAGTGGATCCTAACGGTGGCAAAACACATATTTGAGCCATTGTTGTCATGAATTTGTGCTAGAAGAAAACAACAGGAGATAAACGTGTGTGAGGAGGTTTGGACATACCTGCATCTGTATTACTAGAGTCTAAAAGGCTATAAAAACATCTTTATGGGTCTAAACTCCTTAAGAGAAGTAGTACGGTGTCTCGTACAGTCGTAGCGTGCATGCGCCAACTGCCTATGTGTGCGCGCACTGTCAGATGGAGTATACTTTGACAGGCTCATGGTTGACTTACACAGACAGTGAGCGTTCACGTCAAAATCGAAGTATGCTTTGGGCATAACTGGTTATGAAAAGCCAACCTGGTGGCTGTAATCCAGTGTACTATTGTAAATATTAGTAGTAGACTGTATGATACTTAGTTGCATTGAATGTTTAATCCTGATAGTTTTGAAAGTCAGTTGGCATGGGCATGGCCATGAAGTTTTGTTTTTTTCATGCAAGCATGCGCTAAGTCTTGATGCAAGTGAGACTTGCTAAATTGCGCTCTCAAAGTGCTAATGAACTGGGACAAGTACAACTTAATTCTAAAGGTTCTTTGGTTATTGCACTGTCTGAATCCTGTTACAGTATATAATCCATTCCCTCAAGCACCAGTGATATAAACAAAGACAGCACATTCATAAGAATTTTGTATTGTAAATGGGCTGTATGCAATAAATTAGAAGAATAGAAATATTTGTTATTTAGATGTTATTTTGAGCATAAACTGCGTCTTTGTTATATGTGTGGCATATTTGTAGTGACACACATTTATTTTTTTTCCATGCACTTTAGAATACCTGGTGATTTTGCTTTAAGAATTTAATTAATTTATTGAAACATGAAAAACTTAAACCAGAAATATTTCTAAATTCAAATTACATTTTAAACCAAAGGAAAATATAATTAAAATAACAAAGAGCACTGTCATAAAAAATTGCTAATAATTGTACCTTTAGGGGTACAACAGCTTGTCACTAGGGCAGTACCCTCAACCAGCTGTTGTATACCTTAAGGTAAAATTTTTGCACATTGTTTTCTGACAGTGTAGTCAAAAAATAATTTAACCATCTCCCCAAATCCAAACATTTTACCCTCTCTAATTTCATCCACCTGCCCCTTTTGCAGTGACTTAAAAATCACTCTATGAAAACATGTGGAACAATACCAATACAATTGAATCATAAATTCAATTGTAAGTATAAACACAATAAAATATATAACAGAAAAATAAACCATGACCTCAAAGTTTAACACAAATCTCACATAATTTATTGTTCCATTAAATGGTTACAACAGTAATTGTCAGCGCCATAATTTGATATGCCACTATATTTTCAGACTTTGGACATTAAATTTATTAACACCTGCTGGTGGAATCTCTAAACTAAAAATGCTTGAACTGAGTTTAGACTTTGCGCTGAGAATAGATGTGCTTCTGAAGCACAATCTTAGCACAATTACCAATTTCTCAGAAAAAGTTCAAATGACACTTTGTGCAGCTTTATTAACATACAGTACACCACAAGTAGCGCAAACACTCCCACCCACGCTCACTTGAGCTGGCACGAAAATTGCCTTTAGAATTAACGCTCTAACAAAAATTAGACAAGGCATTGCGCATGGTCGTTGCGCTGTGTTTTGCACAGTCACAAAAATAAAGCCCTAAACTTCATTGGAAATATTTAGTAAAAATCTTTGTCTAGTTATACTCTGCAGTGTTTAATTGACTTGATATTGGTCTTTGAGTAATTAACCCACTGAGCCACATTCAAATCTCAAGACATTTGTACACTAAAAAGTTTAATCATTGAAATCTATTCATTCCAGTCTGCCCCTGTGATGTTTCTAAAACAAGTTTTAAAAATCCAGTAATCACAAATGACTCCTCTGCTGCTATAATGGTATAGCATAGGCTAATTGGTTGTAACAAAAGTTCATGGCTTATCATTCCTTTGTAATGTTACAATCCGTATTGTCCACTATTTCATAATATTTCCGTAAATATTTTTAAATAACCCAGTAAATATGAAAACAGTAGCCTGCTATGGAAGTTGATCACAAGGATTAAACAATGCTTTTACATAAGCTCTCAAATGTTTAATTTTTTTTTATTTTATTTTAAACGCACAGTTCCCACTCTTAATTCAAATTGGATAAGCTGTGTTGAAAGCCGTTGTAAAATGTAGATAAACCTGTGACTGCATATTCTGTATAAGTTTATGCTGTGGCACAGCAAACTCATGCACTTAGGACAGCAAACTTACTTGGTGGAAGAGTGTTTATTCCGATGATTATTATTAATGATAAACTGCACTGTTTATTGCTTTTGCCGGGTTTTTATTAAAGCAATAAGCTGGTTATGTCTGTCTATTACAGAGATTTTACCACTGGTTAATTGAGGCGTACATGAGAATACCCCTTACCTGTGGTAAAAATCACTGGACCGGACCACATTTTGTGGCTCATTGCTTTGATTTACATCTCAAGTGAATGCATTTATTGAATATTCCTCTTATAATAACAATCTATACATTGAGTTTGCACCTTGTGGATGTTGGAGGTGCTTGTGTTTTTCTGTTCTTGTGTGTTTGACAGTCCCAGGCTGAGAGCAGGACTGGTTCCTCTCAGTGGCTCTCTGGATGGCTGCTGGGAGGCAGTTGTGCTCCAGCACTGTAAACAGTACGATTAATAGCCCATGACTCATAACAAACTCTACAAACAGGGCCTGCAGAAGCAGCCACTGCACAACCCCTATTAATACAGTACAAATTAGCAAACCTGCTTGTTAATCACCACATGGAGTCCCACCCTTATATGCACTGCTGTGTGCCACCACAAAACCGTTACAGCTACTTATTTTGAACGTTTGTTAATAGCCACATCTAATATAATCAGCAAGGTGTGTGATAGGAACAGAGAAATTTGATTTTAAATCAAAATGATTGGTTAGTGGGATGTTTTATGTGTCTATTGAAAAGTGGTTGAATTTGAAAGCAAATAAACAGTGCAGAATATGATGGGCTTTTTGTGCCTTGTGTTGGCAGATTGTCAGGTGCATTGCCACTTTTCTGCAGTTGAGAATTTGTGCTGTCTTTTTGGCAATGATGTAAATCCAGCATTGTTGTCTTTATACCAAAATTTCTGTAGTCGGTACTGAAAACAGTGACATTTCATGGTTCTCGATACAAATTTCGATACTACAGATATCCTTCAAGTGTTTCTCAATTAAGTACGCAATGCTTAAAGCTGAAGTATGTAATTCCTGCAACAATAGCGCCACCAAACGGAATGATAAAAATAAACAATGTTTTCAAAACAGTTTGAAAACGTACGCTCCCTGCCTGCCGTTGATCAAACAAAAAGGGGTGCCCCAAAACACGCCATTGGTTGAGTTACTTTATGGAGTGGGTCCCTCAAAACAAACAGCAATTTTCAAAATGCCACAAAGACAGTGCTTACAGTTTCTGAGACAATTAACATATAAATAGCTTAATTATAGTTGTCTCTGCATATTAGGTGGGATAGAAGGTATTTTAATACATAGTTACATACTGCAGCTTTGTGTTTTTAAGTAGGGCTCTACTGAATTCTGTTTAAATCCTTTTTCTTTCTTTTTTTTTTTTTTTTTTGCAGAATTCCATGTTTTATAGTTTAATTTCATCATAAAAACGGTGTCTAATCAAATTAATTCTTAAAGCTTTTGAAAACTTTTTAAACAATTACGCTTCAACACACAGTAGCATTGCATTTTTTTAAGACGTATTTTATTCAACAGCACTCTTTATTATACAAATATAAATATATATTCTACATCTGCTGCTCCCTTCACAGTGGATTAGTGCTTTGCTTTGTCATCTCAAACAATGAGAATGATTCTCAATTTCTGTGGAGTTTAACCTTTCATAGTCACACTAATAATAATCACACTAGGACATATCACGATTTAAATTTTAGTGTAAAAGGAGTAACAGAGCACATGTTCAAATAAGCGTTTGAACATTTGAAAGCAGTCGTGTGTCAGTTGGACATCGTTTGGTTCTCAGATTGAGTGCTTGGTTCTACAGAAACACTGGTATCGTTACATCTTTTTTTTTTTATTTTAGTGCTGACTTTGTACCGAAGTACCGGTACTTTTGACAACACTAAAATCCAGCTTGATTATGAGTCTGATTAATTGATAGAAACTTGGGCAACAGGTTAGTTGTTTTAATTTTAACCCTCCCTAGCAACCGGACTCCAGGGTTGGTAGACAGCATCAATACTCACTGAACTACCCAGGCCCCCCTTGTCTACTTTTTACTTTTAAAAGCATTAATTTGTCACACCGCAGTGCTATTAAAGTGAAGAAAAAAACACAAGCCTAAAATGTGAATGAAAATCTAGAAGGAAAAAAAAGAAACAGGGATCTCTTATCAGCACCTAAAATATACACTCCCTTATATGTATATATATTTTAAATAGGCATATTGTTGACCAAGTGCTTCTGTATATAAACTGCTGTGTGATATGGATAGAGGTGCAGCACAGGTTCTGCATGATTTGGTGGTAGATCAGAGGAATTATGGAGGAAATTATGATGCAGCGTTGCCGTCCATGTGACTGAGAGAAGGATGCTGTTCTGATGCAGAGGAGAGGGAGGGTCACACTGCATGCCTGCGCTGCGTCAGTGTGCCAGCGGGCCATAATTGGTGGACTGTCTCAGTGTATGATTTGTGTGTATAACCCCCCACACTCTGAAGCATCTGGCTTTTATCTCCACTCCCCTGTCTGCAACCAGAGGAGGGTTACCGCAAGGCACACAGGCTACCGATCCTGCATGTGTCGCATTGAGCTCATGCTGCAACTCCTCTCCCCCTCTCCCTCCTTTTCTCTCACTTTCTTTTGCTTTTATCCTCTGCATTTTCTTGTATTCCCAGGTATGTTGATATCAGTCCGCTGGCTTATCCCAACTTCACACCTCCATTGCATCACAGTACATTCATTTCAGCAATTTTTGTCCTTGCCTCCTTGACTGATGCTTCGAGCATTCGCACATGTGCGTTTAACCCATTCTTTAAGAAAACTTTGCTGAAGGGTTACAATCAATGTTCAGTATGTTTTAAGACCAGATAGGAAATATTAAGTTATTTTTCTTTGTGGCATTTAAAAGTTTATTTCTTTTTAATAAAATACATTTATAGAATACATCTTGTAGAAAAGGCAATCACAATACATTATGTAGAGATTTGTTCAATGCAGCCTTGTCATTATGACATGCATTTATTAAATCTATTACAATTTCCTGCAGAAGCAAATGAGACAAGATAGAGACTGTTCATGTTGTCATCAAAGCATAGCTACAGCTGGTTGAAGGGGACCAAATCCATTGAAGAAGTGATTTGGTTCCATTTTACCAGCTTTAGCAAAGCATTATGGTGGTTCTTGTCAAAGAGACTAATATGAAACGTCTTCTTTGACATGCATCACAGCCTTAAGCTGTCTAACTTTGTGAAACATGACAAGAAATCTCCCTAGGATGCGTTTTGTTAGAAAACTTCCAATCATGACTTATAAACTCCAATACATGTCATCACCAAGAAACGTTTCTTTGCACTCTTGCACCCTTTATCAAATAACCTTCATTACACTCCTCTATAGTCACAGTGTTTCTTTCTCTTGATAAAAAAGCAAAAATGGGAATTGTACTTCACCATAAAGATAATAATCCATTGTGTGGCACTTGAGTCAAGTGTCCATGCGTGTTGTAGCAATTACAGCAGCTGATGGATTAAGCCAGGTGAGGGCAGACTGTCGCATGGGCGATTAAGATGTCAGGATGTGCTGCTTTTTGAAGATATCACTTTCTAGATTTTCAAAGGATTCAGTCATCCTCTGATACATTCCAGAACTTAGTGAATTTACCCCTTAATTCTATAACATAGTAAGGGGTGGGGAGAGTAAAGCTCCTCAGAGACTGCTTCTGTGGTGCTATTGAAATAACTAATAAAGATATTTGTATTTCCTGCCAGCCTACGGGTTTGACAGTTGCAATTGTAGGCAGAAGCTAGGCCACAAAACATTTAAGTGGCGCACAGTGATTTAAAAAAAGCCAAGTGTTGTTTCATAAGGTGCAGTTGACTGTTGGTCAGCAAAGAACCTTGCAGAAAACCTCTTTAGCAGGCAGCCTGCTGAGAGTGTAAGTGAGGGGTCACTGCTGCTCAATATGGCACTCATTAAACAGGGGTCAGTAAAGTGCTATTTACACCACTGGTCCCCCCTCCCTTAGTTACAGGCCCCCAAATACACTGGCCATAAGAGGGCAAAAGCCAGGTTTGGCAGCTGAGCATTTGATAATGTCAGCATCTGCTGTGGGTGTCACTCAGGCTCGGGATGAGGGCGAGAAAGAGGGAACACAGCCACAGAAGTGACAGGAGCAAACCATACAGCAAGCAGTGCACAAAAATGGAAAGAGCACAGCCCTACAGAGGACAGACTGGAGAGTCTGACATTCATAAAAATGGGTCACAAGCTCTCCCAGGCTCCAACCATTATTTTATCTTTACACGCAATGTGACCTTTACATTCATCTTGTTTGTTAAAACAAGAGAGTGAGTGGTTAAAAATGGTAGCTTCTATCGGACATGCAGCATTAAGAAATTGGAGAGAGACGCACTGACCTTCGTTATCATCATGATTCAAATCTTACCTCAACCAAGATATATTTTGGTGCACCATTAAACACTGGTGTAGGTTTTAAACCTGGTGTAGGTTTAAAAAATTAAAACCCCTCAAGTGCACTGTTCTCTCACAGCTGCATTTATCACCTGTTGATTTGTTAAAAAATTCAGTGTCAGAAACGGTGACTAGGAGCCTACTTAGCACTGTTAAGTACACATTGTCATGTCATTCTACTGTGTTAAATGACTGCTATTTTAACCCAGTACACACCAATAGACCAAATAAAATAAAGGGAATATGTTTAGAAATCCTCTTCTGAACCACCCCCTCCCGCCCCCCCCCCCACCACCTTTTGTAAAGGACATTTGGAATCAGCTGACAGCAGACCCAACTCTGATCCTGCATTGTCACTTGTCCAAGCTCTAATCTGACTACTCTGTGGTCCACCAAATCATTTGGCAAGCCTAGCAAACACGAACAATGGGGGCAGGAATGGGTGGCAGGGTGAAACGGACACCCATATTATTCCGCAATGTTAGAGAATCTTATTTTTAATAGACGAGCGTTATGTACATTTCTAGAACTGCCACAGCAACTGTTGCAATATTCCCTTTAGCACTATTCAACATTCAAGGAACAAAAAAGTTGTCCCAAACTCAGCCTATCTTACATTTCTTTTTAGACAAGTTTTAAAAGATTATGGTATTAATGGCGA
The DNA here is from genome assembly GCA_032164185.1 of Moxostoma hubbsi. NCBI lineage: Eukaryota > Metazoa > Chordata > Actinopteri > Cypriniformes > Catostomidae > Moxostoma > Moxostoma hubbsi. The sequence continues at coordinate 11,215,549 of JAVLUX010000004.1, read as the reverse complement.
AGGCCACTCCTGCAGAAACAGGGTCTAAGTTGCAGCTGGCCATGATTCAAAGCCGAGAATGCAACACCAATAATGAAAGGAGCTCCTGTTCCTATGGCGATGTCTCGAGCTGTTATTGGTTCTTTTACGTAGCAGTGACTGTGAACTCATTCTGTCACCAAGAAAGTGGCACTACAATCCAGCATTTCCTAACATAGAGATCTAGACTGAGATTTCAGTTGAGACCTCATAGTATTTTAATGTTACGGTAACTACCTGCAGCAATGAACTATCTAGCATGCCAATTGCTGAATTAGGGAGGGGCAGTTTGGACTGCTGGTGAAGTCACTGAAAGAGCAGCAACTTCCCTCAGAATCCACTGCTGCAGTAAGTTTCAGCACCCCAGTTACCAAATTCAGCTCTCCGTGTAACCACATTCGATGACCTTTTGTGATGCAGAAAATTATGGCAATGTTTTTAAACTGATGATCAGCACCTGACCAAGAATACATACTTCTTTACATTCCATAGCTGTCATATGTTCATATGGGCACATAAAGAAGTATGTACACCAAGTAGGCAGCCACAGGCACAGCTGAGTATCCTTACCTTCTCTGATCTGGTGATGTTTTGTTCGTGCAACCCTTACATAAACCAAACCATTTTCTACATTGTCCTGCAGAATGCAGTGAATTAGCAGTGTTCATTAGGTGTCTGTTAGAGATGCTTTAGAATAACAGGTCAGACTTTATTGCCTTATCCCAGTACAGCAGAGCTTGCTGGTTTTCCAGGTACGCACTACATGTATTCAGAATCACACAGTGCTCTTGACCTTGGTTGTCCTAGAGAGAGCGTGTAGAATCCTTAGGGAATTTTGGAAAGAACAATGCCAGGGGGTTATTTTGGGTAAAAACAAAACGGCAGTTTTGTTAAAAGTAAAAAAATTAAAAAAAGGTAGGGGAAAATATTAATCCACAAGTAAACTGTACTTGCCGCTGCTTGTTGTCAATGAAAGTTCAGTATGATGTCCAAGGGGAAAAATTGCTGATTTTAAGTAAAATAGTGTCCTGGACATGGTATGCATCGTTGTCTTTTCGCTCTCTCTCCTGCAGTTGTAACTTTTTCTCTTGATTTTCTCTCCACTTGTTCGTTGTTTAACCACATCCCCAGTCATATGTCAGACCAGTTGCTGATGTCCAAAAATGAGGTTGATCCAAGTGGAACAGGAAGCTATTGTGAGCGGGATTTGAGCTTTAACCACACAGACCAGGCCAGAGGTCACATGCAAGAGCAAATGACCACTCAGCAATAGTGATTTGGAGTGAGTGTGCTGATTCTTCTTTCCTTTTTCTTTTTTTTCCTTCTCTTTTTAAACCCCACCCCCACCCCCCCACCCCCGAGCTGACCTAGGTGTGTTTATTCTAGAAGCTGCTCTAATGCTATGTGCAAGAGATCAATAACTGTTTGCATGGCAGCATGAAATGTTCAGTGGATCTCTAATGAATCTTTGCTCCAGCTCCACACATTCCACAAGTCAACACCGCCCCATCTCATCCCCCTCCTCTCCAGAGCCTATCCAATACCAGGCCAAAAGGAGAGGGACATGGGTAGAAACATAACAGAAGGACACTTAGACCGGCTATTCTGGGCAGGTGTCGAAATCCTGGATGGGGTTAGATTTGATGGTGAGATTTGACTAGAGCTGACTATGAATGGCTGGGGCTCTTTTGGTGCCACAGTGTTAGTACAGATTTTAGGGATGAGTGTGTTGAGAGAGAGCGGGAGATGGCACTACTGCACTACGGCCCTGCCCCTGCCTAGTAATTGGAAAGCATGCAGAAAGACAGAGAAAAAAGTTGTTTACTACCCTTGGTGTGCACCCCCAGCAGCCTCCTTTCCCCCCAGAGAATGTGCCACCACATCTGTTTTTCATCCATCCATTTAACCCAATACCTAAAACTCACGTCCCACAATGACAGTGATGTTTCTCCATCAGCACTTAGCATACACCTGTGCCCTTACGATGACAGAAAAACAGTCCTGAAACACCAAACATGGTTTCAGTAATTTGAGCTGACCATCGAAAAAATTATTGTTGGCACTTATCAAGGCAGCGCAACGCAAGGTGAGTAACCATCCCAATAGAGAGTTGTGTGTCAGAGTGAAATTATCCAAGTTGTATGATAAAAACTGGTTTTAGGAGGAAAAACATTTTTGGGAAAAAACATATCAAACATCAGTGTCCGAGTCCATCTTTAGATATTCAGCGCTGCAGCCACGAGGATGTAATGAACCAGTGAGTACAGTGCTGCAGCAGCATGCTCTGCCTGACCAGCACTGAAAAAGCAAGAGACTGAGAGAGTGAGGGAGAAGGGGAGGAGAGAGGGAGCTAGCGAGGTGGAAACCGAGTGAGCTAGCAAGCAAGCAAATCCATGTGGATGATAGTAACTTTTCCCGTTCCACCTTCACCTGCCTGTCCATCTTTAAGTATTTTCTGGAAAGGGAACCACTTACATTTTGCCAAGGTGATCCCAGAGAAGTAGTTTTTCAATTATGCTGCTGCAGAGCTGTTAATTCCACTCCCTCTTGCGACCATGCCGCACATCGTGGCTGACTAGCCATGCTTAACATCCCAGGTCATCCGTAAAAGAGAGAGAGAGCAAAAGAAGAAAGCAGACACGCTTGTCCGGACCAGCCGGCTAGTGGGGTTTACTCCCGTCCTGATGGAGGAAGGCACAGAGCATATATTACCTGTCAGCTCAGTTTCCGTTGCTCTCCGCTCCTCCCTCTTTCTTCTCTCTTGTGTGTGAAGAGCCATAATGACCTCCGGAGTTCTCCAGCTGCTGCAGCCATCGCACGCCCAACTCGCTGATTCAGCTGAACAGGGTGGGGGTGGGGGGGGGTGTAGTTGTAGAGAAGGAATAAGAGTGGTTAGGAAGGAGGGTAAAGCAGGAGGGGTGGAGTCGAGTAAAGAAAGCACACTCACGCCTTACATTTAGGCAGGGATAGACATCATGCTGACACGAGGAGCTGTCTCTGCTGCTCTAAAAACAGGCAGAAAAAACTGCAACACTTTCATCCCCCTCCTCCCACCCTCCTGTCTCTAACGTGCATTCGCAGGGAATTCTGCGAAGATTTGCATGGCTGCCGGTGCTCTCCCTAGTGCTTTAGCGTTTGGGGATTTTGCAGAGTTTATTTCTGCATTTTTCTGATCTCTGACATTTTAAACTAGCAGTATTATCCCATTCGCCGCTGCCTTGTGGGGTTCCATAATGCTTCTTTATGATTCATTTCATCAGAAAATATAAAGGAGAAGATGAGGAGGAAAGGTGGAAAAAAAAATTGCAGCTAAAGTGTGTAACTTCTGTGCCACCAAACTGAATTATAAAAATAAACGTTTTTTTCAAAAATATGCCCCATCTGTCGTTGATCGAATAGATAGATAGTCCCGCCCCAAACTCACACCATTGGTTGTGTCAATGTTGTGTCAGGCTGGATGGGGTCGCTCAAAACACAGTTTGAGAAAACCTACAAATTTATAGTGGCTTGCTTATAGTTGTCTCTGTCTATTAAGCTGGGAGAAAGTATACACACTTCAGCTCTATTTAGTTTTGTGGAACAACAACTTTTAGTATACTAAGTGAGGCTGATCTGTGGCTTGCAACATACTTATCATAGTAGACCATGGTCAAAGGATCCTCTTTTGAAAAACCTTATCTGAAGTGATCGCAGGCTTGTCTCTGATATTTTGGCCAGGCAAAGCAATCACTGATATATTGCCATTTTGAGACATTGACTGATACCTTGTCTGCCTGGCAAAGTTAACAGAAGTGTTACCTCCCCTGTCTGACAGTTCTTAAATCTCACAACAGTTTTGTTAATGGCTTTGTCAAAACTTTGACAACTTTAAGTTTTATTGAGTATTGTGTACAATAAATGTTTGATTCCATACATTTTGTGTACATCACATTTGCAATCATTAAGTTGTATTCTGTACCCCCGGATAGCAGAATTGGCATTGGCCATGACAAATTATTGGTCTACCACTACCACAGGCTTTTCAGCTGACTCAATCCATTGCTTTTAGAGATCGCTCCGCGAAGTTGTGTCTCCTGAAGAAACGAGGTAAAAACAAAAAGAGTTATCTATTGCACTTTACACTTGCACTTTAAAGAGCTAAATCATTAGCACTTTTTAGCCGGGGGAGCATTTGAAAACAGCTCCTCTCCGGTATCTCACTCGCCTCCCAGTGACCATATTTAGTCAACTAGTGCAAAAAATAGCTCCCCTCCTCCCACCAAGCCCCCCTACAAGCTCTGGGGAGCCTCCCATCCAGCGTTCCACCTATCGATTGTGTGTACTGCAGTGCGCGTTGCTAGCTTGAGTTAGCACAGTGCTGGCTTGCCGGTCTTCTATTTGCTGTGTTATTTTTAGTAAAGCCAAATAAAGTAGTCTCTGATGCTTCCACTTCTGTTTCCCTAACTCTTTTCCCCTCCCCTGCTTTTAACACTCAACCTCTCCACCCTCCGATCTAACTCTCAATCTAAACACCCCCTTCGTACTCTCTGCACTCTTAAATAGAGCTTGAACATTCTGCATATGGTAGATCTTGCCCCTGCTCGACACTATACTTAGTAACATTTTCATTTAGGTGTGAGAGAAGATGGAGTGTGATAGCGCTAGAATGTTGTGAAAATCCTATAGAGTACTGGAGAGCAATTTGGATCAAACCTGTTGCATTACTTTAAAGGACAATAGCTTGCCTATTAAAAACTGTCAAAATCGTATTGTGTATATTCTTATTTGACTCAGTTCTCCGCCATGCAAGGATTTCTCCCAGATATTTTTTATTCCTTCCTCTTAAGTTTTTCATACATTTTTGAAGAGCCACATTTAAGCTGTCTGAGGCATAGACACAGAAATGTTTACAGTATGTCCTTTCATTCAGTGTAGCTGTTGGTTTTAGCCTGCAATGGTCTGTCATCTCCACTGCTTTGTCCTCCACTGCTGCAGAGTAAAGGCAAATGGCCCTAGCACATAGAAGGCGACACGCATGACCGCCGTTAGCACATTCACACCTTTACAATAGGTGGCACTAATCAACAAGTCATTTTAGCCTGGTACAGTAGGTTGCTCAACTTATCTTTCAACTGGTCCGCCCTCCACTGACAGAAGAGAAGTACTTGACAAGCAGATCGAAAAAGGAAATAGATTTCTCTACAAGCAGTGATAAAATGATGTTGTTGCTGATTTGCTCAAGAAAATAAACATGATACACTTCACAAACTATTTCATTAGATTAAAAACAATTGAGTGTAAAAAAATATTAAAGGTTCAATCATTTTGAACAGTGCTGATACTTGCTTAAGATTAAATACAAAGGCAAAAAATGCAGCAATGTGGAATACAATACATTATGAAGACAATTGTTAGACCAGAGTGTTTTTTTAAGGGGATACAAGGCATTGATGCAGCAATGTAATTTACAAGTTAAGAGAACCAATATGAGAAAAAATGCTTAAGTTTTTAAGGCATTTGATGGAAATTATATACACATCCTTACAGCATTATCAGGATTTCTTACTTAAGTTCCTTCTACGTTTTATGTCTATGGTCAAAACAGCTTTCTGTGCTGAAGTGCCTCCTGTTGTGCTGGTTTTGGTAACTGTAGCAGCTCTTGACATGTGATCCAAAGCTCATATTTTATTGGACCAGTCATTTTACTGGCTGGTGAAAAAATATTATATTTTAGCATCTTCAAAGTGGCCACACATTGCTTAGATTTTGCAGAAATGTTCTCTTGACATTTTCTCAACCAACTTCTTGAGGAATCACCCTGAGATGCTTTTTAAACAGTATTGAAGGAGTTCCATGGAGGAGATCTATGTTGGGCACTTATTGGCTACTTTTCTTAATTATTGGGTTAAGTTATTAGCGTAGTGGCTAGAGCACAGGGCTGCTAATCAGAAGGTCGCTGGTTCGAACCCCACAGCCACCACTATTGTGCCCTTGAGCAAGGCACTTAACTCCAGATTGCTCCGGGGGGATTGTCCCTGTAATAAGGGCTCTGTAAGTCACTTTGGATAAAAGCGTCTGCCAAATGCATAAATATAAATGTAAATGTAATTAAATTAATATGTTGGCACAATTATAGTTTTATCTACAAAACTAATTTCAAATATTTAAGCATACACCTTCAGATCAAAAGGTTTTTTTAGATCATGAGAAACATTTCAGTCAAGTGACCCCAAACTTTTTAAAGGTAGTGTAATTCTCTAGATGTCCCAAAGCTCCTACTCTCCTATCGTTCACAGCTTGTGGCAGTGTTGGGATATAATTTGAGGAAAATACTTTCATTAATAAGTGTGTGTGTGTGTGTATGTATGTGTGTATATATATATATATATATATATATATATATATATATATATACACACAAAAATAATTCCTCAATCAAATAATAGGGTACTGCTTGGAAAAAAAAAAAATTTTATTATTTTTTTTTTTCAATTGTTCTGTACAATTTAATTAATGCATTCTCAGTTCTATGTATTGGCATTCAAATGCTCTGTATTTATGAGCATTACTAAAATTGACCATTTGCCAGGTGCAATGCTATCTACTGACTAATGTATTAGCTTGAGGCCCAACCCTCAGCCAAGCAGACCCATTGAGAAAGCCACATTTTAAAGTTGGTGCTGCAATATAAAAACTAACATTTAGAGATCACCCATTAAAAAAACATTTAAGAACATTACCCTAAACCTGAGACCTGTGTGAGATTAATCTTGAGCCACCCCCACCCAAAAGAAAAAGTCAATCTTTTTGACAACATTGTGAGCTTTGTTTAAATAATGAGAGGTTGACAAGCTTTCTAGTTAGAGACAATTTTGATGTATGTGAAGTGAATGGAGGTGCCCATCAGAATGAATATGTAATGCAGTGATGTGATCTATTGGTCAGGTCAACCCTTTTTTGTCAATACTCTTCGGAGTTAAATTTGACCTAATCTTGGATAGTAAAGCATACCTTGCATGTATTCTACAAATTTGTGCGATCTAATTCCCTTCCTTTGTGTCATTCATTGTGAATGTTTAGTTGAGCAGGTTCATTGATCAGAAAAAGAAGGACCACATGACTGTTGTATTGTTCTTCTATTTTGCAGTTAAAGGCAAGTGGCTTTACATTGAAAATTGTAAAATTGTACTGTGTGTTTCCCATTGCAGGGATCCTGGTTTGACCTCCTTTTAGATTAATTTGGGCATCTTAAGAAACACAATTATGTAACTCTAAGTGTAATATTCCTGTCAGGAAACATATAGAGAAAGGAATAATAGCTTACAGTTGTTATAATGTCCTTTTCTGCACTTTCATCTCACATTGTATGCACACACAAATTGTGCAGGTTGTTGAGGGTAGACATATGTTGTGTTCAGATCAAATTTCACGTGTTTGTTTTTTATTCCTCGTAGTTAAATTATACTTGTTTCACAACACCTGAGTAAATGGTTTTTTTTTTTAGTTTTTTGCCAAAAGACACTGCGTTTCAAACTGCATAAATGATAACACTATGCAACACAATTTTTGTTTCCTAATTGCTAATGCCTCAAGTATAGAAAATGGCTATTATTCCACACAAACTTTGCTTTTGTGAGCAGGACAGTGATATTTTGGAATTTACCTATTTCCAATTAGAAAACATTCAAATGTGTGTCTTTTTGTTCACATAAAGTCAGAAAAAACATATGTATCCAAATGAACATGTATTTATACTAAAGTATTACAAAAATTACTACAAAAGATTTAGAAGTGAGAAGTTTTTCGAAATTTACGATTGTACTCTAAATAACTTTAACAAATCAGCCCCCAAAAGTAGTCTCCCATCATGTTCCTGTTATACTGTCCTTGGTAGCAGTATTCAAAGTCCAGTATATCCTGATGGAAGTGCTCGCCTTGCTCCTGAGTGCATTCCCATGTTCTCCTTGAGTTTATCAAGATGAGCATCAAGGATATGGACTTTGAGGTACATCCTACAGCCCATTGTGCTGTAGTTTTCGGCCTTTTGATTGCCCAGGAAGCCACGAACCACTGCGACAAAGCCGTTCCAAGCTGGTTCTCCTTACTTGTGAGCTTCGTGGGGAATTCATTGCACTCAGGATCTTCTTTATCTGTGGTCTGACGAAGAAACTGGCTTTGACCTTTGACTCAGACAGCCTAGGGAAGAAGTCTTTAAGGTACTTGAAGGCTGCCGACTCCTTACCTAGAGCTCTGACAAATTGTTTCATAAGGCCCAATTTGATGTGCAGTGGTGGCATCAGCACCTTCCGAGGGTCCACCAGTGGCTCCCAGTTGATGTTGTTCCTCCCCACAGAGAACTCAGTCCGCTGTGGCCAGTCCAGCCTGTGGTAGTGCACCTTGGTGTCCCTGCTGTCCCAAAGGCAAAGATGGCAGGAAAACTTTGTAAAACCGCCTTGGATACCCATCAGGAATACCACCATTTTGAAGTCTCCCATGACCTCCCAGCCATAGGCACCATATTTTAAGTAAGTATTTAAATGAGTCCAGCAAGGTCTTGATGCTGTTGCAATCCTCTTTGAGGTGCACTGAGTAAGCCAGGGGAAGAGACGGGTACTTGTTACCATTATGGAGCAGCATGGCTTTGAGGCACCTGGATGAGCTGTCAGTGAAGAGGCGCCACTCATTCTGGTTACAGGCGTTTCTGATTGCCTCGAACAGACTGGTCACATTGTGACAGAAGCAGAGCCCTTCTTAACAGGTGAAGAAGCTGGAAAAAGGTGACGCTTCCTCTGATCTGCGACTTGCACATTTCATCCAACAAGTTCCACTGCTTGAGCCTAGACGTCAAAAGCTCGGCACTGGACTTGGTGAGACCAAAATCTTGAATCAAGTCATTTTGGTTTGGGTAGTATGGGTTTTTCTCCTCAGCTTCACCTCTGAAATCCCTCAAAGTCCATATCCTTGATGCTCCTCGGAGTGTACTCTCATGTTCTCCTTTATCGAGATGAGCAAGGCAAGCACTTCCATCAGGATATACTGGAATTTGAATGTTGCTACCATGGACAGTATAACAAGAACATGATGGGAGACTACATTTGGGGGCTGATTCGTGAAAGTGATTTACAGTATAATTGTAATTCTCAAACTACTCACTTCTAAATCTTATGAAGTCATTTTTGTATTTTGTATTGCCCGTTTTCTCATTGGAAATAGTTCAATTTCAAAATATCACTGTCCTGGTCACAAAAGCAAAGTTTGTGAGGAATAATAGACATTTTCTATACTTTTGGCATAAGCAATTAGGAAATAACACTCCTCCCAGGAACCACATTTTTTTTAAATTGGTTACAAAGTGTAATCACTTCACAGGGCACTATGTCCAATGATTGCAACGTGTAGGATCAGAATCTTCAATATAATTACTTAAATAGTTCAAATTGACAATTTTTTTACTGTCACAGTGGAAGGTATTATCTTTGTGGGGAACAGGCTATTGGTATTACCACTTCTGAATGTATTTTACAGGGCAGCCAAAAGCAGTGCAAACATCTTTTACAATAATGCTGATGCACATTGGCTGTACCCTCCCAAATAGAAACTCGAGAACCAGGTTTGAGCTACCTCACTGCGGTTGGCTTTTGTATAGTGCTGCACTGATTAGTAAATATATATTTTCTCCAGATATTTAATGTGCCCCATTGCCACGGTTTTACAAGTTAAATGCTGCAGATATGTTTATGCCCACACTGTAAAATTACTTAAAAAAAAAAAAAAAAAAAAAAAACTTCAGCTGTCACTAACAAAGATCATAGTGACACATTTGCAACCAGTAAACACTATGAGAGCATCACACCAAAGTCCCTTTCAAGCAAGTCAGTCCAATTTATGCCATCTTTAGAATGCCCTCGGGCTGGATGGGCAGCTTTTGTTCGATGTAAACAAGTTGCATAAAAGTACAGCTACTATCTACTTGAAAGTCCAAAATCTCCAATACAATTAGTCAAGATCACGATCAACAGTGGTGTGTCCAGACTTGTTTGACTGGGGTGGCCCACTTCTAGTTTTATTGAAAACCCACCTCCTGGGAAATGACCAATCGTAGTTTAGAATTTGGGGTGGCACCTGGAGTGGCCAATCAAATTCTAGGGGTGGCCAGGGCCACACCATGCCTACATATTTCAAATTAACATTAAAATCTGACCACATTGGAAACATAAATTGTGCTTCTTTAACTCCGAATGGACATGCACATTCTCGAGTTGATTGACAAACGATGTTTGTATCTAAAATGTGATTGGCTCTTTTACCTGTAAGGTGGGACTTCCTTATCTACATTTGTTGGTTGTTTGACGTTCCAATTTCTCCCATTCATTTTAATAAAAGTGGCCCATCTCTGCTAAATATTCTCTGATCACACACAGCAGATAAATGTTCAAAAATAAGAGTGATATGTCCACTACAAGCTATTAAACTGATCCTGTGAGAAATCAATAGTATATGTAATTAGTTTACCATCTTTGGCATTTTGTTTTAAAACAGATCACTAATTATTAAGCAACTGCGTGAAGATGGGGTGCCCTTATTGCAGTTTAAACTGTTATCATTGTTATTGTGACAAAAATAAAATCACAAAATTGCGCTGGGATTAGTGACAAATGAAAGATTGTGTGAAACTTGAGAGCATGCATGTTGTAGTGAGTGACACTGAGCATGCATAATCACTCAAATTCTCTCTCGTGCCACATACCGTCTGACTGTCACGACTCATGTTACATAACATGAGATTTGTATTTGCATTTTCATTTGCATTAATACATTTTTACATCTGTTTGCAATATCTTTGTCCTCTCGGTCCTTTTCAGCACGTCAGAATTACTAATTACTCTTGAAAATGGACACCTTAATAAATTTTGCTACTGCGTAGCAATGTGTTAAAAATCAGAATGCATTATCAGAAAATGCCTACTATAATATGTATTTTTAGAAAATGTAAAAATATAGTTACTTCCTGTCTATTGTGTGACACAGTCTAAACTTAGCAATTGTTAAACCCATAAAAAAAAAACAAGTTACAAAACTATACTAAGATGTATCACATGTTTTTAGATTTGCTGTAATTCACTACAAATGTTGCACAGCTAAGATTTCCAACTGCAATCTGAGAACTACTACTTCAATCTGACAATCACTGCTTTTACTAGGTACTCCACCAGTGGGTAAATCTCTGTAGTTTTGAAATCGGTCCCGGATGTGCTGAGTTCAGGTAGCCCTGTAACAAGAGATCTCATCAATTACACCCGTACCCGACTTAAGACAGTAGAATGTCTGAATGGTGATAAGTATTGAGTGGTAAGCAGCGGTTTTAATTACTATGGGCCTTAGGGTCTGTGGAAAAAGACAAATTACTTTTTTAATGTTAGTTGTCTCTGATTAATTTTGCCACAGCTCTCAAGTCTTGGTACGATTGATTGCAAATAACAGACCTCTCCGAGGAGAAGGATTTTTTTTATTGACAGTATACAGGAATTCCATGCAGGATTAACTAGTGCCATGTGATAAAGCCAGGTTCAGCCTAAACAAACACCCTCCATACTTGGTTATAACACTATCTCCACTCGTTTTTTTTCTCAGTCTATTTCTCTTTCCCTCATTTCCCAGCCCTTTAAGCATTCAATCATGGAGAGGGTAAAGCTGCTGAGCGGCAGACGGCATAAAAGTGATTTATGAAAGGCCGACCTGAGTGCTGTCGGGGGAAGCCTGTGGCAGCCGGTCTCTCAGCTCCTGGCTATTGTTCCACTCAGCCACACTGCAGCTGTTGCAGCACTCCACTCTGATCTCTCACCTCATCTTCAAAGCCCTATACACACTTACTATAAACCTCAATGCTAGAAACAATCTACAATATGTGCTTTTTAGTAGCAATGGGGTCAAATTTACTTCGTATGTAAATCAGTTGCACAGACTAGATGGAGATTTCATAGTGTTTCAAAAGTCATTTTTGACTTGAAGATGATAAGACTTCAGTGCTAAGAGCAGTGGCAAGTATAAAGAGCCTTACAGACAAGGAACAATGACCATTTGAGATCTTTTATGTTTATAAGAAGGTGGATAGCTGTGCCATATAAATAAATTGAAATGCCTTGGTGGATTTCAAAGTAGCGAGAGCCAATAGAAAAGTCATAGATGTAGCAAAAACAAGTCATGCAGTCCAAACCACGACCTCTTGAAATCAGTATTTCACCCTAATTTGGGGTTTTCAAATAAATCATTTCTTAAAGCTGGTACATCAGGTTGCATTAACACAGTTGCAAATAATGTAATTTTTTTTATTGGAATGTTCAAATAATTAAATCCAATAAATACACAACCTAGTTACATTAATTTGGCCCTTTTAAATACAGTTTGCATTATTCTCATTTATCAAATATTTACATTCTGTGCTTCGTATCACCTAAAAGATGTTCTGCTGCTTTCATTACAATGAAACCGGAAAACAATTTGCATCACACACATTTCAACCTTTCCCCCACATGCATATGTCCACCCCACTAGGGTAAAGGACTGTAATCAAACAAGCCAGTAGATCCAAGGGCAAACAGGCACAAACCAATACCCATTTTCTCCAATCAGAGAGCTTATACTATTTCTGGGGGTTGGCCAAGTCCTGACTCTGAGCCAATAGTTGCTGTAGTCAGTGTGATGATTGTTGGAGACATGGCTGTGGGACATGTGAGAGTAGCAGTGAGGGAGTAGGGTACAGAAAGTTAGCGAAGCACTAGAATACTTTCTCTAATTATAAATTAATCTGACTTATTCATGCAAATTAAACAAGTACTAAATTGTATAGCAGTTAAATCCTAATTCATTTTTCTTCTTTATTATTGTTTGTTTTGTACATCCCACTGCATTAAGAAAAAATGTTCCCCATTAGTGGCATATTCCAGGATCCTGTTTCTATTAATGAATCACCATTTAGTAGAGCTGAAATTTAGAAGACTTCACCCAACTGCGTGAATGCCTCTAACATTTACAGTACACATACTGACCCATGTTAAAAACTGACCCATGCTCATCTGTTGCCATGGAAACCTATCTGGTCACTCAGAGGTCAATATTTCTTAATGTATACTGACAAGTAAAGAGATTGATGGAAAGATTGAGCAGTGATTGTCTCATCATTTGGATTGTATCTGCACTTTCTGTAAGTTCAAAAAGTGATTTCTATTGACTGTATTACCAAAGTTGACACGGTTAAATTATAACTCGCCTTTGCCACATAATAGCATAAGCTGCGTCCAAATTTTGTATACTGTCATGAATAAATACATTCCTGGACATACAACATCCCTCATCTGGGTATTGTCCTTTGACCCTTGTTTTTTAACAACAGCAAAAACCATTTACTCGGGTGTTGTGAAACAAGTATAATTTAACTATGAGGAATAACTTTCTGGGTACTTATTGCACATTCACTTGAAACAAGCCATCTGGATGGCATTTTAACAGCTTTTTTTAATTCTGCTTTTTCGAATATGATGGCTCCTGTGGCCTTATGTGAAAATAAAGTGTCCACTGGTTGCACAATTCAAAACCTCAGCAGATGTAGCATTTTGGATATTAAGAAATTAAGAATTCTGTGAATACTGAAACCATGTCCGAAATGAAGCACTATACACTTTCAATACACACTATGCACTCAGCCATGTAGTGCATGTATTTTAAAAGTGTAGGATCGTCCCAGATACAACACAAAAAAAAACTTTAATATGCAGAAGCTCTCTGCATTTTTCAGCTGATAGAATTGACAAATCAAAACCCTTGTGAAGTGCAGCACCAGGTGAATGCCCAATGCCGGATGAATGCCCAATTTTACCTGCCACTTTTATTATGTATGTATGTATGTATGCATGCAGCCATGTCTCAAGACCTGTAGTCCCAATGTCGTTGTATACTGAGACTGTCTGAGGTCATATGCAGCATTCTCATAGAAACTATTCTTGCAAATTGTTCCCAGATGACTGGCAGAGAAGAAATAGTGAGAATTCATCATATGTACATGTTCCGCGAGACAAGTGTGATCATCAATATACCTCTGAACTCAGGGAGAATCAGACTCCCACATTGACAGCTTTTCTTTCATCTGTTCTTTAAAATATGCCATCAAGTGTGCTTCCTCAAACGTGCATCTTTGTCTCTAACAGCATTTCTTGTCATTTGTCACTAAGTATATTGGTATTTGAGCAAAATTACCTGCCACTGCATAAGGAATACCTATATTTGGCGGGCGGTGGATCCTTATTTCATAGCCTGTAGAAGTGTGCGCTTTGGGATGCTCCTTGAGTTTTTGGACATCCTACACATTTGACACTGCTTTTTGTATACTGTGTAGCAGGGAAGTATGCAAATTCAGTCTCGGGGATAGATTTGTGTAAGACAAATTCACAAGGATATCTGATACCAATGCATGCCCTTATGTTTACTTTTGGTTCTATTGGCTTTTAATAAAACCTTTTAATACTCTTTCTTTGGCAGCATCCAAACATTATAAATTCATTTTGTGACCATAATGCATTAGTGAGCTGTAAATGGAACCCCAATGCAGATAATTAAATCAGCCTTTTAGAAATGGATCATACAGCTACATACAATTCTTAATACATGCTTATTAGACCAACTGACCAATTTTGCCCATCTGTAGGCTTGTTTTCCTAAATCTTCTTGTCTGGTTGTATCTGAAGAGCATGAACACAAGCTGAGCTACTTAAGTGGATTGAATTGCCCACCTCTGGTAAACAGTTTGAAGTTGAAGTTATTTAAAGCCTGATATTTATAGCAGATATATATATATGTGATGTCGACCATTCCCCTAAGTGAGTTATAGTCAGCCACCAATTGAAGGTCTGAGTCACAAAGATTTTTAATCACTCCACAAAGAAAATAATTCTCAGTGTTCCCTCGTTGTCAAATTTCTTCTGGCCTCCAATCTAAAAAAATTATGTCCAGAACATATAAATGGAGCCTTCATGTATACATGAATTTGAATTTATTATTAATTTTGTTCAAAGGGGCTCCTGTTTGAGGTATTTGAAGTACACGTTTATTGATTAGGGGTGTAAAAATGCATCCTTGCATCACAGTACATCGTTCTATCAAAGAAATTTAAATGAATCGATTACAGAATTCAAGAATTGATTATCATTACTATATTAATACCTAATGTAACCGTCTCATGATGCACAAGTCTTCTTGCAACAGGCACACAGCAGAGCATGCATGATTGAAGGCAAAGAATGCGTAAGTTGAAATAAAGAAAGTTTATGCAGCCAAGTTCACTCTGCGAACCTACATAAGATAAAATGGATGAATGGATGCAGGGTTACTACAATTCTACGTTGTTTCTATTAACTGCAATTACAATTTCTTGGTTAATTTAACTAAGAATTTTTAATCCATGGTTACAAATCGTGAAATGCTTTTACACATGGCAAAAATATTCTCTCTCTGTCTGTCTGTCTGTCTGTCTGTCTGTCTGTGTATATTGTGTGTGTGTGTGTGTGTGTATATATATATATATATATATATATATATATATATATATATACACACACAGTATCTCACAAAAGTGAGTACACCCCTCACATTTTTGTAAATATTTGATTTATATCTTTTCATGTGACAACACTTAAGAAATGACACTTTGCTACAATGTAAAGTAGTGAGTGTACAGCTTGTATAACAGTGTAAATTTGCTGTCCCCTCAAAATAACTCAACACACAGCCATTAATGTACACGGCTTTAACCCTCTTGGGCATGGAGTTCACCAGAGCTTCACAGGTTGCCATTGGAGTCCTTTTCCACTCCTCCATGATGACATCACAGAGCTGGTGGATGTTAGAGACCTTGTGCTCCTCCACCTTCCATTTGAGGATGCCCCACAGATGCTCAATAGGGTGTAGGTCTGGAGACATGCTTGGCCAGTCCTTCACCCTCAGCTTTTTTAGCAAGGCAGTGGTCGTCTTGGAGGTGCGTTTGTTGTCATTATTATCATGCTGGAATACTGCCCTGCGGCCCAGTCTCCGAAGGGAGGGGATCATGCTCTGCTTCAGTATGTCACAGTACATGTTGGCATTCATGGTTCCCTCAATGAACTGTAGCTCCCCAGTGCCGGCAGCACTCATGCAGCCCCAGACCGTGACACTCCCACCACCATGCTTGACTGTAGGGAAGACACACTTGTTTTTGTACTCCTCACCTGGTTTCCGCCACATACGCTTGACACCATCTGAACCAAATAAGTTTATCTTTGTCTCATCAGACCACAGGACATGGTTCCAGTAATCCATGTCCTTAGTCTGCTTGTCTTCAGCAAACTGTTTGCGGGCTTTCTTGTGCATTATCTTTAGGAGAGGCTTCCTTCTGGGATGACAGCCATGCAGACCAATTTGATGCAGTGTGCGTCTGTATGGTCTGAGCACTGACAGGCTGACCCCTCCCACCCCTTCAACCTCTGCAGCAATGCTGGCAGCACTCATACGTCTATTTCCCAAAGACCACCTCTGGATATGACGCTGAGCATGTGCACTCAACCATGGGGAGGCCTGTTCTGAGTGGAACCTGTCCTGTTAAACCGCTTTATGGTCTTGGCCACCATGCTGCAGCTCAGTGTCAGGGTCTTGGCAATCTTCTTATAGCCTAGGCCATCTTTATGTAGAGCAACAATTCTTTTTTCAGATCCTCAGAGTTCTTTGCCATGAGGCGCCATGTTGAACTTCCAGTGACCAGTATGAGGGAGTGTGAGAGCAATGACACCAAATTTAACACACCTGCTCCCCATTCACACCTGAGACCTTGTAACACTAACGAGTCACATGACACCGGGGAGGGAAAATGATTAATTGGGCTCAATTTGAACATTTTCACTTAGGGATGTACTCAATTTTGTTGCCAGCGGTTTAGACATTGATGGGTTTGTGTTGTTATTTTGAGGGGACAGCAAATTTACACTGTTATACAAGCTGTACCCTCACTATACATTGTTGCAAAGTGTAATGTCTTCAATGTTGTAAAAAGAAAATGTATAATCAAATATTTACAAAAATGTGAGGGGTGTACTCACTTTTGTGAGATAATATATATATATATATATATATATATATATATATATATATATATATATATATATATATATATACACTCACCTAAAGGATTATTAGGAACACCATACTAATACTGTGTTTGACCCCCTTTCGCCTTCAGAACTGCCTTAATTCTACGTGGCATTGATTCAACAAGGTGCTGAAAGCATTCTTTAGAAATGTTGGCCCATATTGATAGGATAGCATCTTGCAGTTGATGGAGATTTGTGGGATGCACATCCAGGGCACGAAGCTCCCGTTCCACCACATCCCAAAGATGCTCTATTGGGTTGAGATCTGGTGACTGTGGGGGCCATTTTAGTACAGTGAACTCATTGTCATGTTCAAGAAACCAATTTGAAATGATTCGAGCTTTGTGACATGGTGCATTATCCTGCTGGAAGTAGCCATCAGAGGATGGGTACATGGTGGCCATAAAGGTATGGACATGGTCAGAAACAATGCTCAGGTAGGCCGTGGCATTTAAACGATGCCCAATTGGCACTAAGGGGCCTAAAGTGTGCCAAGAAAACATCCCCCACACCATTACACCACCATCACCAGCCTGCACAGTGGTAACAAGGCATGATGGATCCATGTTCTCATTCTGTTTACGCCAAATTCTGACTCTACCATCTGAATGTCTCAACAGAAATCGAGACTCATCAGACCAGGCAACATTTTTCCAGTCTTCAACTGTCCAATTTTGGTGAGCTCTTGCAAATTGTAGCCTCTTTTTCCTATTTGTAGTGGAGATGAGTGGTACCCGGTGGGGTCTTCTGCTGTTGTAGCCCATCCGCCTCAAGGTTGTGTGTGTTGTGGCTTCACAAATGCTTTGCTGCATACCTCGGTTGTAACGAGTGGTTATTTCAGTCAAAGTTGCTCTTTTATCAGCTTGAATCAGTCGGCCCATTCTCCTCTGACCTCTAGCATCAACAAGGCATTTTTGCCCACAGGACTGCCGCATACTGGATATTTTTCCCTTTTCACACCATTCTTTGTAAACCCTAGAAATGGTTGTGCGTGAAAATCCCAGTAACTGAGCAGATTGTGAAATACTCAGACCGGCCCATCTGGCACCAACAACATGCCACGCTCAAAATTGCTTAAATCACCTTTCTTTCCCATTCTGACATTCAGTTTGGAGTTCAGGAGATTGTCTTGACCAGGACCACACCCCTAAATGCATTGAAGCAACTGCCATGTGATTGGTTGATTTAGATAATTGCATTAATGAGAAATTGAACAGGTGTTCCTAATAATCCTTTAGGTGTGTGTGTGTGTGTGTGTGTATATATATATATATATATATATATATATATATATATATATATATATATATATATACACACATACACACATACACACACACACACACACACACACACACACACACACACACACACACACACACACACACACTCTGTATCTCACTATGGGAATTCGCCTATGGCCTTTCCGAAACTTGAATCAATGACACCACATCTGTCAGCTGACAGACCAATCACAGCAGTGATAAGGGAGCCCCACCTCCCTATATAAGACACTGCCACAGGTCTTTTCATCACTCCCGTTCTCTTCCCTGTGAAGATTATTGGAAAATCCACAGCAGGACTCTCAAGGAGTGGTCGCTAAACAGTTAGTTAGCCAAGCCGTTCAGATATGTCGCAGAGCGAGGCTTTTTTCTTTTGCGAATATATTCACTGTCAAAGTGAATATACTTTTCTGCTGTTTCGGTATTGTTTCTTCAGGCATAAACCAGCATGTCAAGTTTTCAGTAGAGTTAAAAGCAGTTATAGTTTCTACCCTCTCATACACATCGTGGTGGTGTGGCAGATCAGCTGGATGAGCACCTTAAGGAGAGATCCGGGGTTAACACATAATCAAGTGGCACATTATTATGGTGAACTGGCTCTGTGATCTTGAGCTCAGTTTTTGTAATGGTGGCTCTGAGCTCACCGAGCAGCTGATCGAAGGGAAAGGATCCTTCCAGTCCTTGCGTGTGTGGATCTATGATCTCGCCCAAGGATTCCCACCTGCTCTGTATCGCCTGTGTCAGGGTCAGACATGCACAGGCTGCACTCACTAATCCCGAGTGTTTCCTGTGCTGTTCCCGGTTCGACCAGTGGGTCGCAGCGTTTAATTATGGGGATCCCTGTTTTTCTCTGCTGCCAGCGGAAAAGACCCCCAGTAGCAGGAACAGCACAGCTTACCGATTTAATGGACAAAGTTTTCACCGATCTATCTCCCCTCTTTGAATCTGCCCCTTTGGTGGGGGACAGAGAAGAAGAGGATTACGAGGATGATCGCCTTTTGGTGGACGATGGCGATGAGGATGATGCTATTCTCTTCACTCATTCTAGGTCGGGCAGCATCCCCTCCGGTCGAAGCATCGGTGGCGAATCACCTCCACCCCAATCAGCAGGCGACCTTTTCGTCCGTTCCCCCTTCACTGCCAGGATGGATGGCGAGATTGTCGATCTACCGATCTTCAGCCTTAGCCATAAGGGCTCTTATTTCCACCTCGCTCCTCACAGCGTATCAGGCCAAGCTGATGGAGGAGATGGGGTGGCAAATTGGGAGGAGATCTGCATCATTGCGGATCTCAACCTGCACACGTCCAGAGGAGCCATCCAGAGCTGCGGTTGGATCATGGGTGAAAAGGCTCTTTGGCTGGGTTTGTTGGGTTTGTCTGAGAGAGAGAAGACTGACTTCCTGGACACTCCTGTGGAACTGAATGCCATTTTCGGGGCTACGGTTTCTACAGTGCGGCAACTGTAAGATTGAAGGAAGAAAGATGGAGGCGTTTGAAACTTGCCTTCCTCAAAGTTACAGCTTGAGCTCCGCAGCTGTTTCCCAACCCAATTTAGAGGTGGACAATCTGGATTAAAGACCCAGACCTGGGTCCCAGAGAGGGGAAAAAAAGTCTCATTCATTCTGTCTCTATGCCTATTGGGTCTGATGCCTCGGCAGCGTCAATCATTCCATTGGGGCAATTGAAAGAGATTCAGCACTGGATAGCAGCACAGCACTTGTGTCCTCACCATCATTTAAATCGCAGGGTGACCGTGACATCAGAGGGGATGCTTGCTTTTCATAACTGGAGAATCCCCGCTTTCCTTTATGCTGGGATTACTTTGGGGGCGGTCTGTCTGAGGAAAGTGGTGACGAGAGAGGCACACTTACAGTAGGCAGAACAGTGAGTGGGGTTTGGCCCGCGTCACTACGTAAAATGCAATTGCTATGGATACTGATGGCGTCTGCGTGGTGCTTGGCCAGGTGACGCAGACTGAATATGAACTTTCAATTCACTTGAAACTGGGTCTTAAGCACACAAACTCCAAAATATAAAAGAGGAATTTGCAACTTAATTAGTCTATTTAGGATCATTTCAATTTAAAAATTTCATAATTGTGACAGACCTTGTGATTTTTAATGTGATTAAATTAAAAGATGCAACTGTATTGTTTAAGCGTGCTGAAATCATCTTAAATCATCCTTATTTAAAGCATTGCTTGTGTATAACTTAACCGCATTCAACAACAAATGTAAATTTAGTCATTAGCGGACTTTAAATTACCTACTGTAAGCAATTTTCTCTGTATTATGCATAGTCCAC
The DNA here is from genome assembly GCA_032164185.1 of Moxostoma hubbsi. Taxonomy (NCBI): domain Eukaryota; kingdom Metazoa; phylum Chordata; class Actinopteri; order Cypriniformes; family Catostomidae; genus Moxostoma; species Moxostoma hubbsi. Next base: position 11,194,797 of record JAVLUX010000004.1, on the reverse strand, counting down.
AGGTTTATTTGTGAGATGTTGTGGACCATTTTTTTGAGTCTGTTGCTCATTCTTGGCATGTCTGACAGATAGCAGATTGCTTTAATAAACATTTGCAGAAGAAAAAGCTGTTGGATGATGTGAACTACATGTTGCGCACCCACAATAGTCTTACATTTACACACTTTTGAAGCGCACTGGTTACATTGAAGCACATCACTGAGCTAGATTGGAGCGTCTCTATATACTATATTTATCAGTTTTCCTGCCCTTAGCATCCATATATCCCCCAGAAATGGTCCACTAAAATGTTCAATTGTGATATGATATGCAGTTTTTGCATCAGAACGATTTGGAAAATTTGCAAATTATCATAAAACCGGTTAACCGCATTTTTTTTCTCAGATGGGAATCGAACAGTCAAAAACTCTCACCACGGCATCCCTAAATGGATGCTGCAGAGTTCAGCTTTTTGTGTCATTATTCAAAACTGTTGTTGTTGCCTTCTTCCATAATTACAATATTTCATGTTAACATTGCATTTGAATCTCCATAAAATGTAGTATTTCTCCATAAAACAGTTTAACCACAAATAGAACTTAGTTTAAAGGTGACCTATTGTGCAAAATTCACTATTACATGGTGTTTGAACATAAATGTGTGTTGACTCTGGTTTAAACATATACCGCTATTTTCACTGTCAGTAATATTGGTTATGATGTCTAGTTATCTGAAGCAGAGATGTCAAAACTCAGCCCTATTCTGGCTATGGAGCTTGTTTTTATTCCCACCTAAAAAGTGACATTTTAAACATGGTATAATAAATTATCTGTTGGGTATTTTGAGCTGAAACTTCACAGACACATTCTGTGGACACCAAAGATTAAAATTACATCTTGTGAAAGGTGGCATAATAGGTGCCCTTTAATAAATGTGAATGGTGGGCAGACATTGGCTGTGAACGAAAAACACTTACTCTTTCTACTTACTCTTTACTGAATGTTACAGAGAATAGGGAGTGTTTTCAGACTGTTCTAAAGGGAACTGACCAGTTGATTAGTCACCTGTGACTGGTCAATGACATGCAGCAGCCGCAAAAATATAAAACAGTCTTGATTTTGAATTATCGTGAGTGAGCCATCTGGCACCTTTATATCCTATGTATAACCACGTTTACACGCCACTAATAGATAGTTGTTCATTCTGTGTCCCTGCTCGATTTAAAAGTGGATTTTTTTCTGTCTGCACATGACATTTCATCTGTAATTATTGGTGCAATAAATCTTAACGTTATTTGATATGCAAATCTATTTAACGGTTGACTGTCTGTTTGTGTGTGTTTGCATCAAGTCATCATGTTGCATCATACCTTTATTCATATCGAATAGCTATTATGCATTAAAAAGGAAAATACAGTTGGCAGCAGTATAGATACTGGCATCTTTCGCTAAAATACACTGCAAAAAACAAGAATGAAGATAAGTGAACTTCATGTGTCTGAAATGAATCCGACCATTCAGCTATGACTGTGACAGGACAACGTTCCTCCAGAGCGCCTTTTAAACAATTTTTTTTTTTTAATGTCTAAAATTGCCTTTATTATAATCAGCATGTTTAAAGTATTATTCATATTATTTTTGTGAACATTAACCAAATATGTCATCATCTCTGGCATAGATGGCAAGGAAAAACAACCAGAAATGTTATATTACTAGTAGTATAGTGGAGTCTCCATATAGTGGAGTCTCTCCTGAGATTGTTTCCATTATTTGATATTTATATTCCTTTTATAGGCCTACTTAACTTTAGCTAACACTATTTTTAGCTTTACTATTGTGATTTACATTGTTTGTTTTTGATACATTTTCACTTTATGGAAAATACAAAGACGGTCCATTCAGACTTTTTTTTTTTTTTTTTTTTCACGTTTTCACTCCCCATAATGTATCTTTCTTCAGTCACAAAGGCTGCAAGCCTATCTAAAAATATTCAGACATAAATAATGGACTGCTGTCATTCAGCTTCAAGACACAGTTGATTTTATCTTTTAATATTCATATCAAAGTGCACTCACAAACCCCACTACTTTGGCTTTGTCTCTGGGCCCGAATGTCATAATCCTTGCCTAATTTTTGAGACCGTTTTGACTATGATTTTTTTTCTTTTACAAAGTACTATTGCTGCCAACTTATACATTTATAATAACTATTTAATAAAATGTATTAAGCATTCCTTATGTCATTTCATAGCTACAGTATATTAGGCCTGCCGCGATAATTACGTTATCGACTTATCTTAAAATATATGGACATGACCTTTGAATCTTTGTTGACATCGATATTGCCCATTGTGTCTACATGCGTGTTTGTTTACATAAGAATGAATGTCACCAACATTTTAGCCAGTCGCGCTGCATCTGTGCTCTCCCACACACAAAGCGAACAGTGTTTTAATAGGTGTTTTTCTGGACGACTGCATAATTCTAGATAGAATGTTTGGAAGAATAACTCCAAATGGACTTTGTTTCAAAGCCGCATTCCACAGCTCCGGTGTGGGAACATTTTGGCTTTAAGCCGAATGAGAGAGGAGAGCCTATTAATGTGAACGAGCCGGTATAACGACTTTGTTTAAAAACAGTCACAGCGAAAAGTTTCAGTACAATTCAGGGTTAAACATTAATGCTTGTCCGGGACAAGTGGATTTTTACAAGGGCAAGTCTATTTTAGTTGCCCGACCGAATAAGTTGCCTGATTGAAACCTTAATAATGAAAAAAAAAATACCAGGTTTATTTGTGATTTAGCGTGTGCCTGTATCACTTATTTAAAAAATAAATAAATAAATGAATAAAAATCATAAAATAAATTTAAAATAAACAAATAGTTCCACCTTCCTACTAGGAAAAGTGCATTGGCACAGCAAATGATGTTAGACTTCCAACTTGGAAATTCCTACAAAATATTGCATTACACTTTTGCCAAGATGCAGAGGCCTGTCGTCACACAAATATTCCAAAACCAGAAAGATGCACAAACTCGGTACTACACCTTGACTTTTATTAAAAAATATCCCGCTGTGAAGCAAATGTTCTGCATTACATGATGATAACACTTGTTTAACAAACATTTGCAAAGACACGTGTTCTAATCATGCTACATTTTACTCTTTCTATAAGTACCTGTAATGCAAATGCGAGCATCGCAGCATCATTTATAATATAGTTGTTCTGACATGTCTCTAATAACAGTCTAACACCTGCTAGGCTAACAGGATTGTTCCAATTTTGTTTTCTTATAATATTATGACCATCGTGCAATGAATTGCCATTATGATCAAATATCAAATAGAAATATCCCACATAGTTTTTTCATGTAACACAACATAATTACATAGACTTTCATTCAGATAAGTTGCATCATGGCAACCAAAAAAAATTAAAAATCTCCAAAACATCACATTCTGAGGCAATACCAGTTCATTATCATGACATACAGGGAACTTTGTACAATAGAACTTGTCTATTGTTAACCAGTTGATAATTTTTGCTTTTCATGATTATTTGTATGCACTTATAGGTCCTAAGTGGCTTGAACTCCGATAATTGCTGCTTGCTGCAATATTTTAGTTTTCTTTTGTCTTGAATTTCTCATGTCTTATTCTTTTTATTAAAGAGACTCTTTCAAGCTGGGCCTAATGCATTTTAATGTTGTTTTAATGGTGCTTTTTGATATGGTTTACGCAAACACATGGTAACTGCACCATGCAGTTTGCACTGCCACACACCGTTTATGTGTGAAAAGTGCTAATTTGAATAAGCTTGAAGTGTCACAGATGGCATCAGAGATTTCTCACCCATAGTGTCTGCCAAGACACTGAGCCAGCAAATCAAGGTGGCATTTTTGCAGGTTTTCATTACGCAGCATTGTAGTTACTACAATGTTCTTTTCCTGGCTGCATATGTGATTACTTCATTCTTGGCTGCAAAGAAAATATTGTATTACAGCATATTAGCATTAGCCCTTTTCTTCTCTGTTTTCTTCTTCCTGCCTTTCCCTTTTTTATTCCAGTTCTACATACCACATGTTCATTTGAATGTTGAGACTAGGGCTGTTCCGATTATGAAATTTGGAAACGGATAACTGCGAATATGATGATTAATTGTCTGTTTTAAGGCTATGATGATTAATTTGTCTCTTGAAGGGCTTTTGTGATTGTCATATAATTTTCTGCATGTGTGCCTCATTCACCTTAAGAAGTCATTTTTACACATTTAACTTGAAACCTAAAAACCAAATATCAAAATATGTCTAAAGACTTAATTTACATTTACACAGTTTTTAAGTCATATATTTTACATTATATATTTTTATATAAAAAATTGTAATATGTATATTAATATATTTATATAATATCTTGTACAATAGTATATTATTTCTGTCCTAATTTCTTCATTTTCACACTTAATGTGTCACTGCGTGTCATTAAGACAGCGTATATGAACCGGGAACATTTGCCATTACACTGATGTTTAAAGTAAAACCGGAGTGCTTTTGCGTTCACTTTATTTACAGTTCACTTTACAGTTTATACTTGTTCGTTTATATTTTCACGGGAGTTTTACGCAAGTCTCTGATGACAGCATGCGCATCAGAGCGCTCTTCCAGACAGGGTCTGGTTGACCTCCGCGGTGCAGCTCAGTGGCACTCTGACTCGGAGTTCAACTGAATAACACACAAATGCACAGTTCATGGAATTTATACACTATTTTCGCTTAAAATTCCCTTATTTGGGCATTCAAATATTATGCCCAATAATTGCGGTTGTCACAAATAATGGCCGTGTGATCAAATAGCCATGATCAGATGGCTATTTAATAATCGCGACAGGCCTAGTTGAGACTGTTGCTTCAGCCACCCTCTTTCCTCAGAGCCACATCCTTTTAACCCTGTCTTATGATGGGTGCGTCATCTACACAATATGTAGGTCACATTTTTTCAGGACCCTAGAAACGTTTTGCACCAATAAGAAGCAATTTACCTCCAATTCCCTTTGCTCCTAGTAGAGCAAATCATTTTCATGAAGGAATTACTGGGTGTCCTGCATATTTTTAGTGTTCTTTTGAAATCCTCCAGTGCAGTCAAATAAGTTGACTGCAATGCAGTAGTACCAGCAAACTGCATTAATATTAATGCCTTCCCATTTCCACCACCGTTGCAGGCAACCTGTCAATCTGCATTGCCTTTGGAACAGCTCCCCACTCACAAAGCTAATGCTTTGCTGGCATTTATCCATCGCATTGTTGCCGACACAAGGGGGCACCAATGCCAGTCCATTTTCTATGCACCACTCTGGCAATGCAAACTATCATCAATTTTTACCTTGTCTCAGGGTGCATCAGTTCTAATCTTGACACACCCAAAATAGGATCTTGGAGGTCGGTTGTTATATGAAAAGCAAGATGTGTTTTTTTTTTTCTATCTATACAAAGATTTCTATATCTTTTTTCACAGCAAAATTTGTTGCAATAACGATGTATTTGACATTTCCATTTTGCATATTTAGAATTGATTTTTGGTATTGACACGATTTAAGGTATTCGGTGTGTTTACAGTTTGTCTGTGTGCTTCTAACAAATATGCTCAAATAAGCAGCAGGACCTAGTACTCAAGGGCCATGTCTACACATTTCAAACCTTGGATGAATGGATGTTTTGATAATATGTACTGAGTAGTTGCTTTCTGAAAGCCATGTTTGGTCCCACTGCATAATTTCTTTCCACTGCAGTTGGGGCAAATTTTAATATATTTAACACATATAATTCCCTGTATTATATAACTATACCTTGTATTTTACTAGAGATTTGAACCCACAACCAATCACAAAATTGTTATGAAATGTTTTTGAATTATTTTGAGAATTCACACGATTCTGTTTTCATGCATGTCATATCTCACACTATTTCCAAATTTTGCCTTTATTCCATACAGTCTGTGATATTAATATATTTTCTTCGCCAATTCTTTCATTTCTGTTTTGCATATTTTATTTTTTTTATGTTTAGTGCATTTTACCAGGACAGTCAACTATCCTTTTTCAAATACTGCATCGATTTCTAATCGGCTCCCTGTTTTCACTTCTTTTTACACATGCTGTGTTCCTAAGTGCAGATCTGATGTCACGTTCCGTGTTTTGCACTGTGGATCTGAGCCACTGGTAGAAAACTGTTTGTAGTTTTCTCTCAGTTGTTCTTCTATTTCCTCTCTGATGTCTAAATTTCAGCCTCACAATATCAACAGAAGCCTGCTTGATTACTAAATTTATTTAAATTTTTTAACTTGCCTTTTCTTTTCAAATACTAAATTTAGTATTCTTTGTTCTGCAGTGCAATGCGTGTGCTGTTGTCCAAACTGCCACGGCCATGGATAGTGGACGAGAAGAAGGATGACGGTTACACTGCGCTTCACCTGGCTGCCCTCAACAACCATGTGGAGGTGGCTGAGCTCCTAGTCCATCAGGTAAGCAGTTCTATCACACACACTCACAATTTATGCACACTGTATAAGTCGACTCTGTGCTGAAGAACTAGTACTCCAGCATGTTTATTCAGTCTCTTTGAAGTGTGAAATCGTCAAGCACCTGTGCAGGTAATAAAAAGCTTTAGTTCAGGTGGATAATAGCGCAGTTATGGTCATTAGGGTTCAGGAAAGCTGAGAAGGTGCACTTGTTGTAACTCTGCTCTGATTTTACTAAATTAATTACATGCATAATGAATCTAAAGGTATAGTGTCCAGAGAAAGGAGAAATTTCACTTCTTACAGGGTTAGTTCACTCAAAAATGAAAATCCTCTCATGATTTACTTACCTTTAAGCCATCCCAGATGTGTATGACTTTCCTTCTTCAGCAGAATAAAAGTGAATATTTTTGTAAGCACATTTCAGCTCTGTCTGACCATACAATGCAAGTAAACAGGTGCCATCATGCTGTTAAAAAGCATATTTAGACAGTATTAAATTTATCCACATGTCTCCAGTCTTCTTTACCGAGTCAATATGTTTGTGTAAATTTTTTTTTGGGATCATTAAAACTTTAACTAAAAACTGATTTGGACTGCACTACATGGGCAACTTAAATGGCACTCCTCAAATGAAGCGCATGGCAGAATTGACTTTAATCACTTTACGGATTTCTTTTAAACATTTTTTGCGACAGTGCATTTTTTGCCTTCTCCATGAAGGATACAAGCAATGCTGCCTTACATTTTGTCCAGAACAAGGTATTTTACCTTTTAGAAAAGAACAGCATTGCTGCCTTAAACGGATGCCTGTCTAGGTTGTCAACTTACTAGGTTTTGTAACAGAGCTAAAGACACAAAACCTAAAGTGTATCACCTTGAGCTATTGTCTAGTGTAGTTTAATAGAAATTCTAAGTTTTCGTATGGCAAAAGGTGATATAAAGCATTGAAATTCAGAGCCTTGCCTTCACATGCCACTGTACAGCAGGACACTGTGGCTCAGTGTTATGTTGTGGTATAGTAAGAACGTTATTGCAACATTCCAGCAGCATTGTGAGAATGCTGCTCTGGTTCAGTTCAGCCCTTTGTCGACTACCTGCCATTGGGGGGGGGGGGTGGAGAGGGAGGGTGAGAGAGGGAGAGGGGGAGAGGGGGAGGGGGGGAGGGAGGGGGTCACACCAGTGACTTCAGTCTCAGCCTACGAACCACAGTAGATCTGCACTGCAGTAGTGCAGAGAAGCTATGTTGCTATGGGGTTTCAGTCAGGGAATATCTGAATACAAATCACTATTACGCCCCAACAGCTTACATTTTTTTAACACAACCTATGGGACCAGAAGGTATGCTCATAGGTAGCCATTTAGCCAGTAGTTGAAGAACGAGATGGATAGTTACATATATTACTTTCATTGAAAGTCAATGAAAGAATAATGTGATTTGTGGTATGTAAATAAACAAATATCCACTGTCTACTGTCTTGAAGAAAGAAATGCACAGGGACCAAAATAATTGATTTGATTAATGGTTACTTATTGATTTTAAGTGTCTACTGTGTTCCTTTTAGAAGGCATTGTGTGTGTGTGTGTGTGTGTATATATATTAAAATAAGTGCACTAGTTTTAACTATAGTGTAATGTGTATACGTGTGTGTGTGTGTGTGTGTGTGTATATGTGTATATGTGTGTGTGTATATATATATATATATACACGTGTGTGTGTGTGTGTGTGTGTGTGTGTGTGTGTGTATGTATATGTGTGTGTATATACATACACACACATATACACACACATAAATGTATATGTGTGTGTGTGTATATGTGTGTGTAAATATAAATAAATAAATATTAGTTAGATTTGTACATTTACACTATAGTTAAAATTTTGTGCACTTATTTTACTTGAGTTGATAAAGATTTGTTCTTTCTTTGTGTTGCTCTCTCAATAGGGAAATGCCAATTTGGATATACAGAACGTTAACCAGCAGACGGCATTGCACCTTGCCGTCGAGCGTCAGCACACCCAGATTGTGCGAGTAAGTAACTCTGTCTTCCTTATGAATGTCTGCCCCTATCAACCACTAATCTGGCTTCCTACTCAACAAAAGCACATTAATTAAGCAATGTTGCTAAGTGCCTCAGCTTTACATTTAAATGCAGGGTGTTCTGCTGCAGATTTATCCCCTCCAAATTGAATTAATTTGGTCCTGTGCAATCGGGTCCATGGTAGTACAGGTATGAAGAGCGGGAGTGGAATTGGGTAATCAACAGAGGTTAAAGCGCCATCTTGTGGGCATAAGCGAGCAGTTTAACTATCCTTATTTCAGCAAAATTGGATGCATTCTTTGCTGCTGCCCTTTTAAATAAAACATCTATAATTGTATGATGTTGTGAAATACATTCTTAAGTAATAGCCAAACAAGCATATTGACCAAAGGTCTTGTCCTCGTTTCAGATTGTTTGTTAACGGCACATGAAAGGGGAATACATTTTGAAACATCTTTGCCACCTGGCACGTAACCTTACAAATTTTTTATTCATAGTCTGTAGTTCAGTCATAAAATTTTATATGAAGACATTCATAAAACATATATAATTAAATTTGTCACCTGTGCTCCAGATGTCATTGTAAACTAGTGAACGTTTGCAAGATTAAGTGCAGAGGCTGCCACCATGGAGCAGATTGGTTAAAATCAGTCCTCTGTATTCATGTCCAGCTGTTGGTGCGAGCCGAGGCCAAGTTGGACGTGCAAGACAAAGACGGAGACACGCCACTTCACGAGGCCCTGCGTCACCACACACTTTCTCAGCTGCGCCAACTTCAGGACATGCAGGATGTCAGCAAAGTGGAACCCTGGGAGCCCTCTAAAAACACAGTATGTACAGAGTACTACATAAGCAGTACAAATATTGTCATGCTTTCTATAAACTGGATACACAATTTCAGGGCAGAATAATTAACTGATTTGAGGTGGGGGGGGGATATTCTGATGCATCAAGATTCTCTAATCAATCCAGCACAATTCATTATCATAATTTTTAAATAATTATGAATCATTCACTTTGTTCTGTAAAAATACTTACACAGGACAAAACATCATAGATGCCCCTAAGTGCCATGCAGTGCAACACTGCATACATTGCAGGGAGAGCGCATTTTAAACCATCTGACTGATAGATCTTTTATTTCTTTTGTTTTATTAGCCAAGCATTTGCCTTCAACTTTTTTTAATCTGAAGTTTTAACAGAAACTTTTTTTATTTTAGTTTTTATTATTATTATTATAAACACACGATAGAAGTTATCCCACTGTATTTTTTTGCAAATTTATTAAAAAGAAGAAAAAATATCACATTGACTTAAGTATTCAGACCCTTTGATATGACACTTGAAATTTAGCTCCCAATTCTTGTCAAAAAACAAGCCATGATGTCAAAGGAACTGCCTGCAGAGCTCAGAGACAGGATTGTCGAGGCACAGATATGGGGAAGGTTACAAAAAAGTTTCGGTTGCATTGAAGGTTCCCAAGAGCACAGTGGTTTCCATAATTCTTAATTGGAAGAAGTTTGGAACAACCAGAACTCCTCCTAGAGCTGGCCACCCGGCCAAACTGAGCAATCGGAGGAGAAGTACCTTGGTAAGGAGGTGACCAAGAACCCGATGGTCACACTGGTTGAGCTCCAGAGATCTTGTGTGGAGACTGGAGAAACTTGCAGAAGAACAAACATCACTGCAACACACTGGGCTTTATGGCAGAGTGGCCAGCCTCTCCTCAGTGCAAGACACATGAAAGCCCACTTGGAATTAGCAAAAAAAAGCACCTAATGGAATCTCAGACTGTGAGATTCTATGGTCTGATGAAATGAAAATGGAACTTTTTTGCCTCAATTCCAAGTGTCATGTTTGGAAGAAACCAGGCACCGCCCATCACCTGCGCAATACCATCCCAACGGTGAAGCATGTTTGTGGTAGCATCATGCAGTGGGGGTGTTTTTTAGTGGCTGGGACTGGAGGAATGGTCAGGGTTGAAGGAAAGCTGAATGCAGCAAAATACAGAGATATCCTTAATGAAAACCTGGTCCAGAGCTCTCAGGACCTCAGACTAGGCCGAAGGTTCACTTTCCAACAGGTCAATGAACCTAAGCACATAGCCATGACAACGCAAGAGTGGCTTAGAGACAACTCTGTGAATGTCCTTGAGTGGCCCAGCAAAAGACTTGAACTCAATCGAACATCTCTGGAGATATCTGAAAATTGCTGTCCACCGATGGTACCCATCCAGCCTTACAGAGCTTGACAGTGTCCTGAGTTGCACTTCAATTTTTTCACTTTATACCTGGCTGCTACCTCAATAACTGCTCATAGTATGTTATGTTTACATTTGCCATTTTTATAAACTCATCTTTTTGTACTACTGTGTACTGGTCTCTTACTGTGTCTATTGTCCTGTTCATTGTTAGTAATTTACTGTACTTTTTGCACGTGTTTGCATGTGTAGTTTATATAGGTATGGTATTTAGTCTGTGTAGTCTCATGTGTTTATGGGTTTGTCCTATGTTGTTTATGTAGCACCATGGTCCTGGAGGAATGTTGTCTCATTTCGCTGTGTACTGTACTAACTGTATATGGTTGAAACGACAATAAAAACCACTTGACAGGATCTGCATAGAAAAATGGGAGAAACTGCCCAAAAATAGTATTGAGCAAAGGCTGTGAATACTTTTTACGTAGATTAGAATAGATGTTTTTAGTTTTTTATCTTTAATAAATTTGCAAATATTTCAAACAAACTTCTTTCACGTTGTCATTATGGGGTATTGTTTGTAGAATTTTGGAGTTTTGGAATAAGGCTTTAACATAACAAAATGTGGAAAAAGTGAAGCGCTGTGAAAACTTTCCAGATGCACTGTATATAGAATTTAGATTTCAAAACATTCTCAGCTGTTTGAATGTGAGGCGCTGACTTAAATACATGACAAACTGTGTCCTGTATAGATTTAATATTTAACAGAATTCTGTTCCCTTTAGTACTGCGCAATTCTGTTCTATAGCCTGTGACCGTTTATATTTTGCAGAACAGATGAAAGAAAAGCTGTGGATGTGTGTGTCTGATTCAGTGCTTTTCGAGCACTTCTCATAGATTGTGCATTTGAAGAATTTCTCTCTGTGTCAGTGGAATGAAAATAAGACAATACAAAAAGCGGCTTTAGAATACAATGTATTGTTTACTACCATATTATTGATCATAAGTCAATCATTGGCATACAGTTCACAGCAATCCATTTCACAAATGAATTTGTCAATCAGTTGGAGATTTACTATGAGGGCTTGTTTAAGAGCCCATCAATCTACACCTGCGTCAGACGTCTCGGGTGTGTTGCGTCATAAACATAAAATGTTTAGGTCACTGTGTCAAGTTAAATATTGTTTAATACTCAAATCTTTAAAAACATCTTGAGATCCCTTAGATTGCATTAGTGAACTCAAGAACGTAACGCATATTTGTATTTTTCTGCCTACTGAAGTGTTGCTTTCACTGTATAAACTGCGCATTGCTCATACAGCTGAAATTTCGATTACTGCCCTCTGGAGTAAACGGGTGAAACTACAAGCATGCATTTCTCAGGAATCTTCCTTATTACGGTTCGGGGGCATTGCAATTCATTGCGTAAATTTTTCTAACACGCTTTTTTTGTAAAATTAACGCGTTAAATTAATGCGTTAAATGCCCACGGAAGATTCCTGAGAAATGTAGTACTACCTGTTTACTCCAGAGGGCAGTAAGTGAAAATTCAGCTGTATGAGCAACGCACAGTTTATACAGTGATGAAAACACTCCAGTAGGCAGTGTCATTACTCGATCCACAAATATGCGTTATGTTCTTGTGTTCAAAACACTCGGAGCGCAAATGCGAACTAAGGGATCTCAAGATGTGTTTAAAGATTGTGTATTGTAATTTTTAAATATTTAAAGATAATTGTATATTGATATAAATATGTATAATCATTATATATTGAGTTATTGTTATATGAAGGGCTTTCTCAGCAAATATTCGTATATGCGATAAATTGAGATTAATCGGGACACCATGTAATTAATTTGATTAAAAATGTTAATCGATTTACAGCCTATATATATAATTTTATTTTTTTATTATTATTTAATGATACATAAACCAATTTTAATTTGATATATGTGGAAAACATGTCTTTAGTATTGTAAACTTGCATATAGGTTACCCTGTTTTACTGATAAACAATGTTAAGGCCATGTTGAATGTGTTCCCCTTCTTTAAGTAAGAGTCAGTTATACATTATTTATTTTGAGATTGTGTGGGTTTGTTTTGGTATGGGGATACAGTATTCATATTATTTGTTCAGGTCTTCAATTTGATTTTTAAAAACTCCTGCAGCAACTCTGAAATTAATTATCAGAATAATTCAAATGCATTACATTATTGTGGTAGACAATTAAAGCTATGATAAGACAAAAAGTGTCTTGTTTCCATATTATTTAACATAATCCTATCATTGGCCTACAGTCCACTGCAATCCAACACCCTGTGCACTACACAATCCCTCAGGTGAAACATTCCTCCCTGATTATCCCTTTGCCTTCCATTTGACCGTGTATTTAAGGAAAATATGGGTTGAGAGAGAATGAAGACAGCATGGCAGACAGCAGATGAATGAGACATCTACTACAGTATATGCTCCCCCTCCATAATTAATTGGCACAAGTATGTCGATTGAATTACCCAGCCTATTGGCTTCATCAGAGCAGATTTAAAATTCAGTGAATACCATGTTCTCTGGTAGATGCTCCCAAGTGTGACAAAGTACTCTCTCCAAACAGAGAACAAATAGGGAAGCTAGCCTCGAGTCATGAAGTGATCTGTGTGCTCCCAATCACTCTCTGTTGAGAGATGGGTGTTTTCTGGTCTGTGAATTATTTTTTTGCTCTAACATATTTAGCTAGAATAGCTTAATCTCATAACCCTTCACTGCTGGGGTCTCACAACTGTCTATATGCGGTCCTTTTCCATTTATACCAGATGACTTGGTATGGTCTACTAGTTAAGTGTCATAAATAGCTGTTAATGACACTGATGTACATCCCAATCCCAACCTCTATGCACCTATGCAAAAATTAAAGGTCTCACTATGCATCTCATGCACAGCAACCTGGATGACTACTCATGACCTCAAAATCAACCTCGACAAGCCTCCCTTTAAAGACTTTTAAGTGGCAAAGTCATTATGGGCAATCCACTTGCCTTTGGATTGCAATAACTTACTCTTGTCCAGGCTACACATCCCCAAAATACTGCTATTTGACTTGCACTATTTGCACTTTCTGTTTTCACTTTTGGGAAGAAAGCACCTGCCAAGAGTTTGAACATGAATGCAAATACATTTGAGGTATGAATGGCTCATTTCCTGACCTTTAGCATCAACATTAGTAGTTTATTTTATTATTATTATTATTATTATTATTATTATTAATAATAATAATAATAATAATAATAATAATAATAATAATAATAATAAAATCTTCTTACTAAAGTATTTGGTGAAGGATTTTTTGGAAGGCTCTGGCCTTACTAAATAACGTTTGTAAAGTATTTAGACAGTGTTTCTGGTTTGGATATGCCTGACTGTATTTACATATGCATTCCAATGCATAAGCACAAGCTTGTTTTACGTGTGGACAATAAATATTGCCAAGATTGGGAAAGATGTGTAATCCCTGTGCAAAGAGCACAGGTATAGCTGATAAATTAGAGCGAGATTTTCATCAGGTTTGGTTCTCCTGCACCTCTGTTGTCACTTTAGCTCTCTTCCATCAGTGCCAGAGTTTCTTAATCATCCTACCACACTCTTCTGTGACCTCCCATCCCACAGCCTTTCTTTATCTTTATAAACACATTATGCTGTCAATACACTCTGGACCAAGTGTCAGAAAGTGTCTATAGCGTCTGACCCAAGACAGATTGATGATGAGGGTCTCATGCACCCTATCTGTTACATCCTTTTGTAGTTCCTCTTACGGTTCAACCCAGACCTGCCGGTTTACTTCATCACCTCACCACGACTATCATAAATCAAGCGTTGTGTGATGGGGCTTCTTCCAGGCCAGCAGTCTTCTATTTATTAATACAGGCAGTGTGACAAATCTCTCCCCATCAAACCATCACAATGTTATCACATGCAGGAGGTGCAGAGTCAGGCTATCCATTTAAAACACTCCTCGAGGAAATTAGTATGCGGAGATCTCCCCACCTTGATCTGCCCATCTTGGTCCACAGCATTTCAGATCTCCCAATGAATTTGTTATACCATCATAGCATTAACTTTCTAGATCACTCCTGTTTAGAGAACATTTAATGCTGTCAGAGCTATAAGAAAAACATCTTTTGGATGGGGCTTCTGCTCTCAGTATTACTATTTCTCATATTTGGGGTTAGGGTTTTTTCTAAATCCACTAAAACCCCATGTATTAACCTCCTGGGACCAGAGCATGACTGTTGTGTGCATTTTTATTTTCCCTTATTGATTTGTAACTTGTAGCCCCTAATAAACATGTGGAATAAAATCCCAAAAATGTATGTCTTCATATGGAAACCGTACTTGCATGCAGCGACTTCCAGCGACAAATCGACCTCATGTCATTCATTTTCAATAAGAGCCAGCTACATGAGTGACAGTGACCTCTGGCAACTAGATGTGGGGATAGCGAGCGACACGACAATGTTGAGAAATGTTCAGGTGTGACAACCAATAGGAGGGAAGAGGTGACAGTGGAGGCCCGTAATCCGCCTGCTTTGAGACAATGGTGTCAAGTGCAGACAAGACAGAGCACCGTTGTGATGTTTCTGTGATAAAATAAAAATAATGCGTGGGAAAGAAATTGTCAGCAGTCTGAATGATTTTGATTAGTACAATGATAGGTGGTTTATCTTTTATTAATGATATGATGCAGTGAGCACTGCTTCAGTTCTTAGAAAACAGTCTCCCCAGAATTTTTAGGGACAAGAAAACTGATTCATTGTAAAATGTTAAATAAATCTTAGTTTTAATGGCAGTACATCTGATCTGTTATCTTTTTTTCCAAAAAATGGCAGACATACAATATTATAGCAGTAGAAACATCACAGAACAGAGACTAGTGACATCAAGCGATTAAAGTCGCTGCATGTGTGTACAGGGCTTTTAAATAATACATTTTAAGTAATACCAATGTAAAATATATAGAATGATTTTTATTTAATTTATCAATTTTATTTTGTTTCCTTGAGTGTTGATTTATTCATGTTTTTGATATGTTACAGACATTACAGCTGATTTTCTCTAACACAAAAACCAACAAAAACTATTGGACTTTTGTTACAATGTTTTTTTTCTACTTTGGCAACAAAATCTCAATGTTCTCTCTCTGCACTGTCAAACTAACAAGTGTTTTTTTTTTGCATTCTTTTTGTTGTTGAGCAGAGATTGATATTACTTTTACATGGGTGGACAATAAAATTGGTAAATAATCCTAAAGACTATTTATAAGAGAAACTGAAAGCCATATCCAGCAATGTTTAGGCATAAATTGAGTGGGCACTTTTGACTTGGGACAGCATGGCAACATCCTAAAAAACACTCAAAGCATCTCCGCAACCGCATAGTGATGCCCTGGCAACCTGCCACAACACCTTAGCATCATTGAGGCAACTTTTGCATGCAAGCATGTAGAAGGTCTAGTTCCTTAATAGTATTAAGCCATACAATAGGCTCTGTCTGTGCGGACTTTAATTGCATTGTTAATAAAACTTCAACATGAGTAATTGCAACTTTCTGTAATAACCTGTATTAATCTGCATTTGAATATATTATGTTTGTTGTCTATCTTTGCAGTTAATCATGGGACTGGGCACTCAAGGGGCTGAGAAGAAGAGTGCTGCATCTATTGCTTGCTTCCTAGCAGCCAACGGTGCTGACCTCACCATCCGTAACAAGAAGGGTCAGTCTCCTCTGGACCTGTGCCCTGACCCCAGTCTTTGCAAGGCCCTGGCTAAATGCCATAAAGAGAAGACCAGGTATATACATCTACTCCCAACCAGTGTTTAATCCACTAAAGCTTGCACTCTGTATATTTGAAACTGACTCCATTATGCTTTTTTTAAGGGGATAGTTGTGAAGATTCTCTCATCATTTACTCAAACTTATGCCATCCCAGATGTGTATGACTTACTTTCTTCAGCAGAACACAAACTTTTAGAACTTTTAAAAAAGTTTTTAGACAGATATCTCAGCTCTGTTGGCCTTTGCAATGCAAGTGAATGGTGATCTTTGTTGCTCCAAAAATCACATATAGGGTACAGAAATGTAATCCATATGACTCCAATTATTTAATATTTATCTTCAGAAGTAATATGAAAGGTGTAGGTGAGAAACAGAACACTATTTAAGTCCTTTTTTACTCTAAATCTCCACTTAATCTTTCACTGTCAGATGTGAAAGTGAAAAGTAAAAAAAAAGGTCTACAATTTTTATCTGCTGCTCATCGACTCCTATTATATCTCTTCTGAAGACATTGATTTAACAATTGGAGCCTTATGGATTAATTCTCTGTTTTCTTTCATTTTTGGAGCTACAAAGGCCTGATTCGTTTGCATTAAAATGACCAATAGAGCTGAAATATTCTGCAGAAGAAAGAAATACACATTTGGTATCCGAGGTATATAGTAACATAGTACAAAGACTTCGTTACTGTACTTAAGTACATTTAAGTATTTTTATATATATTTGTACTTTATTGAGAATAAATATTTCTTTGGACTTTTACTTTCACTTTACTACATTTTGAAGAGAAAATTTATACTTTTACTCTGATAAATTTCTCCTAACACCTAAAAAAAAAAAATAACAGCAGTATTTGCAAAAATGCAAGCAGATTGGTGATGGTTATGTGATTCGTTTTAAATTTGATAGATTCTTTTCAATTTGATTCCTTTGAACTGAACAGAAAGATTCAAAAAGCAGTCTGAATGATTATTTTTAAGAATCATGAATCTGAATCAAAATCACAAGCATAGCACATGCCAGATTATGTGTTCTGTCATCTGTCTCCACTGGGGAAGACAAGAAACTGCTCATGTGAGTTAAAAAAAAACTAATTAAATATATATAATTTAGGCTAAAAAATTATGAAAGCTGTGAAATTATGAAGTTCTGCACGATCAGTGTCCTGTCTTTCCAGTAGACCTGTTCATATAAAAGTCAACCACATGTTTACATTTTACATTTATCAAGATATAATGTGTAGGAATAATTACCAGCACTCATGAAAATGTCTATATTATTTACATATTTAATTTTTTTATTTTATGAAAATGTGAATGGTATTTGCCAAAGCAAAATTTGATTTCTGGTGGTTGCTAAAGTGTTATATTGCTTTGTAGCACATTTGTGTTACAGTATGTGGTATCTAGGGTTTTCTGGATGGTTGCTAGGGCATGCTATGCAGTTATCAAAGTGACCTCTGCTGTGTGTTTTGGTGCATTGCTACAGTATGTGGTTGCCAGGTTGTTATTATGCTGTTGCTAAGTAGTTTTCTGTGTTTTTTGCACATTGCTTTGCACTTGACAGGGTGTTCTTGGTGGTTGTCAGGTTGTTGCTATGCTGTTAAGTTGTTTTAACTGTGTTTCAGCACATTGCTATGCAGTTGCCAGGGTGTTCTTGTGAAGGTGGTGGTGGCTAGAGCACTGGGCTGCTAATCAGAAGGTCGCTGGTTCGAACCCCACGGCCACCACCATTGTGCCCTTGAGCAAGGCACTCCAGGTTGCTCCGGGGGGATTGTCCCTGTAATAAGGGCTCTGTAAGTCGCTTTGGATAAAAGTGCCTGCCAAATGCATAAATGTAAATGTAAATGTTCTGGGTGGTTGCTTATTGGCCCCATAATCCCATAAATATGATCATTCTGATTTGACTTGAATGCACCAAAAACTCATATTTTTCCCACCCTCAGTCAATTCAAGAGGTGTATGATTTAAAAAAACAATAAAAGATTTTGAGAAGAATATCGCTGTCATGTAGGTCAATTAAAATGTAAGTGAATAGTGGCCAGACCTTTAACACTCCAAAAGGCACATAAATGCAGCATAAGAGTAATCCATAAGACTACAGTGGTTTCATCAATGTCTTCTGAATGGATCAAATAGATTTTTGGGTAAGAATAGACCAAAATATAAATCCTTTTTCGACTAAATTTTGACATTTGCAGTCTTCTTGGCATCCAGGAGCTTCCAGGATTTCAAGTGCAAATAAACTTCCTATACTGCCACCTAGGGCTCTGTGCTTGCATCAAGCACTAGAAAGTGAAATCAAGCTTGAAATAATGATCATGCCTAGAGATTGCAATAGAAAGTTATACAGTGAAATTGAGTTACAGTTTGGTTTTTCACCCAAAACCAACTGAATCGCTGCAGAGGACATGGATTTTACAACTGTATTAGTATGGATAACTTTATGCTCCCTTAATGTGCTTTTTGTAGCCTGAAATATCTGGCCACCATTCACTTGCATTGAATTGACCTATAGAGCTGAAATATTTACATTTTAAATTTATTCATTTGGCAGACGCTTCTATCCAAAGCGACTTACAAAAGAGGGAAAACATAAGCGAATCATCTTAAGATGCCAGCCATCAGAGCCTTAAATTTAATACGTGCATCAACCGGCAGCCAGTGGAAAATATTCTTCTAAAATCTTTTTGTTCTGCAGATGAAAGAAAGTCATACACATTTGGGATGGCATGAGAATGATGAGCACAAAACAATCAAATAAGTTGCCATGGGTTTAATGAACTGTTCCATAATATATGCAATTTACATGTACTTTTTATACTTAAGTAAATTTAATATCAGATACTTTAATACTTTTACTTAAGTCGTTTTCTCATGAGCTACTTTAACTTTTACTTGAGTCAATTTCAAAGACGGTAACTTTACATTTACTTAGGCCTAAGTATGACAAATGGACACTTTATACAACACTGTTTGGGATGGCATTAGGGAGAGTAAATGATGAGAGAATTTTTATTTTTGGGTAAACTATCCCTTTAATGAGTAGTTACATATAACATCTTGATGTCCGTGTTCTATGTATACATTTATATGTATAAAAAGAAGTGTTCTAGAAAGTTTTTTGCTTTTCAGTGTTTTTGCATTTCTTTAAAATAGCTCTGTGGTGTAACTTATAAATTGTTAAAAGTACAAATATTCCATGCAGTCTGTCAGTTGCAGTTTATAGAAGGTCTTGTAAACGGCATGTGTAATACTCATGCAATCAGATTTTTTTTTAAAGTTTAGGTTTTGAAGAATATCATGTCACACTGCTGAACCCTGCTTTCAATGCTTGACATTTCATGTGAAATACTTACATTCCTTTACATTCACAGACAACCATCGTATTTCTCGCCCTAGTGGCAGTCGTGAAGAACTGTCAATTTGCTAAAAGTATTTTATTTGTTGTAAGTGAGGAGCTACCAAAGGTATGCTACCAAGTCTCATTTTGAGCAGATGGATGAATTCAAATTAAATGAATTATTAATATTCATTCACTCAAGTATTTATATTGTTATTATATTATAATTATTTATCATTTAAATTTTTTATAGTTATCATTATAATAGTTAAAATCAACAGTAATTCAGCAAATAGGAAGCAGAAATTTATAGATGTAATTTTAAATATGAAGGTTTTGCATGTGCAGAAATAAGTGACGCACATTTACTGTAATTACTAACCCCTTTTGAGATATACTTGCAACGTATATGATTATTTCTCACTTCTACATAAATTATCGTCCAATATACATATGTAGCAAGCGATTAGAATAAAGTTTAGGACAAAATATGTTGATAGTTCTCACTGCGCACACATTTTTCAGTGAATACATCACATACGGTCGTGCAGTCGCATATGGTCTAGTTGCACAAGTGTAAATATTTCAGTGCATGAAATCGGATCCAAAAAATATGCATCCACATACGGTATGAACTCCACACAGTCCAAATGACTTCCTGACTATCGTCTGTCATTTGTGAGATACAGTGAAAAGACTACTTTAATTACCTTTCTGCACCTCCACATTATTTTTCAGAGTATCTCTTTAAAAATTTTGATTTCTTTTTCTCTCTTGTCATCAGTGGGCAGGTTGGCTCTCATAGCCCATCTCTGAACAGTAATAATGAGACTCTGGAAGAATGCATGGTGTGCTCTGATATGAAGAGGGACACACTGTTTGGCCCCTGCGGGCATATCGCCACCTGCTCTCTCTGTTCTCCCCGTGTCAAAAAGTGTCTAATTTGCAAGGAACAGGTCCAGTCCAGAACCAAAGTATGGAAACCCCCCCTACCACACTAAAGGACAGACTCAATGGCTATATATATATATATATATATATATATATATATATATATATATATATATATATATATATATATATATATACACACACACACATACCTACATACCTGCATACAGTGCATCCGGAAAGTATTCACAGCACTTCACTTTTTCCACATTTTGTTATGTTACAGCCTTATTCCAAAATTCTACAAACAATACCCCATAATGACAACGTGAAAGAAGTTTGTTTGAAATCTTTGCAAATGTATTAATATTAAAAAATGAAAAAAAAAAATACAAATAAAAAAAAATCACATGTACATAAGTATACACAGCCTTTGCTCAATACTTCTTGAAGTCTTTTTGTCTATGATGCTACAAGCTTTACACATGTATTTTTGGGCAGTTTTTCCCATTCTTCTTTGCAGGACCTCTCAAGCTCCATCAGGTTGGATGGGGAGAGACGGTGCACAGATCTCTCCAGAGATGTTCAGTCGGGTTCAAGTCTGGGCCACTCAAAGACATTCAACAGAGTTGTCCCGTAGCCACTCCTTTGTTATCTTGGCTGTGTGCTTAGGGTCATTGTCCTGTTGGAAGATGAACCTTCGTCCCAGTCTGAAGTCCAGAGCGCTCTGGAGCAGGTTTTCATCAAGGATGTCTCTGTACATTGCTGCATTCATCTTTCCTGACTATCCTGACTAGTCTCCCAGTTCTTGCTGCTGAAAAACATCCCCGCAGCATGATGCTGCCACTACCATGCTTCACTGTTGGGAAGGTATTGGCCAGGTGATGAGCGTTGCCTGGTTTCCTCTAGACATGACGCTTGTCATTCAGGCCAAAGAGTTCAATCTTTTGTTTCTCATGGTCTGAGTGTCCTTCAGGTGCCTTTTGGCAAACACCAGGTGGGCTGTCATGTGCCTTTTACTGAGGAGTGGCTTCCGTCTGGCCACTCTACCATACAGGCCTGATTGGTGGAGTGTTGCAGAGATGGTTATTCTTCTGGAAGGTTCTTCTCTCTCCATAGAGAAATGCTGGAGCTCTGTCAGAGTGACCATCGGGTTCTTGGTCACCTCCCTGACTAAGTCTCTTCTCCCCCGATTGCTCAGTTTTGCCGGGCAGCCAGCTCAAGGAAGAGTCCTGGTGGTTATAAACTTCTTCCATTTACGAATGATGGAGGCCACTGTGCTCATTGGAACTTTCAATGCTGTAGAAATTTTTCTGTACCCTTCCCCATATCTGTGCCTAGATACAATCCTGTCTCGGAGGTCTACAGACAATTCCTTGGACTTCATGGCTTGGTTTGTGCTCTGACATGCACTGTTAACTGTGAGACCTTATATAGACAGTTATGTGCCTTTCCAAATCATGTCCAATCAACTGAATTTACCACAGTTGGACTCCAATCAAGTTGTAGAAACATCTCAAGGATGATCAGTGGAAACAGGATGCACCTGAGCTCAATTTTGAGTGTCATAGCAAAGGCTGTGAATACTTATGTACATGTGATTTTTGTTTTGTTTTTATTACATTTGCAAAGATTTCAAACAAACTTCTTTCACAGTGTCATTAAGTGGTATTGTTTGAGGAAAATAAGGCTGTAACATAACAAAAAGTGAAGCGCTGTGAATACTTTCAGGATACACTGTATGTACACTCACCTAAAGGATTATTAGGAACACCATACTAATACTGTGTTTGACCCCCTTTCGCCTTCAGAACTGCCTTAATTCTACGTGGCATTGATTCAACAAGGTGCTGAAAGCATTCTTTAGAAATGTTGGCCCATATTGATAGGATAGCACCTTGCAGTTGATGGAGATTTGTGGGATGCACATCCAGGGCATGAAGCTCCCGTTCCACCACATCCCAAAGTTGCTCTATTGGGTTGAGATCTGGTGACTGTGGGGGCCATTTTAGTACAGTGAACTCATTGTCATGTTCAAGAAACCAATTTGAAATGATTCGAGCTTTGTGACATGGTGCATTATCCTGCTGGAAGTAGCCATCAGAGGATGGGTACATGGTGGCCATAAAGGGATGGACATGGTCAGAAACAATGCTCAGGTAGGCCGTGGCATTTAAACGATGCCCAATTGGCACTAAGGGGCCTAAAGTGTGCCAAGAAAACATCCCCCACACCATTACACCACCACCACCAGCCTGCACAGTGGTAACAAGGCATGATGGATCCATGTTCTCATTCTGTTTATGCCAAATTCTGACTCTACCATCTGAATGTCTCAACAGAAATCGAGACTCATCAGACCAGGCAACATTTTTCCAGTCTTCAACTGTCCAATTTTGGTGAGCTCTTGCAAATTGTAGCCTCTATTTCCTATTTGTAGTGGAGATGAGTGGTACCCGGTGGGGTCTTCTGCTGTTGTAGCCCATCCGCCTCAAGGTTGTGCGTGTTGTGGCTTCACAAATGCTTTGCTGCATACCTCGGTTGTAACGAGTGGTTATTTCAGTCAAAGTTGCTCTTCTATCAGCTTGAATCAGTCGGCCCATTCTCCTCTGACCTCTAGCATCAACAAGGCATTTTCGCCCACAGGACTGCCGCATACTGGATATTTTTCCCTTTTCACACCATTCTTTGTAAACCCTAGAAATGGTTGTGCGTGAAAATCCCAGTAACTGAGCAGATTGTGAAATACTCAGACCGGCCCGTCTGGCACCAACAACCATGCCACGCTCAAAATTGCTTAAATCACCTTTCTTTCCCATTCTGACATTCAGTTTGGAGTTCAGGAGATTGTCTTGACCAGGACCACACCCCTAAATGCATTGAAGCAACTGCCATGTGATTGGTTGATTTAGATAATTGCATTAATGAGAAATTGAACAGGTGTTCCTAATAATCCTTTAGGTGAGTGTATATTGTGTGTGTGTGTATGTATATATGGTTATTTTTGTTCATGTGTGCTCGTGTGCCATGCTAAACTCTTCTGTTTTCACCAACAGATTGAGGAGTGTGTGGTGTGTTCTGATAAGAAAGCAGCTGTGCTCTTCCAGCCCTGTGGTCACATGTGCGCATGCGAGAGTAAGTCAGCTTTTTCTCATCCCCGAACATCTCATGGCATCGCGCATCTTCCCTCACCACCCCATGTAACTTTCTCTCATCCAGACAAAAAAGCTTGTTTTGTCATCTGTCAGAATATCACACATTACTTGACTGATGAAAGACATCTAGTTGTGCACACACAGAGACACAGGACCTCACATATGAGCAATCATAATTTATGGGTGTATCTCACAGAACCTGTGCGGGGCTGCCCAACTTAAAAAGAAAATAGGACATTTTATTTTGCATGAAGAAAATGAAGCCTATTTTTGCATTGTGAAAATATCTTTGTTTGTGTTCCGCAGAAGAAAATGTCATATGAGTTTATCAAACGAGATACATTTTTTTGGGGTGAACTCTTCCTTTACTTAAATTGTGAAGTGCTTAAACATCATGCTAGTATTGCCTTTAATTTTAAATCTGATTTTAATTTTAAAGAAATGTTGTTTTGCAGAAATACATTTTTAAGTGTAATGTGTGGAACCATTATGATACAATATGGGGGGGATAAACATGAGAACATTCGTCACAATGTAGAAAACCTAAAAAGTATGAATTGTCTTGAGAATATGCCAAAAATATGAATGGTTTTTGATTTGGTGGTGAAATATAACCTGGAAATGTATTTGACAAGTTTTGTAAGATTTTTCTTTACTGCATTGGGAGGTTCCAACACTGATTAAAGCTTATAGTGATGCATATGTCTTCGAGATTAGGTTGAAGCTTAGTGAACTGTGTGCTCTCCCCTAACTCCCCCCTCCCCTCCGAGTTTCATTTTCGCTAAATAAATTCATCATTTTTGAACAACACCTTTCCATTTCAGTCTGACTCTCTACATCCACTTTTCTTTCTTAACCTCGAGCTGTAACCTGGTATTCTATAAGTATTTACTTAATTTTCTGCTGGTTTGCGAGCTGACTTGAGAAGCTAACCACTTTGTGTGTTTGTATGTGTGTGTAAACCTTGCAGACTGTGCCAGCTTAATGAAAAAGTGTGTGCAGTGTCGGGCCGTGGTGGAGCGTCGCACTCCCTTCGTATTGTGCTGTGGAGGGAAAGGTATGGAGGATGCCACTGATGATGAGGACCTTAGTGAGTGAACTTCCACATGTTCCCGTTTTTTTTATTTTTTTCCTCTTTCTGCCTTGGTTTCTTATGTCATGTTTAATATTTATGTTGGCTTTGGTTAGTTCTTCTCTGTTTTTTATTGCCCACACACATTTCTCTCCCCATTGTTATGACTAATCTGTTATTTCCCAAATGTGTTTTCATGACTCAAATCAGACGTGGAGCCTCTCGTCCTAATGTGTAATATCAACACCCTGGAATGAGCTTCGTAACTGCCCTGGAATGTCCTCATTACATGCACTATGTAGTTATAAGGAGTTTTAGCAAGCCACTCTTTTGTTCCAAGCAGACAAGTGAAAATTAATCCACCAATTTCATTTTCTTGGAGCACCTAAAATATTTCTATAATTGGACATGTCAGAGGGGCTTTGTGAGATGTATTTTCAGCCCTATCTTATTTTGAGTTGAGATTCACCACTATTTGTTACCACATTATTCCTTTTTTGTCATTGTTCATGACAATACCCATGTTCTTTATGTTGCTTTAGTTTGAGTTCAAAGGGATACTGGTGCAAGTTCACTTTTTATGATGTTTATTTATAGTGAAGAGGAGATCTGTTTCTTTTTAGCCTCGCTTAGATGTACAACACATCCATCCATGCTGACATCTCTGCTGACCTACAGACATGCTGATCCACACAAGCACATACACTCGCACACAGTCCAGTCCACACAGGAATGTAGCCCTTAGCCCTTATCTTAGTCTGTCTTTAGTGCCTGAGCTCTGTTTGTTATAAGGCGCCACTTTTCCACACACAAAACTGCAGCAGCATTCCATATAGAGCACCCCCCCATGTAGATAGAGTGAGAGAGAAATGCCAACATAGATGAGCTTCTTGCATGCCTCAGTCACTGTGGAGCTCAGTGATTATATGAGCCACATCTGTACACTATACCCCCCCCCCAAAAACACTTTAGTTCACAAATATAAGTGTCTCATGACTCAAATAGAGGAAACAATAAGCCTTACAGAGCCCAATTGTGATATCTGAAGGCTACTTCAGATTTCCATGGTGAAGAAAAGCACAGGAG
This sequence comes from Moxostoma hubbsi, assembly GCA_032164185.1. Classification (NCBI taxonomy): domain Eukaryota; kingdom Metazoa; phylum Chordata; class Actinopteri; order Cypriniformes; family Catostomidae; genus Moxostoma; species Moxostoma hubbsi. The sequence continues at coordinate 11,168,694 of JAVLUX010000004.1, read as the reverse complement.
AGAAAAAAAACAGGGATAGGAGTGGCGACTATTAAATGATTTTTAATCTTGTTAGAAAACCCCTAACACCAACAAATGTCTCTCGCTGTAACATTACATATACTCATTATAAATTTTCCCTTTTACTGAATATCCAACTAACCTTTTTCAATTTGTTGGGCTTAAAATTAACCAGTTCGTCAACTTTCGCACTAGACCATCCTAAAATCGTCCCCTCTATATCCATGATCTTTAAAATCATCGCTACAGTTGTATTTTTAGTCAAACGCATAACATATTTATTTTACGATTGTGACTGTCATCACACATTCGCCAGAAATGTCCCCCTTTAATGAATAACCATATTATTATTATTATTATTATTGTTATTATTATTTTTATTTTTTTAAACTTCTCAGTCTTTAAATTAACCAGTTTGTCAACTTCTTTCACACTAATCCATCATAAACATTTCTTCCTTTCAGGCCCCATTATTTCAAATGTTGGTGACATCGCAATATACAATATGTTAGTGACCGTCATCACATATATTCGCTGTACATTTCTCCTTTAATGAATATCCATCTAATATTTTTCCAACTTTAAAATGAACCACCCTGTCAAATTCATTAACACTTAACCGTCACAAAACAAATTCTACCTTCAGGCCCCTCTACATCAATGACCTCCAAACCCTTTGTTACAAATGTTATTTGTAGTGAAAAGCCTAAATTTGAACTTTTATTATAGTGACAGTCTTCACATTGGCAGCAGTGCTTTAGACGATCGACCTGCAGCCACCCCTTGCTTTCTCAATTTTTGCCACAAATTGTGGGCGAGGTCTTGGTGAACAAGGCCTCCCATTCTTAACAGCTGTTTCTAAGACATTCGTGTTAACTTGCTCTTCCCTTTGCTCCCTCTAATGAATTTATGACTAGAATGTGCCACAGGCCAGGCTGGACTAGCCCCCAAGCCAACAGCAGGGGTGCATTCATTACATAACACTTTGACTGGTTGCTTCTCAGCAGGGAGCTCTAACTCAATGGCAGGGGGGTCGCAGGATCTTCTCCAGCCCAACAATCTGGCATTAAGTTGGTGTAAGTATCCTATTCCTCACCCCCAGTTCTTCCTGCCTCAACTCCTTCCTGCTTCTTTGGTCGCAAACATCATGTCTGGCCTGCACTTCAGATGTCTAGTGAGACCGTAGGCCTGCTTGCAGACTGCTGCGATTCAGTTCTCAGGGTTGATATCCCAAAAAGATCCACCATATAATAAATAAAATGAAGAGGAAGCTTCACCTCTTTAAACTCACATAATCATGCTTCAAATAATTCCTTGATAGCTACAAAGAAACATTCCTCCGTAAAGAGTTTGCTTCACCTATGTTAGAAGCCTCTGGGGTCTGTCTTGGGCCCAGGGTTCTGCTGTCACCTACTGGTAACAGGAGGAGTCTCTGGTGCCTGATAGGCTAGAGACCTGCTATAATATTTAATAACATCTACTGTGCCTTTCAGCCAGTGGTAATATCCCAGCCATGCAGAGGGACAAAGACAACACTAATGTTAATGCAGATGTGCAAAAGCTGCAGCAACAGCTGCAGGATATCAAAGAGCAGGTAAGTATTCTCATCCTTTTGTACCAGTTTCGTAGTCTCCACATTTTTTATATTTAATATTACGTCTCAGTGATCCATTTTGCACATTTGGTTTCCACTCAGACAATGTGCCCCGTGTGTTTGGATCGACTGAAGAATATGATCTTCATGTGTGGCCATGGCACCTGTCAGCTCTGTGGAGACAGAATGAGCGAGTGCCCCATCTGCCGCAAGGCCATCGAGCGTCGGATCCTGCTTTACTAGAGAACCTGGTCTCAACTGGGGCCTTGACAAGCCTCTTTGTTTTTCAGCCACAGAGTGCTGCTGCTCTCATAAGCACCAGTTCTGTACCTGCAAGGCTCTCCGTGTCTCACACTAAGCTAAGAGTCATCAGTGTTACATCATCGGTTTTGTCTTAAAGCATCTGAAATCCTTAAATTCAACAGCTTTAGGCTAATTTTAGTCTGGAAAATGTAGTAACTTTTGTTTTTCTGTGTGCTTGAATTATGTTCAACACAGTGAGGAAGAAAGTTGCTTTTATTCCTCCTCCTCATTCTGTACATGCAAATGTTCACTTTTCCCAAATGTGTTTTTGTGGGAAGCTTAGCAGCACCTACAAAGGGGCAGCCTTTCTGCAAGGCATGAACAGAGTCTGCTAGCTTCTCATTATATCATTGTATTATGCTTGTATATCCTGATGCAAACCATTGTAACTACAGTGTCAGTGTAGGTCATGTTACATCATGGTGAAGGTGTAGGGCACGACTGAACTCTAAACTCTGCCTTATTCCCACTGAAAATATTGATATTATGGCAATTCAATTAAAAATAACATTTTGAGTGACCTAGCATTCAGTTCTAAATCATGTGTAAAGCATTTTCATTTACAGACAAAAAAAGAAGTTTGTCCTGACCAAACAGGATGGTGAAATATACACAACTTGATGTGAATGTCCAAATCTTCAGCAACTGTACTGTTAGAATTATATTGCATGTTCCTCTCTCGAAACGCCAGCTGTACCATAGTATATACATTGAGTATTATTGTCACAACCTTTGTGGAAGTAACGGTCACAAGATCAGTGGTGGTGGCTGCATGCTTTTCATGCAACTGATCCCTGATGTCTTCAAACAAATATTAATTTGCTTAACAAACATCATTTATTGGATTGTTCTCCAGCAGTCCCGCTTTATGCACCAAGTTTTCTTGCCACAGATTTAGTTCAAATAAGGACACATTTTGATGAAAACTTTGGGAATAAGGTGCTCTTTATCTTTGTCTTTATTGTTTCATTTGTGTATTTTTCTTCTTTTTCACCTAAAGTTGAACAAGCTGGAATATACTATCTAATAAATCCCATAAGCTGTATTTGTTATAGGTTTCTTATGTTATCTGGGACACAAAAAAGCCTGACCAATAAACATTTGTAGCTGGTAAGTCTTTTGTTCACCAATTTGGCATCTTTCTGTCCTTGTTGTCAAGATGTATTTTGAAGACCTGTATCTCATTGCTTTTTCATGTGCCCGTTCCAATATTTTCATCATGATGCAAGAGGTCTAAAGTTAAGTCTGCAGCTTGATGGCATGTTTCATTTCAGTGTGACTCGCCAGTGCAAAGCAGATATTTTTACTGGAAGCGAAAGTAGTTTCATACTTTACCTTTTAAAGATTTGTCCTTTTCAATGATCACTTTAACACTAAAAGCTAGATGCACTAATATACCTTAATGGTAGTATTGTATTGTCATGGTTACTCAAACTCTGTTTTGTACCTTATTTTCTGTACACAAAAAAAAATGCTCCGGTAAAAAAAAAAGAAAGAAAAAAAAGATGCTTTTTTTTGTTTGTTTTGTTTTTGTGTTGAATGAATGTTTCATGTATGCTGTACAACATTTATCATAGGAGACATTCTTTTTGCCCTGTATTGCAATTAACTTTTTGAAAATGCATTGCCAAATAAAGATTTAACGACATTGAGTATAGTACATTTGTCATTGTAGCAGCAGTGTAAATCCATGGTGACAACGTCATATGTAGCGCCAACATCATACAACAATTTATTTTTAGATTGCAGCCCAAAGGAGAAAAATGTATTATAGTTTGCGTAACAAAAATCAAGATTATTTTTGACATGACAAATAAAGGGATAATTCACCCAAAAATGGAAATTCTCTCATTTACTCATTCTCGTGCCATCTCAGATTTGTATAACTTACTTTCATCAGCAGAACATAAATGAAGAGTTTTAGAAGAATATTTCAGCTCTGTAGGTTCATACAATGCAAGTAAATGAGTGCCAAAATTTTGACGCTCCATAAAGGCAGCATAAAAGTAATCCATAGGACTCCAGTGTTTTAATCTTTATCTTCAGATGTGATATGATAAGTGAAGGTGAGAGACAGATCAATATTTAAGTACTTTTTTTCAATAATTTATTTTCTCTGCCCAGTAGGGGCGATATACATTCAGAAAACAAATCACAAAAAACACAAGAAGAAGAATGTGAATGTTAAAGTGGAGTTTGACTGAGCAGGAAGGAGAATTTATAGTAAAAAAGGACTTATATATAGATCTGTGTTTCACCCACATCTATCATATCGCTTCTAAAGAGTCTTTTATGTTGACGTAGTGCATTCAGAATGTATTCAGACGCCTTCGTATTTTTCACATTTTGTTATGTTGCAGCCTTATGCTAAAATGCTTTAAATATTTTTTCTCACATCATTATACACTCCATACCCCATAATGACAAAGCAAATTTTTGATAACTGGATAAGAAAAAAAAATATCACATTGGCATAAGTAGTCAGACCCTTAACTCAGTACTTAGTTGAAGCACCTTAGGCAGCGATTACAGCCTCAAGTCTTTTTGGGTATGATAATGCAACAAGCTTTGCCCCCCTGGATTTGGGGATTTTCTGCCATTCTTCTCTGCAGATCCTCTCAAGCAGGTTGGATGGGGACCATCGGTGTACAGACATTTTCAGGTCTCTCCAGAGATGTTCGATTGGGTTCTGGCTGGGCCACTCAAGGACATTCACAGAGTTGGCCCTAAGCCACACTTGCGTTTTCTTGGCTGTGTGCATTGTGTGATTGTCCTGTTGGAAGGTGAACCTGTGGCCTAGTCTGAGGTCCCGAGTGCTCTGGACCATGTTTTCATTAAGGATATCTCTTTATTTTGCCGCGTTCAGCTTTCCTTCAACCCTGACCAGTCCCCCAGTTGCAGTGATGGTTGTCCATCTGCAAGTGTCTCCCATCTCCAAACATGATCTCTGGAGCTCAACCAGAGTGACCATCGGGTTCTTGGTCAACTTGCAGCCAGCTCTAGGAATAGTCTTGGTTGTTCCAAACTTCCATTTAAGAATTATGGAGACCACTGTATTCTTGGGAACCTTCAGTGCAGCCAAAACATTTTGTAGCCTTCCCCAGATCTGCCTCGACACAATCCTGTCTCTGAGCTCTGCGGGCAGTTCCTTTGACATCATGGCTTGGTTTTTGCTCTGATATACATTTTCAGCTGTGAGACCTTATATAGCAGATGTGTGCCTTTCCAAATCATGTCCAAATCAATTGAATTTGCTACTAGTGTACTCCAATCAAAGTGTAGAAACATCTCAAAGATGATCCAGAGAAATGGGATGACCTGAGCTAAATTTCAAGTGTCTGAATACTTCAGTTAGTGTGATATTTCAGTTTTTTCTTTTTAATAAATTTGCACATTTTTGCTTTGTCATTATGGGGTATGCAGTGTAGATTGATGTGGAAAAAATTATAATTTGAAGCTTTATAATTTTTGGAGCTTTTGGCACCCATTCACTTGCACTGTATGGACCTACATACTTGAGAAGTTCTAAAAAAATCTCCATTTGAGTTCAGCTAATGAAAGAAACTCATACATATTTGGGCTGGCATAAGGGTGAGAAAATGAGAGCATTTTCATTTTTGGGTGAACTATCCCTTTAATTACATTTTTCAAATTTTCTTAACCATAATGCAAAAAATAAATTACAAAAATTCACAATTCACAAAATGGTCCTAACAATAGGAAAGCAAAAGATTAACAAACTGAATCTTTTTGCAATGCTATATACTGTATCTTAATGCAATATATTAGGTGAAATATTCAGCAGGACATGGACAGTTTATTGACAGCTGTCAAGTTGATCATTGTCATTTAGGTAACAGAATTTAAACATTGTTTTCAGTGTATAATTTTCTTGCATAGATATTACTGCAATTCCCAAAGATGCCATGTAAAGTCCTCAGCAATAGAACACAAAAATGGCAGTCAGTCTGTCGCACGGATGGAGACTGAAGTCTGCATTTCAAATAATCCAATTATATAAAACGATCCATGAAAGATGCAGTGTGGTCATGCTTGAATACATTAGAAGATTAAACTTAAGTCATCCATAGAGAAAGATGTGATGGGAAAAGGCTGCATGACACATCATTTGAGCCTTGGAACGGTCGTTCTGAGAGATTTTACATTCAGTCTATCGACAGATTCATTCATAATAATGACTTCTTTTCTGGAGACAGAGCAACCTCGTGCTGGGGAAGATGTATCAGCCACTCAGCAAGCTCTCATCTTTCTTCCAAAAGACCTGCATATCCTTGATTCTGACACAGTACATTAATGGTGATTTGTAATATCTGAAAATTCACTCTTGGCTCACATCTTACTAATATCCCTCATGCCGCAAAAGTGTGTTTTGAGCTGTGCTATATCAGCAAACAAGTCATCAGAGTGTTTTGGACTGAGAATAGAGCTTAATGGGCCCCCTCAAATGAAGGGCTGAATAGAGAATGGGCCTCAGGAGGATCTGCTGACATTCAGCTGGCCATCTGTCTTCCTGACTGCAGCCATGCACCACAGATCAGTGTCTCTTCGGTTTAGGTTGTGGAATTGTATTGACAAATCACAAGCAGCATTTAATCTGACTGTTTAATAGATAGATGGATGGATGTGTGGGCTTTTTTCCAAAGATTAATTTTAAGTTTGTTTGTCAAAGTATACAGAGTATAAAAGTTAACTATCAACACCTGTTGATTGTCCTCAAAAAAATAATTTCGATCAGTTTATAAAACTAGCAAACAAAAAAGCAGACTGGGACTTTTCACAAGGCCTATATCTAAGTAACACATTTATGAGTCAAAGTCAAGTTTTTTTTAGCAGTGTTTTTGTATGTAGGGATTAAACATCTAGTTCAATGTATACTAATATATATATATATATATATATATATATATATATATATATATATATATATATATATATATATACTGGTGGCCAAAAGTTATGGAAAGATATTGGTACTTTTATTCACCAAAGTGGCATTCAGTTGATCACAACTTATAGTCAGAACATTAATAACGTGACAAATTACTATTAAAATATAAAAAAAATGGTCAGAACTTCATAAAATACTTAAAAGACTTCTCATCAATAAATCCTCCACATGCAGCAATGACAGCTTTGTAGATCCTTGGCATTCTAGCTGTCAGTTTGTCCAGATACTCGGGTGACATTTCACCCCACACTTCCTGTAGCACTTGCCATAGATGTGGCTGTCTTGTCGAGCACTTCTCACACACATTACAGTCTATCTGATCCCACAAAAGCTCAATGGGGTTAAGATCCATAACACTCTTTTCCAATTATCTGTTGTCCAATGTTTGTGTTTCTTTGCAAACTCTAAACTTTTCTTTTTGTTTTTCTGTTTCAAAAGTGGCTTTTTCTCTGCAATTCTACACATAAGTCCTGCACCCCCGAGTCTTCTCTTTACTGTTGTACATGAAACTGGTGTTGAGCGGGTAGAATTCAATGAAGCTGTCAGCGGAGGACATGTGAGGCGTCTATTTCTCAAACTAGAGACTCTGATGTACTTATCCTCTTGTTTAGTTGTACTTCTGGCCTTCCACAACTCATTCTGTCCTTGTTAGAGTCAGTTGTCCTTTGAAGACTGTAATGTACACCTTTGTATGAAATCTTTGAAATCAGTTTTTGGCAATTTCAAGCATTGTATAGCCTTGATTCCTCAAAACAATGATTGATGAGTTTCTAGAGAAAACTGGTTCTTTTTTTTGCCATTTTTGACCTAATATTGATGTGACAGATGTGGGTGAAACACAGATCTATATACAAGTCCTTTTTTACTATAAATTCTCCTTCCTGCTCAGTCAAACTTCACTTTAACATTCACATTCTTCTTGTGTTTTTTGTGATTTGTTTTCTGAATGTATATCGCCCCTACTGGGCAGAGAAAATAAATTATTGAAAAAAAGTACTTAAATATTGATCTGTCTCTCACCTTCGCTTATCATATCACATCTGAAGATAAAGATTAAAACACTGGAGTCGTATGGATTACTTTTATGCTGCCTTTATGGAGCGTCAAAATTTTGGCACTCATTTACTTGCATTGTATGAACCTAAAGAGCTGAAATATTCTTCTAAAACTCTTCATTTATGTTCTGCTGAAGAAAGTCAGTCATACAAATCTGGGATGGCATGAGAAATATTGACCTTAAGACATGCCAGTTCACACACACACATTTCATTTCATTGTGACAGCTTAACCCCTAAGGTGTGACCCGCTATTGGGGCATGTTGTCAAATGTAGATGTACGGCATATTCAATTAATTGCATCTCTTTTTTTCTGGACAATAATAGTGAAATTGTTCGTGAGATTTTTTTGTCGCTAAGACTATAACATTATCTTAAAAAATAACAGCATGCCACAGAGTATTCCTTTAAATTACTGAATCATGCCATTTTAATTTTCCTCAAATTCATGCATTTTCCGCAATTTGCAACACATGCATTACATTACATTTAGCATAACACCAAATCAGAGACAGTTACAATAGACAGTTCAGTAGATGAAGAGATTTAAGAAGCAATTATCTTCTCAGTGGTTACCAGGCAATCTAGTTTACGAAAGAGTGACTGAGGGAGAGAGAGTGAATGCTGGGGCCCATCACTCTCTCCTTGGGTATCAGACACAGACAGAGTATCCTGCTGAGAGTGACTGACACCAGACTGTGGGGTACGAGAGCCAGACAGATGACTAATGGCTTCAGGAGGGAATCGGCCCCTGGGCCCCCCTCTATTTATCTTTACAGAGATCACATCTCTGCTCTGCTGCCTGCTATGGACAGCTATTACAGGGCGAGGTGTCTGTGTGATTGATTGTGATCCTAAAGTGACAGTAATAGGAGCCTCCACAAGGTGGCAGTGCCACATTCTCGCCAGCACTGTAAGCTGTCATGAAGTTTTGTCAAGCCAGGGGTCAGAAATTCACCAGAGCCACTAAAAGTGTAACAAATGAACAAGATGTTTAAAATGTCGAGGCAAAATGTAACTGCAATGAATTCCTCCGATTATTTGTATATATTACATTACATTCAATGCCTATTCTAAATTCAGTGCCTCTATGACACTGTAGCCATCAATTGTTGATAATCTGAGGTCACATTTTGGGAAGAAAAGGACCTCATGAAGTGAAAAATGCCCCAAATATTGCCACTTAATAAAAAATACAAGTTAATTTTTGTCACTGCACCCAAAAATAAAAATGCTACCATTTGCCCACCCTCATGTGGTTCCATACCTGCATGACTTTTTTTTTTTTTTTTTTTTTAATTCAGTGGTGCACAAAAGCATATGTTAGGCAGAATATTAGTCTATGTGTCACAATTCACTAATAATGTATAGAAAAAAGTTGCAATTAAAGTGAATGGTGACTGAGACTAAAGACCAAAGTATACTTTAGTAGCGATACGACTGCTATGAGATACTGGACTATTTCTCTTCAGGAGTTTAGACCCATAAAGGAGTCTTTATATTCCTTCAGACTTGACTATCTTGCATTAAATTCTTCTCCCTGCCCAGTAGGGGGTGATATGCATGAATGTGAATCACCAAAAACACAAGAAGTAGAATGTAAAAGTGAAAGTTAAAATGGAGATTGACTGAGCAGGGAGGAAAATTTATAATAAAGACTTACATTTTCATATCACTTCTGAAGACATGGATTAAACCACTGGAGTCATATGGATTACTTTTATGCTGACTTGTGTGATTTTTAGAGCATTATATTTTTGACACCCATTCACTTGCATTGTATGGACCTTCAGTGCTGAGAAATTCTTCTAAAAATCATAATTTGTGTTCTGCAGAAGAAAGAAAGTCACACATATTTGGGATGGCTTGAGGGTGAGTAAATGATAAGATAATTTATTTTGGGTGAACTGTTCCTTTAACATTCTGCCTAACATCTCTACAGAAGAAAGAAAGTAAAACTAGTTGAAACAGCGTTAAAGTGAATAAATGTTGACAGAATTTTTATTTTGGGGTGAACTGTCCCTTAAATTAAATACTACATTTTTAAAATGTTTCGTTTGATTTGCCTATGTATATGTTTGAAACGTTTTTCTCAGCTCCCTGAGATCTTGAACACACTTGTACCTCAGATGCCACGCCCACATCAGGCCCAGAGTTTTTTGCCCAGATAACTGTGTTGGAAGACATTGATCCCGGTGTCTGAAGGTCCTCACACGTCACCTTGCTCATGACAGCATGGTACATTTATGGCCTGGTATTAATGCCAGGCTTGGGCAAAGGGCGCTAGGTCTGGACAGGCTCCTCTGGGCGTGCTGAGAGCACACAGGCCACAGAGCTGTGGAGTTCGGACCCGGGAGACACCACCCCTCACTGTTAAGTCATAAAGAGGCCGTGTTTTCTCCTCCCTCCACTGTCTCAAGTACCTGACTCTGCATTTGTTTAATAGATACAGAGCAGCTAGAAGTGTCTGCCTCACCTCTGCTTAAGACACACAGAGAAAAAAGATAAAATAGTCACAGAGATAGGCTGAATAAACAAGCTTATAGTAGTACTGCTGACCTGTACCCCAAACACAGTTTGACCACTGGATTTCGCAAGCACCTCTCTTATCGACTCGCATGCACAAACACCTTGAACAGATGCATGCGGTCATGCCAAAGTCTCGATAAGGGCATTTCTCTTTAATTTTTGGCCAACATTCTTTTAAAAGTGCATGTTATGTAGACACAATATTAAGATACAATGGCCCCGAGAAGTATTTGGACACTTGAGAAGCATTTGAAAAAGAGATATAAATGTATTTGCATTATATATTCCTAGCAAAAAACATTTAATTCAGACACTATAAAGTGTGACTTCATTTTCCCCGAAAGTGTCCAAAAACGTTTTGGGGCCACTGTTTCTTAAAGGGATAGTTCACCCATAAATGAAAATTCTCTCATCATTTATTCACCCTAAAGCCATCTCAGATGTGTATGACTTTCTTTCTTCTGCAGAACACAAATTAAGATTTTCAGAAGAATATTTCAGCTCTGTTTGTCTATTCAGTGCAAGTGAATGGTGACCAAAACTTTGAAGCTCTAAAAAGCACATAAAAGCAGCATAATAATAATCCATACAAATCCAGTTGTTAAATCAATACCTTCTAAAGCAATAAAATAGGTGTGGGTGAGAAACAGATATATATTTAAGTCCTTTTTTACTATATATCTCCACCTTTGACCAGCCCCGACCAGTAGGTGGCGATATGCACAAAGAATGTGAATCACCAAAAAACAAAAGAAGAAGAAAGTAGAAGTGAAAGTGGAGATTTATGTATATATATATATATATATATATATATATATATATATATATAAAGGAGTTCAATATTGACCTGTTTTTTAACCACGCCTATCATATTGCTTCTAAGGACGTTGATTTATCCACTGGAGACACGTGGATTACTTTTCTGCTGACTGTATGTGTTTTTTGGAGCTCCAAAGTTATGGCCACCATTCACTTGCATTGGATTGACCAAGCAGAAGAAAGAAAGTCATACACATCTGGGATGGCATGAGGGTGAGTAAATGATGAGAGATTTTCTATTTTTGGGTGAACTATCCCTTTAACAGACACCATTACATCTACAGTTAAAATGCAGTCCATATTTTCAAAATAGTCTCATGACAACATGTCATAATTCATACGAGAATATGAACTTGTAAGACATCATAAGACTTGGCTCATACGAAAAGGTACAAATTGTATTTCTATAAAGACCAACCAATCAACAAACAGCACTTCAAATCAATACATTGCAGGCATCACATTTTCGCTAGCCTCTTATCCAACACTTTATTTTAAGCACAGATTACATTATATTTTTAAATACATTTCTGAATGTAGAAATATTTGGTATTAATCATCTAAAACTGGGACTCAATGCTGGCCCTGTTTTTGTCATTATTTCCTGTGCTGTATCAGATAGGTGCTCAGTTCAAAAACAGTTCATAAGGGAAGTGAAATAGCTCACCCTGCACATTCATTAATTCACTTTTGAGGTCAGCTGGAGTGTGTTACATATTTGTTTTCTACAGAATATGACTTGCCACAATACAACTCAGAATGCTTATAGACCAACACTGTGCTCCATTGTTTGCATACTTCTCCACTGTTTGCACTTGTTTTGAATAAAAATATGGAAGTAATGTCATAGTCACATTTAAATGTTCCTTTTTTTGACCATCATATTTTTTCACAATGACTTTTTGAATACTGTATTTGAATGTGTTTTCATTTTCAAACCCAGTAGCACTGTTGTATACTGTAACTATGTTAATAAGTTATTATGCAACATACAGACAGCTAGTGTAATTAATTGTATTTTACGACAAATATAATGTATTTTAATATACAGCATACAAACAACTACTGTAATTAATTTTATTGTACGGCACGAATGCTGTAATTAATTTAACGGTATGCTGTAAACTACTGTATTTAGTTTACAGCAATTTTAATGTGGTATGACATACAGCAACTTGCTGGCTATTTATTGCAGTTTTGGCTGTAAACAGATTACAAAGTAATTAGTTACTGTAATCTAAGTAGTGTAGTGTATAGTGGTGTAACATAACATTTTATATTTGTGTAATCAGATCAAAGTTTGACTTTTAATTAAGATAATTGCTTTTAAGTACGTCACGGGTTACACATTTCTAAAATAATAATATTTATGTCGAATTTTATGTAGAATTTTAAAACATGAATTATGTTCATATGCTTCTGTTTGCGTTTATGTGAAAGCTAAAGAGACACTAACGCGTCACTGTAAGGTGTGCGACAACGAACAGGCAAAAAATACAGGCATCATTTTTAATTTGTTAAGTGAAAAAAGTTTTAGAAAGTACTTGAAAAGTAAAGTAATTAGTAATTGGATTACTTTTCCCATGAAGTAATGAGTAGTGTAATTCAATTGCAATGTTATAGAAGTAATTAGTAATTTGTTGTAAATAACTTTTTTTAGTAACTTACCCAAAACTGCCAGTGAGTTGCTGTTGGTTTTACGTCAAACTTTTTTTTTTCAATTAAGTATTTCATACAGCTTATTGTTTACACACATACGCCTATTGTAACTCGTATAAAAAAGTGTTGTCATTCCCATTCTGTGAATTTTCTGTAGAATCTCAAAAAGCGTGTTTCAATGTATCAGTGTTATTTGAGATACTTTATGAGCACTATGAGCATCTTGAACAATTCCAAAATCACAGATTGAACACTTAGTAGCTAAACTCTAAATTTCTCTTGAGTAAATATTTGGGGATACTGTGAGGAATCAAGCTAGAGTGCTTATCAATAGGCCACAACTGGAGTTGGAGCCTCCCGGACACATTTACAGTGCAAATGTTATCGTTCCATTGACACTTTAAACAGTCTTTATCAATATATAGTCATTCAAGGTTTATGAGCTTTGATAAAAATGCCACTAGCTTACAGGGTCATGCTAACCCTGCCTCAGTTCCACTCTGGTGCCCATGTGCTTGTGATGCTCACCACAAGTAAAGACACATTTGCCCAGGAGACATAACATTCACTGATCTGATGGAAGAAAGCAAGGAAAGGCTCAAGCAAAACAAGAAAAACATATTGACTTGTGGAGCGAGGGGGTGAGTGATCATGCGCCTCTAGCAGAATCTTATCGTTCTATTATCTTTAAAACGTTGGGTTATCATAATTGCTTACTTAATAATTCTATAAAACCTCTTGGAGCTCAACCTTTGCCTGGGTAGTAAAGCGGTGAAACTGCTTTTGATTTCCAGATTGGAGTTGATACTTGTTTGTTCACAGAACAGCAGGTCATTCATTAAAACTTCCACTCAACTCTCCTCCGTTTCTTCGGCTCAGTGTGCATATCATGTAGATGATCCTTAAGTCAGTGATAGGAGGGACTCAATAAGATATGTTTAGCATCAATCACATGATCTGTTCACTAGCGGATGCTCTAATACTGTTGCGACACCTCACAGACTTTTATGACATTTATTGGCATTTATGGATTTTAGGTAGGATTGTCATTCCCCTGTACTCCAACTCCAGTTGTGGATTTAGTTTTTTTGTTTAAAGAAATGTTATGTGCGATATTTCCTATAGCTAATTACCACAATTGAATTTGATTTTTTGTAAACAAAGCACATAATTAATCTTTCCTATTTATGTCCCTGTAATATCTAAGTACAATGAATCATTTGTATTTTAATTTTGTATTTATCTTCCCTTGTATTTATTTGTTTATTTTTTGCACAAATTATATTTTTAGAGTTAAAATGACATAGTAATTAAAATTGTACTTTTAGCCCATTTTTGTAATTATATAATTGTTAGCTTTAAATTTATAATGTCCACTCTATGTTCAGATCACAGTGTCCTGGGGGACATCTGCAGTCTGCTTTACATGTTATGATGGTGAACGCATTGGAAATGCTGAGCGCTGGGATATTTGTGCATCGTCTATTGATTTGGGGTGCAACTCCAGGCTGTAAAAGAGAGATAACAGTTAGACATTAACTTGTGCCAGGGGTCACACTGCAAGTTTCACATAGGTCCAAGTGATGGACTCTGGATTATTGATTTTTACTCTGCCCATTCTCTCACCCAGAGACAGAAGAAAATGAAAAAACTTGGCTTTGAGTTTTTCTTCTTCTGCTACGAGATAATTCCCCTGCATTCCAGCCTACTCCCTTCAAGGCTGCTGGTGGTGTTTGGCTAGCAACACCTGACAGATGCTGTCTTGTTTTTGCTCTTGTCTGAAGGGGCTTTGTATTTCATTTGGACCCCCTTTTGTGTGAAGAGACCTTGCGTTAGAGTCTCTTCTGAAAGTTCAACTAGTGAATGTTTTATCCGAGGCAGAATAGGCCTTCTTTTTAGAGCTGAGCTTAGCACGTGTCCCTTTTATCATTAAATTAAATAATTGATTAAAACCAATAGTTATTTTATAGTATTTTGAAATAAGAAACTATACTTATGAATATTTGATAATGGAACAATAACCCAATCTGATGGCTCAATAAGCATTCCTACATTACCAATATTATCACACGGAATGTCGACATGTTTCCGAGAGTTACCAGTACCCAAGGATCGGCCACATTATACAGCATGTCCTAACAGACATTTTTGCATCGGCTCCAATGTGTTTACCTTCCCTTGTGGTGCGAGCAAAAGCATGTTGTGTCAGCAGCGAGGTAGACCGAGGTTCGAATGTCGCATTGACACCAGGAGGAAATCACGTTCACATAATCAGTAAGGAATGAGAGGTTTCTTTTCTCCCTCAAACATTACATTTTTACTACACTGATGGTTAGGTTTAGGTTTGGGGGTACAAAAGAAATTGCTTCACAACTCGATTTTGGCGCCCCTCTGTGGACATTGCACCCGGAAAAATAGAGCTCACACGTGCTCATATGCCCAACAACACTTACTGCTTTGGCCACTGGGGGCAGTGTTTCGATCTCGGTAAACAGACCGATTTTAGCTAAAGAAAAGTCCACCTACTGTTTTGATTTCACTGTGAGATCAGTCTGACATTACATAACCCTTTAACCTGAATTGTATTTGTTTAGTTATTTATTTATGTATTTTTATTTATATTTTTATTCTATTTTTTTTATTATCTCTGTCTTGCTGTTGTATTGTCTGTACATTGAAAGCTTCTGTCACCAAGACAAATTCCTTGTATGTATAAGCATAATTGGCAATAAAGCTCAATCTGATTCTGATTCTGAAGGGTTTATACATATTTGCTATACACAGTAAATCCACATTTCTCAATGATGGACACTTTTCACAAACCGTGATGGTGCATTTCTGCCTTATTTAGCAACATAAATTTAGCAAACCTTTTATATTATTATTATTATTTTAAGTGCAAATTTATATTTTTATTTGCATTATATTACCCTGGCATCAATAAAAATAATATTAAAATACTCAACACTTGTCAATGATATTGCAAATACAAGGAGTGACTAAAAGAGTAAATTTTACATCTTTCTCTCTTCTGACGTCCATAATCCACTGCTCTCTGTTTTTTCCTCTTTTGGAAAGTCATAAAAATAATATTTGCTGTGATTTCCCATTCACCGCTGTAGAAGTTCACTATAGTTCACTTCTATGTTTCACACCCACAAATGTGAAAAGGATCCAAATATTTATTTGGACATTAACATTTTACAGCTCACTTATACATTTGCCACCTTTTCAAACATTTAAATATCCACATTTCATTTTAAAATGGCTTTTGGTTTGACTAAAAAAATATAGATTTCTTTCACCATTACTGTTTCCATTGCTTTCTTTCCAAAGAAATGTGTAGTTGTAAATGGTTAATTGGTGATTCATGAGAAGTTTAGGCAACTCGGTACTAATGTCAAGGTTATTGCACTGCCTGAGAATGAAACACCTGCAACAGAATGTTTCTAGTTTCCAGAGTCCCCCCCTGCTGATCCGCAGTTCAGGCAGAAGTACAGAAAATGGTTGAGAATCAACCTGCCACCTACAGCTGTTTCATGTGCCACCTCTTCATTACTCCAGAAAAATGCCAGACCTTTAAAAACACCCTAATATTATCCCTATAGGCCACACGAGCCACATGCAGGCTGATTTAGCCTTTAAAATATAGCATTATACTAGTCTGTTAACACTGCAGTGTGTTATTGTTTTACAATTATTATATTTGTTAGTCAGCAGCTAAATGTAAACGAATGAATGGCTGAAATACAATATAACTGTAATTTCTGACCTTAATGTGTTTGAGCTCAATGTGTCTGATAAGGACATTAAGCTACTGCATTGGTTATGTGTGTGCGTGCATGTGTGCTTGTACGTGCGTGTGTGTGTGTGTGTGTGTGTCCTAATGCTGCTCAGATAATGTGATTATACATGACCTAATCCAGGATAAAGGCAAACTCTGGAGGTTAAAGAAAACTACATCTCAGACTCAGAGTAGACAAAGATAGTGTTGTTTTTCACACTGACCAACAGAATTCTTAGTACTGTGAATAGAGACAATGTCTAAATTTTATTGTTCAAGCGTTTCTGTAAAATAAGCTCAGTTTTTCCCCCCTGACAAATTTTCTCAAAATGCATTGCAAGTTTACATGCTGAGAATCTATTTTATTTATTCTTTTTTTTTTTTTTTAGGAAAATGTAATGCATAGCCTACATTGGAAAATGGACTTTATATACAGTATATATAATTACTTGATTAATACATCACACATACAATTTTAGGCATGTGCATAAAACATTTTTGTGAATGTTTGAAAACAGATGTAAAGAAGAAAATATTTGTTTTATGTCAGGCAATTTTATCTAATTTATAATGAGGTGGATGTCAAAGGAAGATTCTTGCTGTCAATACTGCCTCACTGAACCAGCTTTGTAATTCTGACACACCATATACATGTCCAAGTGACCATGGCATTGTGATTCCAGTTTCTGTATTTACTTAATAGACTTTTTCATAGTTTTCCAGATGCAATAAAATTGAATCAGAGGTCAATGTTTAACCTATAACAATTTGATGTTTTTTTTTATTTTTATTTTCTTTCTTTTTTTTTTTTATGTATTTTTTTTAGACCTAATTGAACATAATCTATATAATTCAGTTTTAAGCTGAAGTCTGGAATCTCTTAAATAAAGTTGCAATAAACAAAGTTGCATGAATGTAGCTGTTATTAAAAAGAATAAACTGCAAATATAAAGTAGCCTTATTTACTCAATGAAATACCTTCTATTATCCTCTGCAACTGTGCCACTGCTTCAATTGGATTTATGTAATCATCTGATTGTCACTACATTTCACTGCTATTATCTCAAAATTCAGCTAAATTCAGTACCTTGACAACAATTTATAAAAAACGTATAATACGTTTTAGTTGAAGAAACAGTTACTCCGTAACAGATTTCCCCATGTTGATGTCCGGCCATTCAAGGGTTCTGTCTGCACTGTGTATACACATCCATAAGATATTTTGAGGTCCACTACATTCGTTCAATACTCCTAAACTGCTGTCATAATGCTTAGATCCTTATTGTATCCTCAACAAACACATTTACTGAAAGAACTTGACTACCGAAATAAATGGAAAGATACTAAGTTCCCTTCCCTTCTAAGTTCAAGCACACAAATAATTTGCACATAAAATCTCTTTTATACCTTTAACTAACTAATTAGCATCCCCATGCTGCTCCATTGCAGAATTAAGAGGCTAAGTCATTAGAACAGATAAGGACAGTGAAGTGGCACGTCGGGCAGAGATGACCTGGTCAGGCCCCGGCAGTGGAGGAGGGACGCGTGAGTGTGTCACATCAGGAGACGGAGACTTTAGGTCATCAGGAGGTTATCCTGACCCATTTTTGAGCCCTGCTGCCAGTGTTTATCAAAGCACCAAGGTAGGAGTCGGCAGGCAGGCAAGCAGGGGGGCATGGGGCTGTTGGTGGGGGGGTGAAAGAGCTTACTGAAGGTGTCTGTCAAGGATGGCCCTGCTCTCCCTATGCCCGGAGCCACAAGGCCATTATGGGGGAGCAGGGGGAGATAAATAGTCCTTAATCATGTTCCCCTGACCCTGGAGAGAGAGGAAGGGAGGTGTGTTAGTGTTAGTGTTAGGTATGCATGTGTGTGTGTGTAAGTTCTGAGTGAGTTTTAGATGACAACAGTTGCAGTAGAGTCATAACTTTAAGCTATACGAGCAACAGTTGCAGGTGAGTACTTGTTAAAGGCTTATTTACACCAATAAAATCTCCACTCCCCGTCTGAATATTCCGTGTCCATCATTGTAGAAGCTCCCCACCTCCAACAGACTCTCATATTCACTTAACATTTATGGGTTTACCTATTGGTGCACTATACTTTTTTGTTTGCAGGCTGACCCCCCCCCACAATCACCAGCAACAGGCCTGTGTCAGCTTAGCCTTGTTAGGGGGCCAGAGAGCTGGGGGCTATGTTAACTATTAACAAGCCCATATAACCATGTTACTGATTGACACCTCATGTTCTTTGGAGACTTGCGCTGACCTGGGCCTTGTCCTTTGCATGTGCAGGTGTTGCCTATCCTAACAGAGCGTCTTACATTTGCCTTTACATTTATTCATTTAACAGGTGCTTTTATCCAAAGCTACTTACAAATGAGGAGAACAACAGAAGCGAATCATCCTACGGAGGCAGTAGTAACACAAGTGCTGTAATACAAGTTTAATTTTTTTTAGAGAATTAGCCTTAGCAAGGAGGACAAGATCCTTTTATTTTTTTATTCATAAGAAGACAGTGCACTAAAGGGAGTGGGTCAAGTGCTCATGGAAAAGCAGTTTTTTTAGATGCTTTTTGAACGATGCTAGAGAACCAGCTGCTCAGGTGGAGTATGGCAGGTCATTCCACCAGCGAGCAACAGTTGAAGTGAAAGTCCTGGACAGTGATTTTTTACTTCTTTGGAATAGCACTACAAGGCACCGTTCACAAGCAGAACGCAACCTTCTGGAGGGCACGTAGACCTGACGCAGCTAAACCTGCTGGGGCTGGACACCTCCCTCTGCAATTGGATCCTGGACTTCCTGACTGGGAGACCTCAGTCAGTCCGGATCGGGAACAGCATCTCCACCACCAACACACTGAGTGCTCAGTCCACTGCTGTTCACTCTGCTGACTCACGACTGTGCAGCAATGCACAGCTCGAACCACATCATTAAGTTCGCCGATGACACGACCGTGGTGGGTCTCATCAGCAAGAAAGACGAGTCAGCATACAGAGAGGAGGTGCAATGGCTAACGGACTGGTGTAGAGCCAACAACCTGTCTCTGAATGTGGACAAAACAAAAGAGATGGTTGTTGACTTTAGGAGAGCACAGAGTAACCGCTCTCCGCTGAACATCGACGGCTCCTCTGTGGAGATCGTCAAGAGCACCAAATTCCTTGCTGTTCACCTGGCGGAGAACTTCACCTGGTCCCTCAACACAAGCTCTATTACCAAGAAAGCCCAGCAGCATCTCTACTTTCTTCGAAGGCTAAGGAAAGCACATCTCCCACCCTCCATCCTCACTACATTCTATAGAGGGAATATTGAGAGCATCCTGAGCAGCTGCATCACTGCCTGGTTTGGGACTTGAACCGTTTCGGACCGCAAAGCCCTGCAGAATATATTGAGGACAGCTGAGAAGATCATCGGGGTCTCTCTTCCCTCCATCAAAGACATTAACAAAAAACACTGCATCCGCAAAGCAACCAGCATTGTGGATGACCCTACACATCCCTCACACAAACTCTTCACCCTCCTGCTATCTGGAAAGAGGTACCGAAGCATTCGGTCCCACACGGCCAGACTGTATAACAGTTTCTTCCCCCAAGCCATCAGACTCCTCAATATTCAGAGACTGGTTTGACACACACACACACACACGTGTCCTGAGTTGCACTTTAATTATTGTCAATTTATACCTGGCTGCTACCTCAAAAACTGGTATGTGCATAGAACACTATCTCATAGTATGTTATGTTTACATTTGGCATTTATAGAAACTGCCATCTTTTTGTACTACTGTGTACTGGTCGGCGCTGCACTGTCTCTCACTGTGCCTATTGTCCTTTTAATATTTAGTAATTTATTGTACTGTCCCATACTTTTTGCACACGTTTGTACTTGCACTTTATATAGGTATGGTATTTAGTCTGTGTAGTCTCATGTGGTTCTGTGTTTGTCCTATGTTGTTTTATGTAGCACATACTGCACTGTGTACTGTACTAACTGTATATGGTTGAACGACAATAAAAACCACTTGACCTGACTTTACTTGTATATAAGGGGGTGAAGAGGTGGTGGTTGTTCTGTAAACAAGCATCAATGCCTTAAACTTAACACAAGCAATCATTGGCAGCCAGTGCAGTCTGATGAAGTTTGATCAATTGCAGAGGTTTGACTGTACTTGCAAGAAGGCCTGCCAGAAGTCCATTGCAGTAGTCCAGCCTGGATAGCACAAGCGCTGGATGAGGAGTTGTGTGGCATGCTCGTATAGGAAGGGCCTGATTTTCCTGATGTTGTAAAGAGCAAATCTGCAAAATCGGGCAGTCCTTGTGATGTGGTCCGTGAAGTTTAACTGATCGCCAAACACAACCCCAAGATTTCTGTCTTTCATGGATGGTGTGATCGTTGGATAGTCTAGTTGAATGATGAAATTGTGCAGGGCTCACTGGAATCACAAGGAATCACAAGAAGCTCGGTTTTAGCAAGGTTGATGTGGAGGTGATGTTCTTTCATCCAACAAGAGATGTCTACCAGGCAGGCTGAGATCCATGCAGCTACCGTAGGATCGTCATGTTGGAATGAGAGATGTGTGTCATCAGCGAAGTAATGGTAGGACAAGCCATGTGCCTGATAGACAGATCCCAGAGATAACATGTATATGGAGAAGAGGAGGGACACAGGTACTGAATCCTGGGGTGCCCCTGTAGCTAGTTGGTGAAACTTAGACACCACTCCCCTCCAAGACACCCTGAAGGACCTACATGTGAGATAAGACTCAAACCAGCGGAGCACAGTTCCTGTGCTGCCCTTTGCCGTGAGGTTTGACAGGAGAATCTGGTGGTTCACAGTGTCAAAGGCAGCAGTCTCAGAGCTTTAGTAATGGACAGCAGGGCAGTTTCCACAGAGTGTCTGCTTTTGAAGCCAGACTGGTTGCTGTCCAGCAAGTTGTTCTAGGAGAGAAAAGATGAGACTTGGTTGAACACGACTCATTCGAGTGTTTGCGCTATGAATGAGAGGAGAGAGACAGGTCTGTAGTTTTCTAAAAGTTAAGGATTTAGTGTGGGTTTCTTAAGCAGTGGGGTTACCCGAACCTGCTTAAATGTAGTGGGGAAGGTACCAGTGAGAAAAGACGTGTTAATAATGTGTGTGAGTGCAGTCTTGATAGAATGGCTGGGTTCGGAATGACATACTACCATACAGCTCTTTAATATGATCACAGGATTTGGAATGTTGCTTTTGAAAGTTCATGTACACTGAAATAAACCCCATTTAGCCGAATTGCTTCACCCCATTTTTGCATCAATTCACACATAATCATGTTTCCTTCTAGCACTACTGACATTGCAAATTTGCTGTAAGCTGGCCGCAAATTCGTCATCGATCATTTTCACATGCAAATGAGCTTTGTGGCAAACTAGCGGCAAATTAAAGGTTTGCTGCAGGTTCACCACTACCAGTGAAGAGCTGTAAACTTGCGGTGAATCACAAGCTCATTTGCATATGAAAATAATGAGTGGCAAATTTTTGGCAAGTTTTCAGCTAGTTTGCCAAAAATTTTGATTTTATGTAAGGGATGGGTTCTGGTCCCGCGGGAACCAGGAAGTAATGAAGTTCACATAAACAATGATGAGCGTGATTCGGAATTTGCATTATCACTCTAAATGTAATTTTTACTCCACTGACGGTTAGGTTTAGGGTTGGGGTTTGGGTGTAAGGTTAATTAAATATGCATTCCTGTTGATTGTTTTTCATAATTTACAACTAAAACTACAATTTTACATTTCACCAGGAAACTGGAGCTTGCATGTGCCCATATCTTCAACAACAATTCCAGCTTCTGCCACGGGGGGCAATGATATGCATTTTGATAAGCAAAGACTGAATTTAGCAGCAAAACTTTCTACCTACTATTGCAGAATTTATAGATTATTTTTGCCATAGCTATATACTGCAAAAATAGTAAGTGAAATATGGTAGTACGCCATTCCGAACTCAGTTAACACTAGTGTAAGTTCGAACTCCTTCACGGCCTCAACCTAGCACTATGAATGGCACAGCATTCTCCCTCCACAACCTAATGACAACTGCAGCATCTTATCTTTCCATATGCAGTTACACAATCTGTCTCTTAATTTTGCATACCAGAGGAACAGAAGTGTTGATTAATCCTACATTGAGTATTATTTTTTTTTTTTAAATCCACAACAAGCCAGGCAGCAAAGAGATTTAAATTTTCTAGATTTTAATTTATTTTTTATTAAGAAAAAGTCTGGTCTGCGGGTGGTTGCCAGGGGGTTGCTATGTAGTTGCTTAATTGCTGCTAGGGTGTTCTGGAGGGTTGCTTACTTGCCCAAGTCAAAAGCACCCACCCGTAGTCTATATGATATTCTGGTCCCTAGATATAACGCAGGTTCCTCCTTCAATCAGTCAGTGGGAATTTTTGTTTTAGTTTTTTCTTTTTGCCCTTCCAGTCACTTAGAAAAGGAATGGCACACCTTGCCTATGCAACATTTGAAGTATCAAGTGTGTACTGTGCTGATATTAAATTATACTTTGGCCTTTACGATGGTGAACCAGTAAGTTAACGGTCATCTTTTCAGAAAGAACTTGAGTGTTTTTTTTGTTTTTTGTTCAATTCCAATAACACACATTTATTGATTTCTAGGCTTGATTAGTTTTGAACATGAATTTAGTAACTATTTTTTATTGGTGTTCATCTAATATTATAGTGTTTTTCTGTGCAAAAAAATATATATTTTAAATATCTTCAAGTATGACCTGTTTCAGGTGTTTAATGGAAGACCGAGGCAGCATCACATTTTGTTTTCTCAGGTTGCTTTGGGTAAGCTTTACATTTGCTTATCCAGTGAGCCCTTTGTCTTGTGTGGGGGGAGAACCTTTACATAATGTGACAACACAATGGTAACAGGGAGAGTGAGCACCCTAAGAGCACCCTTTGAATTCCGCTGTTGGCTCGGCTCACAAGCCAAAGGTAAACACAGGTACACGGAACTACTGCCCGCTACAAGCAGGCCAATTGTTCATAGAGATGGTGTTTGAAGTGAGCAAGGTGAGAATGTCTGATCAGTGTTTATTTTTTTCAACAGCTCAAAACAACTGAGGCAAGCTCACTCTATCTGCTTTTAAAGGTAAACAGGGACCAGGTGAAAAGATGGAAAGATGAGGCCATTACAGATCTACAAAGTCAAAATGCAACAACTAGGACAACACTGAAAGTTTTTTTGATTGTCAAGCCAAATGCTCTCTGAATTTGAGCATAGTTGAGCCAAACGTGTCTGTTACAGGCCAGATCACATCTAAGACACACGATTTCGGTCATAAATTAGTTTTCGACAAAATGTGTATTTGCTGCATTTTGCTTTTGCTGGGCAGTTTAGACTTCCAATAAATTTTCGATTTTGGATCATATGACTTTATGACTATAAAGTTGGGTCAAAAAATGGTGTTTATATCAAAACAGTATTGGCAGAATCAAATAAATATATCAGAGCTATATCATAGTGGTTAGTGGGGTAACAAAAGTTTGATTTAGGCTTGTGCCCATGTAATGAAAATAAAAGGTTAAAAAAACTAATTAATATTATCTATCACTTTAAGCACAGAATATTCTAATAAACCAGTAGCATGCCCCTAATAATGCTGACGGAGCAATACTGACTATTTATCCTAAAAAAACAAATTTGAATTGCCAAATCAAATCAAATTACATGATTAACAGTAATGTTTAGATTAGTGTGAAAGATGACGTACAAGTACATCACATCTTTTTTTCAAAGAAAATACATCTTAGAATCTCAGTATAAATTATCAAGGACAGTGCAGGTCACAACAAAACAGATAAGACACATCTGACTGTCTCTAATATTCTGAGTCATTGCATATATTGTTTATAATATCCCTTTATGGAAGGTTTGAAGTACCCCTACTACAGGGTTTGCTTTCTTGTTCTCCCCAAACATGAAGTTCCAATGGGACCAAGCATTACAGCTATATATCAGCCTATCAAAGCAAATAGACCTTAAAGGCTGACAAGGAGGTAGGGGAGTTTTGAGGGTAGAGAGAGGAGGCTTAGGGCACTGGGGGGTCATTGATGGGGTGGGAGGAGCAGATCATGCTGGTTCCTCACTTCTCGTTAACTCCTCAACACTTATGGGGACAGGAGACTTTTGACTGACATTGCCATGATGTCATGTGCACAGGGAGAGGCAGTCACCACTTGCTTTTCCAGTTCTTTTTTCATTAAAAATAGAAATAGGAAAAGCATAGCCTTGCATTGAAGGAGGGACATGAGCCACAGGGGACCAGAACATAAAATATTATATAACCCCAATTCCCAAAAAGTATGGAACATGCTAATAAAATTAAAAAGATTGATTTCTAAATTATATTTTCCCTGTGCTATTTTGAAAACACTACAACACATTATTAGATGTTTTACCTTGTGAATTTTATTTTATTTTGAAAACATACACTCGTTTCAAATCAGATGATTGCAATACGTTCCAAAAAAGAAAGGACAGTCGCCGTTTGCCACTGCATCCACAGATACAAGTTAAAGGAATATTCTGGGTTCAATACAAGTTAAGCTTTTGTGACAACATTGATTACCTTAAAAATTATTTTTGACTCATCCCTCCTTTTCTTAAAAAACAGTGTTTTACAGTGAACCACTTACAGTGGAAGTGAATGGGGGGCAATTTTTTAACATTAAAATACTCTCTGTTTACATGAGTTTTAACAGAAGAATTAATGTAAGTGCTTTAATAAAATTATAAGCTTCAAATTTCTGAATTTAAACACTCCAAAAATTGGCACCATTCACTTCCATTGGAAGTGCCTCACAGTAACCCAGGTTTTAGATTTTTATATATATATAAAAAAAGGACGAATAAGTCCAAATTATTTTTTTTTGTGGTAATCAACATTATACCACAAATGCTGCCAATTGTGCCTAACTTGAATTGAACCCAGAACATTCCTTTAACTTGCATCTGTGGATGCAGCAGCGAATGGTGTTGACTGACAAAGGTTTGCGGAAGTATTCCCAAATGCATTTCTTCGTGTCCATTACAGAAGAACGACAGTGACGTCTGAAGGATCGGAGATCACACACATTCAGAAGTGGTTTTCCAGCAGGTCAACGCCAAATCACCTACTGCCCGGATTACAAGTGCATGGCTGTGTGAGCAGAGAGTGCGGGTGCTATTTTGGCCTGCCTGCAGTCCTGACCTGTCTCCAAATGAAAATGTGTGGCGCATTATGAAACGCACAATACAGCAATGAAGGCCTCATACAATTGCACAGTTGCGTACCTGCATAATATATGAATGGGGAAAGATTCTGCTCGCTAAACTTAACAAACTTGCATCATCAGTGCCCAAATGCTTAATAAGTGTTATTAGAAGGAAATGTGCTGTTACACAGTGATAAAAACTTGACTGTACATTGTTGTCCAACACTAAAGCATTGTGGCGGTTAGTTTTGTACAGGCAAGCGCCACTCACATTTCAACTCACATTTTTTTTGGACAGAAAAAGCTTGTTTAAAAGAAGGACAAGGTGGAGTTCTGACAGTCTGCATACGTGCTGTAGAGACATTACATGGAAGTGCTGTCTATCTGTCTACAGCACAAAGCTCTGCTCTCCCATGCTTCTCTAAACCTCTCCACAATGTCAGCATTATACGTACAGCAGATCTGCCAGATACAACTCCCATTTCCAAGTTCCGCTGCTTCATGGCATTGGATGCCTTTTCAAAAACAAACCCAATAAACCCAATAGCACTGCAGTCTGGTCACTTGTATTGAAATATGTCAGAACAAGAGCTGAAGGACCAGAACTTAAAAACCAATCAGTCTAGGAGAAGTGAGAGGGAGTGACACATTGTTTTATGATAGTATCACTGTGGTTCGCTCTTTTTCTTTCTTTTTCCCCTGTAGGGAGCAGATCCAGACTCACTTAAATCCCGCCATGGGTAAACAGAGAGGCAAACAGTGAGCCCTTCTCTAACAGTGCCTGGTACACAGCTGGTACTGAAAGAATAAGCACCTGATGACCTGATAAAAAAATTATTGGAGAATGTAGAATGCATATTTTTTTTCTGTTCGAAACAAACCCTGCTGCCACACAAATTGTGCGCAACAACATTTGCATGTGGGTTTTCAAAAAGTGAGCATGTTTGAGATGATAGCCCTTACAGTGAGTATGTCACAATCCATGTTGTCTGTGTGTATTACCATAGAGGATGTGCATGGGGAATATGCATGGTCACCAGGACAGGGGATACAGTGCCATATCATGGTGGCCATGTTTGGTGGGACTTCACTCCTCTGGAGCAGAGTGAGATCTTATCGTGAACAGCTTTGTTCTCCAGACAAGGAACTGGAAAGAAACCGTCTGAGGCATGACAACATGTTTCCATGCAAAGATGAAGAGTACCATTCGTACCCTTGCAATTGGCTTGTGCCGCTGAATCAAAACTTCACTTTTAAAATATCTTAGTTGAATGTAATCTCAAGTTATTTAAAAAGTTATACCTCCTTGTGTTTGACATACCATGCAAGACTGCATCGAGTATGAAGCAATTTTAAGATTACAGTAATCTAATGAGGAATGGGAGAGTATTTGAACTCTCCAAAAGCAAACAACTGCATCTTTTATTCTGAGGAGATTTTGTTGGAAGAATGTGGATTGTTTCTTTATTACACTTGAAAAGAAAATCCCAGTTATGAAGATAAAATGTTCTGGAGACAATATGGTGATTTACATTAACCATTAACCATACGTAAACCATTTTTGAGGTTGCAAGGAAATTCAGTCCTGTTGGCAGGAAATACATTATTATAGAGAGACAATTAGATCTTGAAAATCCGGAAAAGTTTAAGATAAACAATTTGGGAATGATACCCCCACATAAAGGGTTAACAGGTCCGCTGGATGTTAAAACTACACATATATACTGTATATAAACAATTGTTACAGCCACAAATATT